>JAJHZJ010000590.1:6373202-6398202 GCA_023548195.1 Bettongia penicillata ogilbyi
GATATGGGAGATGTGAGAGGCAGAGAAATGAGTTACAAAGGGACAGAGATAGGGGTGAGGAGCAGAGAAACTAGAGCAGGGACAGTAGTAAGAGAGAACAGAGAGTTGAGAAGAGAGAAACAGGGGGTGAAGGCACCAGAGATGGGGGTAAAAGGACAGAGAGAAAAGGCAGACAGAAAGTAGGAAGACGGTGAGATGGGAATTGTGGAAGACCAAGAAGAGATAGGTAGAAGAGTGAGAAGGAGCAGAGGTGAGTACTGTTCTACTCAATAGTTAGGGGAGAGATAGGTGTGAAAGGTAAGAGACAGATGTGAGGGACAGAGATGAAGGAGAGAGTGGCAGAAATGGAGGCAATAAGAAGCAGAGGTGGAGGACACAGGGACAGAAATATAGGAGAGAATGGAATGAGATGGAAGTGTGAGGAACAAAGGACTGAGAGGGCAAAAATGGAGAAGGGCAGAGAGAAAGAGAGGAGAAAGGACTGAGATGGGGAAGAAATGAGGCTGAAATGGGAGGGGAAAAGATGGAAGAGAGAGTGACAGAGAAAGGAGTGTGAAGCAGAGAGATGAAAAAAGGGAGAAAGGGCAGAGATAGAGGATAGAGAGAGAGAGATGTAGGATTTGGATGTGAGAGGCAGAGATGGAGGGCAGAGGGAGAGAGATGGAGGGTTGGGGTGTGAGGAGGCAGAGATGGAGGGCAGAGGGAGAGAGATGTAGGGTTGGGGTGTGAGGAGGCAGAGATGGAGGGCAGAGGGAGAGAGATGGAGGGTTGGGGTGTGAGGAGGCAGAGATAGAGGATAGAGAGAGAGAGAGATGTAGGATTTGGGTGTGAGGAGGCAGAGATGGAGGAGAAAGTGGGCAGAGGTGTGGTGAGTGAGAAGGATCCAAAGATAATGGTGCAAGGGGGCATGAAGGTGCAGAGAGGATAGATAAGGATGTGAGCGGAGCAGAGACAATGGGTGTGTGAATGGGATAGAGACGGAACTGTGAGAAGACAAAAGTAGGAGCAGAAAATAGGGATATCAGGAAGCAGAGAGATGGGCTCAGGGATGAGACTGAAAAGGAGTCATTAATAGGGATGTGAGGGGATTGAGAGGAAGGTAGAAGTGAGAGCCCCATGAGGGACAGAACTGGAGTGAGGCTCCTCAAGTATTCTAGGAAAGTCTAGGATGGGGCAGAAATGGGGGGTGAGTAGACTAGAGAGATGAGGGTGTTGGGGTAGTGAAGAGAAAGGAGAGAAGATAGCACAGAGAACAGGCAGAAATAGCAGGGTAGGAGGAACCGTGAGAGATCCGGAAGGCACAAAATTGGGATGAAAGCTCTCAGGAAGGCTGAGCTGAGGGCTATTCACCAAAGTGGGAGGGGTCTGAGGAAAGGGTGTGAAAGCAACCAGAAATTGGGGAGAAAGGTGATGCTGGAAAGGAGGGGAGGAGAATATGAAGAGTCAGAGATGTGTTCAGAGATGTGGATAAAAAGGAACCAGAGAAGGGTGCATGAGGTCAGAGCTAGAGATATGGGGGAGATGGAGGTGAGAGGAAGGGAAATGAAGCATAAAGCAGTCAGGGAGGGATATGGAAGAGGCTCAGAGACTAGGTGGAAGGGGGCCAGAGTGGAGGGAGGAGGGGGTCAGAGAGGTGCTCAAGCGGAAGCGGAGGGAGGGTGTCCAGAAAGATGGTGCTATGGAGAAGGGTCAGAGAGATATAGGTGAGAGCTGGGTTAGAGATATGGGAATCAAAAGGGCTGGGATTGTGAGAGAGACCAGAGAGGGGAAGGTGAGGATAGCTAAGAGGCACATCGAGGAGGTAAAAGATAGGCGGGGGTGGAGATGTGAGGGGTCTGAGAGATGGGACGAGGAATCGGGCATAGAGGTGTGAGGGAGGTCGGAGGAAGGGCTACAGAGCTCAGAGAAGACGGAGAGGAGGATCAGAGAAATGGGTGTATAACAGAGGCAGAGAGATCAGATATGAGATGGGGGGGACTGTGGAAGCCGAGAGATGAGGAAATATAGGAGGCAAAGATGTGGGTGTGAGGAAGCGGAGATGGAGATGGGAAGGGGACAGAGACTGTGACTAGGTTGTGAGCAAAGCAGTGAGGAGGGTCGGAAAAATGGAGATGTGAGGGAGTCAAGAAATGGGGGACATGAAGGGGTCAGTCGTGAGGATGTGAGGGGATGGATAAGGGAAGAAAGAAGATGGGTGTAATGGAGGTAGGGAGGGGGGTAAGAGAGGTAGGGACATCCGGCGAGGGGAGGGAGGGAGATAGAGGTAAGGAGATGGGGGAAGGGAGGTTGGAAGCAGGACTAGGGGTGTGAAGGTGCCTAGAGTTGAGAAATAGGCTCTGAGATGAGGAACAGGGAGGCAAAGGTGGAGTGAGAGTGATCCGGGAGTGTGAGGCAGAGACATGCGGCTCCGAGGGAGAGTGAGATGGGGCTGAGGAGAGAATGCGGAGCGCAGAGCTGAGCAGGGGCGAGGCCGGAGAAGGGGCTGAGGGAGGAGAGGGCCACTTACCGTGCCCGCCTCGGGTGAGGAAGGGCATGCGGTTGATGGCGATGGGCACGGTGCCGTGCTTGCTGTGGAAGTGGTGGACGTGGTGGGTGGTGCTGAGGCTGGAGGAGACCCGGGCCCCGTCGCCCTCGCCCGCCCCCAGCAGCAGCAGCAGTAGCAGCAGCAGCAGCGCCAGGGCGGGGGGACAGGGCGGGCACCCCCCGGGCCCTGGGCCCCCGGGGGGCATCTCGGCCGCCGCCACCTCACAGCCCCATGGCCGGGGGCCGGCGAGGGGGGGGCCTCCAGGCCCCGGGAAACCCCCCTCCCGCTCCGAGCCCCGACAGGGGGGAGGGAGGGGAGACGGCGAGAGGGACCAGATCCCGATCCTCGAGCTGAAACCAATGGAATCAACTGGATCCCTCCAGGCTCCGAGGGGCGGCGGCAACGTCAAGGTCCAGGACGCCTGGGTCCATTGCGGGGGGAGCTAGGGGTCTCCCCGCATTTTCTTCTGGCGGAGGGAGGAGGGGTCGTCAAAAGCCAGGGGGAGCGCCCGGGGGAGGGGGCATGGTGCCGGGGGTGGAGAGACCTGGGGGGGAGGAAGAGCGGATGGGGGGGGATCCTGCGGAAAAGCAGAACCCGGAGGAGAGAAGGGGAAAGGGGGATGGGGAGGAGCGGCGGGAGAGGAGAAGAGGGGCAAGAAAGGGAGGGCACCAGGCCGCGGGGAAAGAGCCCCCCAAAGATGGGGAAGCAGTGAGGCAAGGAGGGCTACGAACCGGCCTGATGCTGGGGCTGGGGCCGCCCGCTGGGGACGGAAGGAGAGGACGGGGCGAGAGGAGGGAGCGGCCCCCTCCCCGAGGGAGGAGGGGGGCAGGGACCAGGGACAGAGGGAAGGAGGAAGGTGGGGTACAAACCCAGGGACAAGGGAGGGGGAGGAAGGCGCGAGAGAAAAGGAGAAAGGGAGCGCGAGAGAGATTCCGGCGGAGGGCTGGAGGCAGCGGAGTGTTGCTGCAGAGGCAGAGACGGCTGGAAGGGGAGAGAGAGGGAGAGGGAGCGAGCGAGAGAGCCAGGGAGCGCGGGAGGGAGGGGGGAGCGCGGGAGGGAGGGGGCAGGGCGGAGGAGGGACTGCGCGGCTCCCAATCTCCTGGCGGCGCTGGGCAGCAACGCTGGATGCTAGATGCTCTTCTCCTCTCCTCTCTTCTCCTCTCCTCTCCTCTCCTCTCCTCTCCTCTCCTCTCCTCTCCTCTCCTCTCCTCTCCTCTCCTCTCCTTTCCTCTTCTCTCCTTCTCTCCGCCCCTTCCCCCCACCCCAGGTTCTCTCTGTAGCGCTTTCTCCCTCTTTCCCCCTCCTTCTACTGATAAAGGGCCCTGCTGAATAATTGAACAGGGCTGATGCTGTCCCTTTCCTGCCCCTGCCCCTCCCCTTCCTCCTCCTCCTCTCCCCCCAGATCTGACCATACCCCAAGTCTCCCTCCGTTCTTCCCCTCCCCTCGCCACGGGCTACAGGCATATCAGAACACACCTCCCCACCCTACCTCCCATTCCTGACCACACGTGTGCAGCAACCCAATCTCCTCCATGCACACGTACACAAACCCTGGGCTGTGGGTACAAGCTGACGTGCACACATGTAGAGATGAGGTCTGTGTGCACTGGCATGCACCCCTACTAGGTGACCCAAGGGGGACCCACGTGCAGACCCATACACCCGGGCGTGGCTCTGAAGCCTCCTCATGGGTCCAGACACAAAGTCATCACACCTTGACATACATGGTGTGTGTGTGGAGGGATGCAAGCATCCTACAGGTGGGGGTTCATCTTGGGGGGAGCGGTGCTGATGCCCCAGTTCTCTTCTGCATTGGCATCATGCCCCCTGCCCTTCTCTGAGTCCTTCTCCACCTCAGACTCTAAGGTAGCCCTATCAGCTCCACTTAATTTCCCTTTCAGTCAAACACTGTACTGTGACTGGAGGGGATCAATTTTCTGCCTAGATTGGCTGACCCTTACCATTCTGACTCATAGCTATATGGAACTGTGCCTCAGTTAGGATATCTGACAACCCATCAGATTTACCCATCTAGAGTGCATTCCCTTCCCCTGCCCTTGGGCCTATGGGGAGTGCAGAATCACCTCTGTTCCTCCCGAAACCCTCTTTCTCTCCCCATACACTAGTACCAAGCCTTCAGCTCTGCTCTCCTCTCCCCAGCATAAAAAGCTCAGAGGATCATAAGCCTTTGGGATTGGAAGCGCCCTCAGAGGACATCTAGTCTAAACCCTCATTCGGAGGGTGGGAGTGAGGTGGGGGGGAGAATTAATAAGAAAACAGCATGCCCAGTTCCGAGAGCTTTCCCTTCCTAACAAAGGCCCCTACCCCACAATGTCATCAAATTAATTGGGGCACTCAATTTATCAGCTCTTTTCTCAATCTTCTCTCTCCATCAGCCATGTATTATAGATGAGGAAACTGAGGCCCAGCTGCGTTAAGTGACATGCCCACAGTCATATAACTGGAAAGGAGGGAAAATGAATTCCAAACCGAGCCTTCTAGTTCCAAATCATAGGAGCGAGTGAGTAGGCAGCGTCTGAGGAGAGAGCGCTGCTGCTGTCCGTTCCCCTCCCCCACTATCACTGAGAGCTAGTGGGCAGCTCCTGAACCCCAGTGTGACAGAAGGAGAACAGGGGGTGAGTGGAGCAGGAGGAAAAGGAGAGGACCCAGAGTATAAGAGGTGAGAAAAGAGAGAAGAGAGACAGAAACAGAGCGTGCAGAGAAGAGGGAAGGGACAGGATGAAAGAAGGGCTGGAGGGAGGGAGAAAAGGGGTGGAAGGATGAAACTGGAGGGTTAGTTTCTTTCTTTATCAGTTTAAAATTCATTTCTGAAGAGGAAAAGAAAAAAAGCGAAGTGCTCTTCTCCCTGCCCCCAGTGGAGAGGGTGAGCCCCTTAGCACCCACTTCTCAGAAAGCTTTAGGACTTCTAGGTCCTCAGCCTTCCAGAGCTGGTACCTTGAGAAGTGAAACAACTGCGTGGGTGGAAGGAAAGGGGGGAGAGGAAGGGAGTCCCAGTTCCCCTGCCCCCTTCAGTACTGTATGAAGGAGGATGAGTCCCCAGGAGTGGGGAGAAGGATGACTCTGGACCACGTCCCCACCTCCACCCCCACCCCCACCTCACCCCCGTTTCCCTCATGCCTAAATCCTTGGGCTCTGGAATACTGACTGAAACAGCTCGAAGGAGCTGCCAGAAAATTTATGGCCCCGGAGGGAGGGAGGGAGGAGCTGGTGGTGAGAGCAGAGGAAGGGGAACCGCCTGGAGGCCCAATCAATACCAGCGAGTGGGAACCGGAGGAGAGAGATGGGTGAGGGGAGGGAGAGGAAGGGAGGGATCGAGGCAGCCAGGCGGGGAGGGGGTGCTCATGATGGGGACAGGATGAAGAGATGCTGAGAGTTGCAGAGACAGGGACATAAAGGGGGTCAGAGAAGGAGAAAGACCTAGGCAGGCACCCAGAGAGCCTGAGTGCCTGCAGAAGGATGGAGGCAGCGGGCATGCCCAGATTTGTGTGAGAGCAGGGGGCGTGGGGGAGGGGGCCCTAAGCCCAGTTTTAGGATTGCAGCTCTTGGTACCAAGTATTGCTTTCTCTCACCCTTGTTCTCCCCTCACCCTCCAGCTGCCTCAGTTTCCCCCTCCCTGGGAAGGACTATATGTTTCCCAGCAAACCAAGCCTCAGACCCAACCTCCACCCTACATTGGGAGCTTCCTGCCTGGCCAGGTCCCAGAGGAACCCAGAGCTGCTTTCAGCCAACATATCTCCCCCACACCCATCCCCAGTCATAAACTATCCCATTTCCTTGCCATTGAGTGGGATAGAACAAGAGGGATCAAGGTTTGAATCCCACCCACCCCTCTCTCCTGTACTATGTGATCACTCCTCACTGAACCTGTTTCTTCATCTGTAAAATGAGGTTAACACTTCAGGTAGCTCCTACCTCCCAGGTGGTTGTAAGGTCAAATGATGTACTGCATATAAAAGCACTTTACAAAACCCTAAAATCCCTCAGTTTCCTTATCTGTAAAGTCAGAGACTTGGATTAGATGCCCTTCCAGCTCTGTAGCTATGTTCCTGGGTGTGACCTTGGGCAAATCATTTCACTCTTGTTTCCTCATCTGTAAAATGGGGAAAATGGACTCAGTCATAACCGAGTCTTTGTGACCTCATTTGCGGTTTTCTTGGCAAAGACACTGGCGTGGTTTGCTATTTCCTTCTCCAGTGTGGCCCCAATTTACAGATGAGGAACGGAGGCAAACAAGGTGAAATGACCTGCCCAGGGTCACACAGCTAATAGTTGTCTGAGGCCACATTTGAACTCAAATGGTCTAGGTCTCAAGGTTAGAAAGTGGTCTAGATGGTACTTGGAAATCAGAGTTGGAGTCCAAGACCAGTTCTCTTTCCTACACTGTCCCTCACACATGACCCACCATCCCTTTGCACTGGAGATCCCCCATGTCTGGAGTATGCCTCCTCACCTCCATTAGTAGAAGCCCTTACTTCCCTCAGACCCAGTTAGGCCTTTCCACCCTACTCCTGCCCAGGTAAGAGTGCCCTCCCTCCTCAAACAACCCTGCATTTAATTTAAATTTAGTCTGCAGGTACTTGTACACAAGAGGGTGTCTTAGTGTGCAGGGGGTAGAGCTCTGGCCTCAGATTCAGGGAGACCTGAGTTCTGGTCTCACCCCTGCTATCTTCTGACTTGGATAAGTCACTAACTAGCCGATGCCCCAGGCAGCTGTCCGAGATCTGAACTGCAGAAATGCAGCTAGAGAGACCTCCTCACCTAGAGCTTGATGAAATAACAAGTCAGATCCAGTCAAAAGAAAAATAACTATGTAGGTCTATACATATTATTTATCTGGAACAAGTGTGGACTCCTTGAAGGTAGGAATCATTTATTCCATCTTTATCTCTGTATACTCAATGACTAGCACAATGCTGGCACTTAGGAGCCACCTAATAAAGGCTTCTTAATTCACTGATTATGTTACCATGACTCCCAGTGCCCTCTAGGTTACTGGTGGGGAAACTGAGGTAATAAACTGGAAAGGGTTTGATTTTGACATATTGCTGAAAATCCTACCTGACTAAAGGATCCGGGGGCCTTAACCTTCAGATCTTCCTTCATGCCCACCTACTCCCATACCCTGAGAAATGAGGCGGAAGGACTTGACTTCTGTATACATATCTCCAACGATCTTGGATTTCTTCCCATAAGCCCTATCTCTCAGTCTCCCCTCCAATAAACTTCTCCCACACCTTTAGTCTCCCTGTCTCATCCCCTGACAGCCTGGTTACTCAAAAATTTACCCATCAAAGCCCTGGAAGGGTAGAAGCCACCCCCAACCAATGCTCTAGCAAGGGCAGGATCCCCAAAACCCAAACCTCCTCCTAGTGGGGAGGTTTCCTAGTAAGTGCTGCACTGCACCCTTTATTTTGTTCTCCAAAACCACTATGCCTAAAGTCCTTCTTCCCTCCCGATCCCCAGAGCCAAATGAGTTCAGAGCCCAGAGCAGTATTGGTGTGGGTATCCCCTCTACCCTTCTGTTATTTTATGGTCTTAAGATTCAGAGCAGGAAGGGACCTCAGAAATCATCTGAGTCATTCCATTCATTTTTAGAGATGTGGAAACTGGAGTACAGAGAGGAAAAGGCTTGCTTCAAGGCACCCAAGTGGTCCCCACATGGGAACCCAGTTCCTTTGACTCTCATGGCAGGGTGCTCTCCATTTTGTCCCGCTGCCTTGGTATCTGACAGAATCTCCACTTGGGCTTCTGTGGTTCTCAGGCTGATTCCTAGGCCCCCATAACATTGGTGGGCTTTCATATAGAGGAGGACGGGACCCACCAGGTCTTCTTATCTGATGCTTTCATTTTATATATGGGGAAACTGAGACCAAGAACTTTTTTCCAAATTGACTGTGTGAGTTCAGATCACAGATTCCAACTTTGGAGCTTAAAGGGACCTCAGAAGCCATCAACTCATCATTTCTTCATTTTACAGATGAGGAAACTAAGGCCAGGGGAGGGAATTCACCCAAAGATGCAAAAGTACTAAACATCAGACGCAGACTCGGAACTCAGATCTTCTGACTCTTTACCTAGTATTCTCCCCACAATACCAAAGGGAAAACACCCCAAACCAAAATACAAGCCAACAGAGCTCTGTGGGGTGGGGGTGAGACTGGGGAATGGGGGAGACCAAGGTGGGCTGTTGGGAATAATACTGCCAAGTCTCTCATGTCCTTAGATGCCAATCCCCACCTTTCCAAGAAAACAGCTATCAACACCCTTTCCAATAAGCAGCAAGCTTACCCCTTGGGTAAGGGCCGGGACCCCTCTTCTCTGGAGTTCCCTTCATACACCTACACAAAGGCACAAGATAGCAAAGAGCCAAGCATTCGGTGCAGCACTTGGGTGACCAATGAGTTGGTGAGGCACTTTCCTCCCATATCCCAGCTGCCCAGTTTCACTGCCCAAGAACCCAGAGAGCCTGCTCCTCTGGCCCACGGGCCCCTGCCCCTCCTATCTCTTACCCTTAAAAGAAGGCAAGATGTGAGATCATATAATTTAGAACTAGAAGACACCTTAGATTCCAAACCCCTCATTTACAATCGAGGAGACTGAGGCAAACAAGAAGGAAAGTAATTTGCCCAAGGTCATGCAGTTAGTAAGCAGCAGACAGGATTTGAATTCACATCTTTCAACTCCAAATCTAAGGTTTTTCTCATTACATATAGCTCCAAGGCAGTTGGCCCATATCTACACTTCGTTCTAGTATGACTAGAAAGAAACTGCAGAAAAATGGGCCCAATCTCCTTCCACTGCATTTAAAAATGCCAACCACAAGGGTCACTTATATCAGATAATGTGCTTGCACTCCAAGGAAGGGGAAGCCCCATCTGAAGGCAGCCTCCTATCATCTCCCTCTAGCCCCACATCAAGTGATGGGCTATCAGGCTAGCTTGTGGTGACCTCCTACAGTTTGTGGGCTCGGGAGGGGCACAGGCTACCTGGCTGAGAGAGACCTCAGAGACCCCAGACTCAGAATGTCAGAGGCAGGAAAGGCCCTCAGCAGACATTTAGTACAGCCCATCCACTGCCACCACCCCCTGCATTGAGGGTTCATTGGGCTAAGAGCCCAGCACCTCCCGTTTACCAAATAGCGTTTAGTCAACTTTCCAGACAAGGAAAATGGAGCCCAGATCCAAGGGATTCCTTTCCTGAGGCCATACAATGAGTTAGTGTTAGAGCCTTCTGACTCCTTGTAACCCCATCAGAGAAGGTCAAGCCAGAGGCAGGGCCCTCTGAGGTCCAGCTGCTCCAGCACAGATCTGATCGATAGACAGGATCTTTGGAGGCAAGCATCATGGGATCACAGGCTTTCGAACTGGAGGAGATTTTGGCAATCCCCTAGGCTGGGGGGACGGGAAACCTGCAGCCTTGAGGCCACATGTGACTCTCTAGGTCCTTTCGACTGAGTCCAAGTTTTACAGGACAAATTCTTTTATTAATGGGACTTGTTCAGTGAAGTTTGTATTCAATCATAGGACTGCACTTAAGGACATGGAGGACCATATGTGGGCTCGAGGCTTCATGTTCTCCACCTCTGACCTTTGCCAACCTCCTCAATTTTAGACAAGGCAAAATGGTGCTACAATTGATATGACTGAAGTAGACAGCTAGGAACGGAGCCAGGTTTCAAACTCAGGTCTTCTGGTCCCGAGTTTGGTGTGTGGGCATGTTTGCACATTGGTGTGTGCTCATGGCATGCACATGTGTGTGTTGGGGTACACCCCTCCACCCAGACTAGCTTCCCCTGTAACCTTCTCCACTTCCACCCCAAGAGAGAAGAGTAAAGCCATTCTCCCCCACCCCACTCTCCAGCCCTTCTTTGCACAGGCTGCCTCTGTCCCCGTTGCCCACACCCCAGCCATCGGAAAGATCAATGACATTGCAAGAATGAGAACTGAGACCTTTGGGGGGGCCCGCCCCAGTGAAGGGATGGCAAGAGGTCCAAAGGAACCCAGTTGCCTCCCTCTGGATCCCCACCAGCTGTTGGCTGTGGGAAAACAGCTGCTCAGGTTGACCTTGTCAGGGAAGGTGCCAGCTAAGGAAGGGCCAAGGAGATGCAGGGCTGGCTGGAGGATGCAAGGATGTGACAAGGACATGGCCTGGGGGCATTCTGCAGTTTGGAGTTCTTTGTAGAGGGTTCAGAAGAGGATGAAAGCACCTTGAGAGAAGGACCCATTTTGTTCATGTCTGTGTCCTCCACACCTAGCCCATGCAGTAGGAGCTTAATCAATGTCTGCTGGACTTAACTGAACTGAACCAAGAGAAAGCAGCGACAATTTGACCTCTAAAGAATTTGTCTGGGTTTCTCTGTAGGGGACAGGAAGCAGCCAACTTATTCTGCATACATACCCTGGCTGGTGGAGGCATTTGTGAAATGTAGCCTGTGACATAGTGGTGGTCAGGGTACATGAATACATGTGGATGATCATCCATGTGCATGTATGTGCCAGTGTGTACACATGCTTGTTCAAGTGTGTATGAGGTTGTCAATAAAGGTGTGTGTCAGGTCAGCCCTCCTCTGTCTCCTTTTACAGTATCATCTTCTATCTCTTGCCCCACTGCTGCCACAGGCCCCCTCCTTTTCTTTCTCCACACTCACTCTCTCTTGAGTTCCTCAGTTCCCATGAGTTCAATGCAGGTGATACAGACATCCAGCCCCAGACCATCTCCTGAGTGTCAGTCCCACATCTCCAATTGACTACTAGATAACTGGGTGTTGAAACTAGATCTCTAATAGGCTTCTCAAAGTCAATATATCCCAAATGAACTTATCTCTCCCACCAGAACACTCCCTCTTTTGGTTGTTTCTATTTCTACTGAGGCAGAGCAGAACCTACATTTTAAAGAAAGTGCCGAGATCAACCATGTCCTCATTCCTCTCTGGACTTTCTCTGCTATGTTTCCAGGTGGATACCTTTCCCTCTCACCCCCCCACATCCTTTCCACTTCCTTTTATGGGTTGTCCTCCACCTTTAGAATGCAAACTTTTTGAAGGCAGGGACTTTCTCCTTTTTTCTCTCTCTTCCTTTTTTCCTTCCTTTTCTCTATCTCTTCCTTCTCTCCTCTGTCTCTATCTCTCATCTCTCTGCGTCTCTGTCTCTCTCTGTCTCTTCCTTCCTGTATGTGTATTCCTAGCACTTAGCCTATTTTACTTCCTCCTAGCTCCTTCCCTCTCACCCAGCCACCACTCTAGCTGAGCTCACATTGCCTCTTCCCTGGACTCTCATAGCTTCCTCCTGAGTGATCTTTGGGGTTTCTGATCCCCTCCCACACTAAGGCCAGATGGAGATGCTCAAAACTTAGACTGTTCAACAACCTCCACTGGCTCCCTGGTGCCACTAGGATAAACTGTCCCTCTGTTTGGCAGTTAAACCTTTCCATCTTACATCATGTATTTCCTTTTCATCCACTCTACCTTCCAGTCACATGACATACCAGTTCTTCCCTCCAGGCTGTCCGCCATGCTTTCCCCTTAGAATTCCCAATCCCCTTCCTTCATTGCTCAGCTTGAAGGCTACCTCCTGCATGAAGCCCTCCCAGATTTTCTCAGCTGCTGGTGTCTTACCCTCCATCCTCCCTACAAAGATGTCCTTGTATTTGATTAGCAGATATTTTGTATACCCCTCTATTGTCTCCTTTGGCAGAATGAACTCTCTTTGCATCCCTGGTACCTAGCAGAGTGTCTAGCATACAGAAGGAGCCTATTAAATGCTTGCTGATTGACTGATGCATGTACATGAGTGGACAAGGGTCTTGTGTGCACATTTTACCAACATTCTTGGCACATGTGTGAATATCTATGTGTGTACTCTGAGTGTGGGTGTATACGTGTGTGCTCACATGTGCATGGAAACAAGCAGCCCCTTGGTCCTGCTTCACTGTTGCTAAGGCTTTCAGGGCCTTCTTCAGTCATGGATTCCCCCATGTAGATGCTGGCTTGTAAGCAGGATGCCTCTGTGGGCTTCGAACTGGGTTTGCCCTCTCCCACTCCCAGTAGAGGTGCTAGGCAGCAGCAGTGAACTGAGCCTGCCACCACAGGGAGGGAGGGGCCAAACCCCCCTTCTCATTCCCACCCTCAGACAGCCAAGCGTGAGCAGCTTCCCTGCCTCCCCAACCTCCAGCCAACTTACGGTCATTGCAGATGGGGCCCCCGTACGAGGTCATGGTGCAGTCACAGGTGAAGCCGTCCCATTGCTGCAGGCAGACGCCCTGATTGGCACAGGAGTCCTCGGTGCAGGTGGTGCTGGGGCCTGGGAGCAGCAGAGAGGGAGGGAAGGACACACCCCAAGGTTCAGCTCACTGTGAAGCAGCCCACCCCAAACTCCTAGGCAGCAGCCCCTCAGAAGAGTTCCACCTGCCCTGGGGGTAGAGAGGGAAAACCAACCTTTGGACCTGCCAGAGGGTGCCACTAGTGTGGCCTGGAGCTAAGGAATCCTGAAGCTTCTTAGGACAGATTTCTGAGGGCACCTATTCCAACTCTTTCCTTTTAGAAAGGAGGAAAGGAAGGGAAGCATCATGCAGGGAGAGCAGAGCAGAGCTCAGAAGCCAAGTGTCCTGACATCCCTCCACCCCATTGCCTTTCTGACCCTTTTCCCAACCCTGAAGACTCCCTGGGGCCCCTGTCTTCCCACTGCCCCAGGCTCGGGGAGCCCTCAGTCAGTCAGACTGGCTCAGGGGTGGGGTCCCAGTCCACGGACCCCATCCATGCTCACCATCACAGCCCCTCTCCACCTGCCCGATCCGGTGCAGGGCGTCAGCGATGAGGTCTGGGAGGCGGCCATTGAGGTCCACCGAGGCCAAGCAGCCCTGGAAGCCATCCCGAGAGGCCACCAGCTTCGGCAGATTGTTGAACATATTCTTGCTCAGACCACCAATGTACAGCTCTCCTGCAGGGGCAGGAGGGGCCAGGGCTGGAGTGTGGGGACCCAGGACCCAGGTAGTGCACCTCCTACTTCCCAGCATCCTCCCCAACTCCAGGCAGTTTGCCTCATGGGACCCCAATACCCTTCCAGATCCCAAGTATCCTTCCTCCGGGTCTTCATTTCTCTACTATTCCATTCCCTACCCAAGACCTAGGCATCCTGCCTCAAAGTCTTCACTCCCTGTTCTCTTCTCTTCTCTCCTTCTCTGCTTCACCATCTGGCTGCTTCCCCTTCTCTCCCAGAAGAGCCCAGGTGCCTGGGTCCCAGGAGGGAGGGGGAAGCAGCTGGGGGAGCCAGCTCTGAGCTTTCTCCCACCCTGCTTCCAATTCTGCTGGTAATCAGAGCCTTTCAAAATGGTGCCTCCTCCCTCCACCCCATCCCTGCTCTTCCTATCTCTCCCCTGTTCTCCTACTCTTTCTCTACCCATCTCTTCACCAGGTCTACAACTGAGTCTACCTTGCCCCACAAGCACAGCCCCAAAAAGGGAGGAGTTGGGGCCCGATGAACAGTCACTTCTCCATCGTTAACCTGTCAAAGGGGAAGAGAATGGGATAAGCATTTCTATGCTCACCTACTATGTTCCAGGCACTATATTGAGCACCTTACAATGAGTATCTCATTTGACCCTCACACCCACCCTGGGAGATCGGTTCTATTATTATCTCTATCTTCCAGATGAGGAAACTGAGATAAACAGGGTTGGGTGACTGGCCCAGGGTCACACAGCTAGTAAGTATCTGAGGCCAGATTTGAACTCATGTTCCTGATTCCAGGCTCTATCCACTGAGCCACCAGTTCCATCTAAAGGAATTGCTTCTGCCTCAAGACCCCTACCTTCCTTAGTCATGCAACCCCTGCGTTCTGTTGATTTGGAAGAAGGATTAGACTTGCTCTGCTTATCCCAGAGGGCAAAAATAGTATCAAAGTTATCAAGAGGTCAACTGAGGCTGGATATCAGGAAAATCTTCCTCATGAGGAGAGCTGACCCTAAGTAGAATGAACTACCTTGGGAGATAATGAGTTCTCTGTCACTGGAGGTCATCAGGAAGAAGCCGGGTCAGGATCATTACCAGCACCCGTAAGGATCACCAAATCAAACCAAACACCTCATTTTAAAGTAGGGGAAACTGAGGGCCGCTTGTGGGGGTGGGACAGAGATTCCCACTAGAGGGCAGGTGGAACTAGATGACTCGAGAGGTCCCTTTTGACTTTGAGACACAAGGAATTGAATGCCACTACTTGGCCCCTGCAGCCCTTCACCCACATGTAACCAGGAGATGGTCCCACCACTCTGAGCATCATGAAATGCCTTCCTCCCAAAGACAAGCTGACGATGCTATTTTCGGCCCTTAGCCGCTCAGCCAGCCCACGGCCCCCACATTTGCCTGGATAACAGAGAGCTGACTCAGTGTGCTGGAGGCAACCACAGGGGCCAGGATTAAGGCTAGAAGGGACCTTAGAGGACAGAGGGAGCCAAGGCTATGGCCTCAGGGGCCTGGGTTCGAATTCTGCCTCTGCTCCTACCTGTTTGCTCCTAGCCAAGTCCCTTCAGCTTTCCGGGCCTTCTTTTCTCCTCCACAAAAAGAGGCTAAGGAGATTTGGACTCTATCCCTTCAGAAGCTGTTGTGGGGAAATGTTCACAGCGCTCTTGGAAACAGCAGTGGCTGTCACTGACTCATGGATTAGGATGTGGGCCAACCTAGAGGCTGTTCTGAGCCCAGGCAGGAGAGAGGCATTCAGCCCCATCTTTGGGCTCCCCATTCCTGGGCGTGCTCTGCCCAAACCAAAGGGGATGCTGCTATAGAGAGAAGATTGGGCTTGGAGTCATGGGACCAGAAGATCCTAGACCTAGGGCAGGAAGGGACCTCAGAGTCATCTCATCAGGAAGAGGCAGGTTTGAATCCTGCCCCTCACACTTTCTGGCTATGTGACCCTGGGCCAAAACCTTGACCTCTCTAGGCCTCAGGTTTTTGCTCTATAAAATGGAATGACCATGCCTGCAGTGCATCACTTCTGGAGGGAGCAGGGTTCTGACTTAACCCTGAGCCCACTGCTGGAGACCTAGAGTCAGAAAACCTCCCCACAATGCTGGTTCTGACCACCTGCATCCCAGAAACTGCCCATAGTCCAAATTCTCAAATGTTTTTGGGAGAGCCAGAGCCTCCTCTCTGAGGCTGCCACATGTCTTGTGATTCCAGGTCACCTCCAGAACCCTCACCACCTCCATCCAGCTGACCCATAGACTGAACCCTGCTCCTCCTCAGTGAAGGAAACTCAGGATTTGAGCTCCTGCCACAGAGGTGGGAGCATGGAAAAGACTCATTCTATGACCTCCAGAGCTAGCCTACCCAGCCCCCAGCACCTATGAGACAGCTAATGCCCAGACCCAGAGGCTTCCAGATAGGGATGGCTCTATAGGAACTAGAGTTTCCTGCATGGGGAGAGAGTCACCAGCCAACTTAAACCCTGCTTGCTCTCTGGATCCGTCAGGACCATGGACATCTCCTCTGTCTCTAGTAAGGCCCATAGCTAGAGTTGAAAGGGGTCTCAGAGGACAAACCAACCAGTCCCTCCAGTTTACAGATAAGGAAATTGAAGGCCAGGGAGACTAGGTAGACAGAAAAATAAAGCACTCAGTGTGTGACATGCTCAACATCGCACACACAGTAAGTACCAGAGATGGGTTATGGAGAGGTACATCGGGCAGAGATAGGAAAAGCTGGTGAGGAGAAGGGATGAGGAATGTGCTGCAGTCATAGGAAACCCAAAGGAAGGAAGGGAGCTATGAGAGGAATTCCTTGATGTCTATTAGTTTTACTAATGCAAAGTATTTTTGATATTGGAAAACGATAGTAATAGAATTCTGGAAGAGCACCTGAGACCAGCGGCCATGTGATTCCTAGTCATGCAATCAGGGAAGATGGAAGAAGGCAGAGTTGGCAACTTGAGCCCAGAGAGGCCTCAATAGTCACTGAGCTCAGGGCCCAGAAATCATCTCTGTTTGGGGAATGAACTGTGGACTAGAGGCTTCTCTCAAACTGAAAACAGCAATTTCATAGACAGTCTAGCAGGGGGGGCTGGGGCTTCAAATCAGGAAGGTGTGGAGAGTCCACCTGAGGCCATGGGGAGGAACTGACGTGATACAGACTAGCTGGAGGTGGGGGGAGAAGATGGTGCTCTCCATCTAAGCCACATGGCTGCTAATGGAACTAGACAAAAAGGAGAGCTCTGGAAGCTCATGGAAGGCCCCGAGTTTTATACCGTCACATTTCCCCCCTTCAGCAAGCAGAACATCTCACCTCCTGCTTCACCAAGAAAATTGAAGTCATCTATCATGAGTTCCTTGATCTCCCTTTCTCCACACCTCAATCCACCCTACCCCAGGTCTCCATCCATCCTCTCCTCTACTCTGGACCCTGAAAGAGGGAGCCGTTCTACTTGTTCATCTCCTGGGCTAAAATCTATAAGGTGGCCAATTAGGCCTAGGCCCATAGAATACAATGGTGGAATAGACTTTTGAGGTCACCTCCTGCAACTTTCTCAATTTATGGATGAAGAAAGTGAAGCCCAGAACAGGCAAGGTGTTTGTCCAAGATCACACCAGCAGTCAGTGTCGGGGCTGGGATTTGAACTCAGGTCACCAGATTCCAAATCCAAAGCTCTTTCCACTGCATGAGAATCACAAAGATCTGAAATTAAGAATTGGAAGGGACCTTGGAGGTCATCAAGTCCATTTTACAGATGAGAAAACTGAGACCTGGAGAGGAAAAGAGACTTGCTCAAGGTTATATGGGTAGCAAGAGCCTACGTTGCCTCTACATGAGGGAAAGTGGGGCAATGAGAATTGTCTCAGAGTAGAATGGACTGACTTGGGAAGTAGAGTTGCTCTCTCTAAAGTTCTTTTAGAAGAGGCTAAAGGATCTCTTGTTGGGTCTGCTAGAGAGGGGAGTCATGGACAGGTGTGGGCTAGACTATAGGTTTCCTAGCTCTACAGGTTTCCCAGCTTTCTTCTGTCTCTGAGATTCTGTGGTTCTTTGATATTGTATACCCAGAGCCATTCATGTCTCCAACAGGAGCTTGTCCTGTGGATCATTTTTTCTCTCTCTGAATCTCTCTCTTCCTCCTGGCTCCCTTCCTGATACCTACAAACATGGCCAGCTCTCTCTCATACTTAAAAACACCCAAACCTTGGATTGACTATGGCAGCCCCTTAATCTATGATCCTACACCCTTCCTCTCCTCCAGTGCCAAACTCCTTGAAATATTTAGACTTGCTGCCCCCCCACTTCCTCAGCCACAAACTCAAAATTCCCAAACCTTTGCCAAGTAGCTTCTAGCCCCAGCTCTTGACTAAAATGGAATTCTCTAAAGTTACCAGATGCCTCAACTGATAGACTCAATGGCCTCTTCTAAGTTCTCATCCTCCTTCTACAACTTTGGACACTAGCAGCCACTAAACCTCCTGGATACTTTTTCCTTCCTTGGATTTCCTGAAACTGCTTTCCTGGTTCTCCCTCTACTTCTCTGATCATTCAGGTTTCCCTGCTGGATCATCAGCCATCTCCTGTCCCCTAAGCATAGGTGCCCCCACCAAGGTCAGTACTGCATCCTCTACTCCCTCTATACTTCCTTTTTTGGTGATTCCATTAGCTCCCATGTGTACAGTGATCATGTATGGACTCCTTAGTCTTGAACTCTAGTCCTACATCAGTCCCTAACAGGTATCTCCACCTGCATA
This sequence comes from Bettongia penicillata ogilbyi, assembly GCA_023548195.1. Classification (NCBI taxonomy): domain Eukaryota; kingdom Metazoa; phylum Chordata; class Mammalia; order Diprotodontia; family Potoroidae; genus Bettongia; species Bettongia penicillata. The sequence continues at coordinate 6,391,456 of JAJHZJ010000590.1, forward strand.
TCCCTCCCACTGACACCCCAAATTCAGTGTCCAAATAAGAACTCATTTTCTTCCCATCTGAGTACCCCACTACTCCTAACTCTCCTCTATCTGTTGAGCATAGAGTCATCTTTCCAATCATTCAGAATCAAACATCAGTCACCTCTGAATCATTCAGAACTCTTCCAACTCTTCCTCAACCTCCAAAATCCAACCAGTTTCTAATTCTTATCAATTCTACCTCCTCCACACTCCTCGTGTCTGTTTTTCCATTCACACACAATCGAAGCATCCCCAAGCTAGAATGGACATGGGAGGGATCTGGTCCAACCCTTATCTGAATAAGAATCCACAGACAACTGATCCTACAAGTGGATTCCAGCCTTTGTTTGAAGACTTCCTGTGAGGGGGAGTCCACCACTTCTAGAGGCCACCCATTTAGCTTGCGGGTAGCACTAAGTGCTAGGAAGGTTTTCCTGACATTGAGCCCAAACCTGTCTTTCTGCAGCTTCTCCACATTGATCCTAGTTTTGTCTCAGGGGCCAAGAAGAGTAAACTCAATACCCTTTCCATATAACAGCCTGTCACATACCTGAAGACACCGTCCATGTTTCCCTTGAGTCTTCCTTCTCTATATAAATATTCCAAGTTTCTTCAGTCTTCATATACATGTTTCTCAAGGTCCTTTGTGGTCCTGGCTACCCTCATGTGGACTCTAATAGAGCTTAGCAAGGTCTTTCCTAGGCTGGGGCACCCAAAACTGAACACAAAACTGGAGATGTGGGTCTAATCACCTCTAGAGTCGTGAATGTTAGGTCTCTAACTCACCCTTGGGGCTGCCAAATCACACTGTTGATCGTCTTCCATTGACCTTCCTTCCACCAAAGCCGCCAGAACTTTTTCAGGCCAAGTGTTTCTTTGCCAAGCCTCCCTCAATCTGTACTTGTGAGGCTGGTTTACCTAAAATCCATATGTGCCTGGAGGCCTCCTTCCATCCAAACCATTAGTGACCATTCTCCGGGACAGACCAGTCTATCAGTTATCAATCAACCCACCAGATTGTACTAGCCCTCATCTCTCCATCTCTTCCAAAAGAATAACATGAGACACACTGTTAAATCCTTTGTTGTAATCTAGGTAAACAATACCTCCAGCATTACCCAATCTACTTGGTTAATAATTCTATCAAAAATGGACATGAGACTCATCCACTTTGCCTTGTCCTTTACGAAGGCTTCTTGTGATCATCGCTGCTTGGGTGAGTATTCACTAATTATTCTTTTAATAATTCAGTTGGACCTGAGGAGGGGCTGTTTTTGCTTATTTTACTCTCAGAACTTAGCATGGTACTTGCTTGGAACACTGTAGATACTAAATAAATACTTGCTGACTAGACCCAATCTGTGATTTCCTTGGTGTAAGAAACTCCCAAAGAGGAAATTCCCTCTATCAATGCAAACTGTTCTCCAATTTAAAATTTTTAGAGAGTTGCCTGAGGCATTGAGAGGGAAAGTAACTTGCCCAGGGTTATACCATGGGTCAGAGGCACAGCTCCCTCTGACTCTGCCTACATACCGCCTTTAATAATATACTCTAGAATTTTTCCAGGACTTGATATGACGTTCACTGGCCTCTACTCTATGGACTCTGTTCTTTTCTCCTTTTCCCTTTGCCAGTTCCAAGGCAGCTCTTCTGTTCTGTGTCATTATACAAAAATCACCAACAGTGGCTCCAGCCACCACCCCTCCAAGTCTAGTTTGGGCCAAGAGCAGCCAGCTGCTTCCTGTGATCTTCCTACTTGGGCATCAGTGCTCTATTAGGCATTTTGGTTCTGTCTTTTCCAGTCCAAAGAGCATCCTTCTTGGCAGAGAAAACCAAAGCAAAAATCAGGTTTGGATAGCTTTGCCTTCCCTCTATCCTCTATTACCACCATCTCATAGAGTCTGAGTAACCTTCCTATTCCTCTGTGATCTTTGTCTTTTCCTCAATAAAATTAATGAGTGAAAGAATCAAACTCAACCTCTTTCCATGGTCCTCAGCTTTCCTAGTCAGCCTCACTTCATTCAGAGACTTGGCTTTTCTTACTGTGTCACTTTTGGTTAAACTCTGCTAGTTACTCTTGTTTCCATCTCTACATACACACATATGTATTTGAAAATTCTAAGTTGGGTGATGAGCTCACTACACAGTCACACCAGCTTCATTAGACCAATATCTCTTCTCCTCTATATTGGAATGGTTTCCCTTTTATGTCCCCAGAATTTCATCCCTGGAAGCTCCCCATTCCACCTGAACTGACTTCCCCTGTGGAATTTTAACCCATGGTATCCTGCCTATCCTTCCTCTGGAAACTTTGAAACCTGTTCTCCCCAAATCTTAAGGACTATACTCAACTTTCTCCTCCTCTATGCCAGGATCTAAGATGGAGTGTTCACTTCCATCTAAGGTCCCCATCATTCAGCCACAAAGGAAGGATGATAGGAGATTGTGGTAGAAATAATGAGAATTTCAAGGAGGAGATTTTGGGGAGGCAACAAAAGAGGGAATAATCAGAGTCTATGGGAAGGATAACATAGGGCTCCTTAGGGAGAGGAGATGGGGGAAATCACGAGAAGGAACCATAGATGCAACACAGGAGGAACGAATGATGGAGGACACAGGAATAAATGATATGGGAGTCTTTGTGAGATACAATGAGGGAGACTCATAAGGAGGAAATCTCGAAACATCACAAAGATGGTTAAATGAATTTTATGAGATAGGGCGATGGGAAGTCACAGGAGAAGACATAATAAGGGTGATGAAAGAGATGATGTCACCACAAAGCGGGTGACAAGGACATCACAGGGAGGGATAATGAAGAGGGCACTGGAAGGATGGTGTAAAGAGTCACGGGGGGATGACAGTGAGTTTCAAAGAGGACAATAAAGGATCAAGGGGAAGATGATGGGGCATTATAAGAAAGAAATATAAGGGAAAGGGATAATGGGGGTCAAAGAAAAACCACTGGGTAATCATGGAAGATATTATGGGGGTCACAGGGAGGGGTTTGGGGCTTCATGAGAAATATCAATGGAAGGTTATATCGAGGTAGTGAGGGGTCACAGGGAAGGAGAAGATGAGTGTAGGGACATTTAGGATTAGGATTACAGATGGTCGGTCACATAGGAGATGATATAGGAATCACAGAGGAATGACAGGAAGGGATGTCTGGGGATGTCACAGAGAGGGTGATGGCAGGGAAGTGGGGAGTGGAGGTTCATAGAAGAGACATTGGGAGTCAGAGAGAGGGATTATGTGGGAGCCAGAAAAGGAATTTTGAGAGGTCTTGGGAGTGATGGAGTTCACAAAGGGAGTGATGAGGAGATAACAGTGCTGGATGGTCAGGGATAACCCTCTTACCTTTGAGGTCCAGGTTCCGGGCGCCATTGGAGTGCTGTGTGACAGTGCGTGAGTCAATCTTGAGTGTATGCACATTGCCCGGGTCCCTTGATACCACAACATTATGCCACTGGTTGTCATTGACAGGCTTGTCTGAGTTCCCCTTCATCAGAGATGGGCCATTCCCCAGATCAAACACATAATGGATGTACCTGATCAAGGCAGGGAGAGAAGACACGGGCACATGTCAAGGAGACAAGGAGAGAGGGAAGGGTTAATTAAGAATACAAGGAAAACAAGAAAAACCTGGTGGTCAGAAACCCAAGAGGGATGTGGGGAAGATGGGAAGGCAGGGCCAACAGTAAGGAAAGGACAAAAGCTACAGGCAGTCAAGGAATGGAGAAGTGGACCTTCAGGTAGTAAGGATGAGGAAAGATAATGGAAGGATCTCTCAATGGAGAGTCACCAGTGGGAAGAAGACAGCAAACCAAAACAACAAGGACCCTTAACAAGTCATTTGCCCCAGGAAACAGAAGTGTTAGGGATGGATCTCCTATCCTAGGCAAAAGGAACTCTCCTGGGAGAGAGAACCCCAGAGGACTGATTACTGAGTCCCAGAGCAGGGGAAGGAGCCTTCAACTCAGGAAAGCTACAGGAGATTATAGGGGAGGGTACTGCTTAAAGCCCCGGAAGAACTACAAAGAAGGAGAAAGCTATGGAACATTCAGTAAAACAGGGCAATCTGGGAGGAGGAGCTAGCCAACAGGGGACATGGAGCTAGCCAAGGGACACTAGGACCAGGACCCAGGATGTTGCAGCATCTGATACTTAATCCATTAGAGAAGAAGGAGCAAGTGACATCCCAAGGGAAGGGGTGGGGCCAGGATATTCACTGGATTCAGAGCTGGGATGGTACTCAAAGACATCTGGCCTCTCGCCTTTTACAGAAGAGGGAGCCACAGTCCAGAGAGGGGAGTTGCCAAGGTCTCCCAAGGAACACGGCCAGGGTTCAAACCTAATGTTTTGACACCTCCCTTCTCTACATTCCCACTCTTTCCTCTCACTTCCATTTCTGAACATCCAGCCACTGGATGGAAAGGCCTACTGTGGTGGGATAAGCAGGGAAGAAAGCTGTGGGCAAGGGGACCTAGGAGCACAGCACTTTGGGGATTTCCTGCTGAGTTATTAACAGCCCTTGGCACCAGGGTGAGGGACATGGGAGCAAGAATCGGGCACTAACCAAGTGCTTAACTAATGCTGGTAGCAGGGGGTTGGCTGGGTAGGACAGGAGACCCATCACTCCCCAAGCTCCAAGTGCTCTAATTCAGGAAAGTCTGAAGACTTCCATGAGGAAGGATGGATCCCAAGTTATAGAGGGAGCATTGTAGAAGACTCCAGGGATCATCAATGCAAGAAAACACCTGGCTCCCCTCTCGCTTTCTGCCCTGATGTCTAATACTACTCTCCATGGTCCAAAAAACCCAGTTCTCATCCTGCCCTCTTGATCTCCATGCCTTCCCTCACCTGATCCTCCATGCTTGGAAATAGGATCCTTCCCTACTATTTCCTTCCCTTCGAGTAAAGGGCTTAGACAGGAAACTTCCCCGACTCTCCCAGGAGGCATGGGACTCTTCTTGAACACAAGTCTTTAGATTCTAAGCTCCTTAAGGGTGGTACTTGCATCTTATTTTACCCAGCACCCAACAGAGGACCTGGTACAGAGTTTAGCACCTAATAAATGAGTGTCAAATTGAAATGTGAGCTGAAAAGGAGAGCAAGGAGACTGATTTTTGCTTTTGCGTCCCTGGCGTTCCTAGCATTGTGCCTAACAGACGCTGGGCATTTAGTAAATGCTGAAGTGAATAAAACCAAGAGTGAATGGAGGCAGTATATCTGTGCTCACAAGGTGGCTTCCAGCCCTTCTCCTACAAACCACTGAGAGGGTTTAGGGCAGTTTTGGTATCTGATTGAATCCTTTGTATCTTCTGAATTTTTATGAGGAGAAAACAATAGCTGTCCTGCTCACATGCATTGTTATCTTAAGTGCATGGGAGTTGGGAATCCTGTTACAACTGGGAAAACTTGGATATGAGCTATACTTAAGCTTTATTTTGGAGATTTACTTAGAGTTTATAAGTGAGGAAGGGTAGTGTAATGGGTCAAAGAAACGGACTCTTTCAGGGCAGTCCTCAGATTAGACCTGGTCCATGTTAGCCCACAGTTTGGGGGAACCCTGGGTTCCATCTTAGGTACAGTGAGCTCACTGAAGGAAAAGAGGAGGCAGATCTATAAGCAATGGACTGGGCAGCTGGGTCAGTGGGCATCTAGTCTGGTATCCATGCCATGTCTCTGTGCCACCAGAAGGGAGCCCAACCAAGGCAGAGGGCATTCCCATGGAGATCAAGGCAGAGGGCCAGGGATCTGGAGAGAATAGATGGGGGCGGGGGGAGGGGAGGGGTGATCAATTGACTCACCCCTTGACCAGTTCGATAACGATAAAGTCATTGCCGTTGCCCGAGTTGAAGAGGAGAAGCCCGTCAGGAGCCGTGGTCTTGAATTGAAAAAAGAGATGCATGGAGGCATAGGCTTGGAGCGTGGCCAGTGCCAGGTAGCTGGCTCGACTCTTAAAGGTGACAGGGTCGGCCACGATGGCCCGCAGGCCAAAGCGGGCATTGAGCTCACAGTAGGTGATGTCACCATCTTTGCACTGGTCCATGTAGGGCTGCCCATTGAACAGTAGCCCACTGAGGTGCCCGATGAAGTTGGAGGGCACCACAGAGATGAAACGCCGCTCGGTCATGATGCCCGTCTCGATGTTATGGAATTCCAGTCTCGTGTGGGCACCGGCCATCTGCCCTGCTCCGGGGACACAGAGTAGAGGAAGGGAAGGTTTGGTTAAGGGAAGGTCCCAGTGTGGGGAAGGCTGCCCACAAGTCTGGAGGAGCCTCTGCATTCCTTCTCAAGTTCAGGTTTTTAAATGCATAAAATAAAGTATTTAGGATGATGAAGGAAATCAATTATATTGAAATACAAATTCAAGGGCTCCAGGTTAAGAACCCCTGACCTAGCCCAACCATCCTTGTCTTATAGAGTGGGAAACTGAGGCACAGAGAAGGGGCATGCCCCCCTTCCCCCAAAGCTTTTAAATAGAAGAGTCAGGCTTTGAACCCAGTTCTCTGGCTCCAAACCTCGCACTTTCAACACTCCACACTAGCTCTTGTCATGGTGCTCCCACTTCATCCGTTTGATCCAGGAGATCACCAATGTCCCAGAGTCAGGAAGAGGCAGGGGCTCAGGCTGCGTGGAAGGTGAGCAGATTCAGAAGCTACAAATGTGGAGCTAGAAGGAACCTCTGAAGTCTTACCTCAATTTACCGACAAGAACCCT
>JAJHZJ010000590.1:7000702-7413202 GCA_023548195.1 Bettongia penicillata ogilbyi
CCTGAGGAGATGGTGAGTTCCTCTTTCTTGCAGATATTCAAAGCAGACTGTATAACTACATGTTGGCGATGGTGTAAGGGGGCACTGTTGACCTATGCCAAGCTCTAGTAGATAGCAGCTGAGGCTTTGTTCAGCTCTTGGACTTTGTAATTTAAAATTCTATTGGGTGAACTGTTTGGTAGTCAGGCCAAATGATGACAGGTGGAAAGCCTAAGGGCTATACTGGAACGCCATGAATATCAAGAGATCTGCAGGTGGTCTCCAATGCATTATATAAATCACTCAGTGCGATTTTGTTGAAGGAGATGGATAAGCATAACTGAATGAAGTGGAGGGTGGGATGGCTGGAATCTGTCCCATGTGAAGAGCTCAAGGAGTCACTGAGTGACTTGAATGATTGAAACATTTGATGACCTTTTGGCATGGCATAAAAAAAGAGTTGGGCTCCCTCACTTTCTTAATCTTTTAGAGGTGTGACCTGAGCTTTCAATTATAAGGTTAATGTTAACTAAGGTGAAGAGATGGGATGAAGTTTCTGGCATGTCTGTAAGTTTGGATACAATGATGAGATATAAGAGGAAAGAGAGATAGCTGACCTAGTGGATGCATGGAGAAAGTAGGTGGCCAGCTTCTAACCCAACTGAACTAAAAATGTACCAGGCCCCAGATGTTTCATGTTGTTTCTACTTTCCTGGCACCATCTGTGCCAATGCCTGGCACCACAAAGAGTTAAGTCGTTATGAATGCTTATTGAATTCAATTAAATTGAGCACCAAAAATCTCAACAGGTAATCAGGAAATCCTGGCCATGCAGGACATAGCATTGCCCCTAGGTGTGCTCAGTCCTATGGGATTTATGGGGTCCAGTGAAGGCAGTGATTATGGACAAAGCAGACAATAGTGGGAGATGGCCTTTATGTGATAACACAACAGGTCTGAATGCTCCACTTTGCCCTATCAGTGCCACTCTGTGACTGTGCTCTTCCTGGTGTGAGAAGAAGTATTCTTTTTTGGGTCCAGCAAAGCAAAGTTCCTGGTAAATGGAGTGAGCCTAGTAAATTAGAAATTGGATAGAATTAAATCATACCATTGGATTAGGTGGAAACCTAGGTTGTGCTCTGACTATATTTGATCATTAATGAATAAAGGGGGAATGTTCATTGTAGAGTAGGTTAGAGATGCAAAATCTCTTCAAGGATCAGAGCTTGACACAAGGTGGCTACTGATGTCTCTGCCAAATCTGAGATTCTGTGAGCATTCGAGAAGCTTGGGGAAAGAGCCAATTGTCACTCTGCCCTGATATTCTAGAACCAGAGGGCAAAATAAATATTGAAAGAATCCACCGATCACCACTGGAAAGAGACCCCAAAAGAGAAACTCCTAGGAACATTGTGGCCAAATTCCAGAGTTCCCTGGTCAAGGAGAAAATATTGCAAGCAGCTAGAAACAAACAATTCAAGTACTGTGGAAATACAAATCAGCATAACACAATATCTAGCAGCTTCTACATTAAGGGATAGAAGGGCATGGAATATGACATTCCAGAAGTCAAAGGAACTAGGACTAAAACCAAGAATCGCCTACCCAGCAAAACTGAGTATGATACTTCAGGGGAAAAATGATCTTTCAATGAAATTGAGGACTTTCAAACATTCCTGATGAAAAGACTAGAGCTGAAAAGGGCAGTTTTCCTTGATAATTTCATGAAAGATAATGTCTAGGCTCTTTTTTTGATCATGGCTTTCAGGTAGTCCCATAATTTTTAAATTGTCTCTCCTGGATCTATTTTCCAGGTCAGTTGTTTATCCAATGAGATACTTCACATTATCTTCCATTTTTTCATTCTTTTGGTTTTGTTTTGTGATTTCTTGGTTTCTCATAAAGTCATTAGCCTCCATCTGTTCCATTCTAATTTTTAAAGAACTATTTTCTTCAGTGAGCTTTTGGACCTCCTTTTCCATTTGGCTCATTCTGTTTTTTAAAGCATTCATCTCCTCATTGGCTTTTTGAACCTCTTTTGCCAATTGAGTTAGCCTATTTTTCAATGTGTTATTTTCTTCAGCATTTTTTTTTGGTAAAATGGTTTTATTTATGGAATCTATAAAATGAAGGTGTTGGATTGGATGAGCACTAAAGTCCTCATTGGGTGACCTCCATGATCTTACATTCCTGTGAAGGAGAACCACAGGCCATGAGGAGGACCAGAGAGAACTGCCCTTCAGATGAATGGATGTACTGAGAGAGCACCTGTTTGAAGGCAGAGAAAAAACTAAGGTAACAGGAGCAGCAAAGCATTGTGAACTCTTACCTCATTTGAATATCACTTTGGGGCATTTTAAGGTTATAACCAATAAAGTTTCAAGTCCAATAAGTATCTGGAGGACATGGAGAGATTTAACAAAAGTCATTAGGTTTATAAGTGACAATAAGATAGATTCCTTCAGTTGTATATCTTAAGGCAAGGACAAATGAGAGGCTACCACTCGACACTGATTGCAGGCCAGCTATAAAGCAATCCAGTGGGAAGGAACCAGCAGGAGGAGCTTCTGGGCTGTGTGGGGGTCTGCTTATTGGAAGAGAGAGAAGCACTGCTTCAGTGATTGATTGCAGAAAAGCTGCATTTCATCAGAAGGGAGCCCAAGTCTGCAGCTGATATTTGAATGTATTGGTTTCCAGTACTATCAAAAGTTTGACAAAGGGTTCACCTCTCAAGGGCACCTGTTTGCACCTCCAATGCCCTGTCTCTTGTTTGAGTGGAAAAACCAAGGGGGAAAAGATAGGACTTGTGACTGCTTTGATGTTAGTGTGGAAATATTAAAGTGCCTACTATGTGCCACGCATTGTACTAGATGCCAGGAAACAAAGAAGGGCAAAAGTCAACTCCCAATCTTGAGGAGCTTGCAGTCTAAAGAAGTGTGCACAAACAAGATATGTACAGTCTACATTGTGAATAACCCCTACGGGGAAGACACCGATATTAAGAGGGATCAAGGAATGCTTCCTGTGGGATTTGATGGGCACTTGAAAGAAGCTAGTGGAGCCAGAAGGCAGGGATGAGGAGGGAGAAAGTTTCTGGCAGGGAAGACAGAGAAAATGCCTGGAGTAGGGAGGTGAAGTGTCTTGCACTAGGAAGAGCAAGGAGGTCTGGCTGACATAAAGAGTTCTAAATGCAAAACAGAGGATTTTTTATTGGATATTGGAATTGACAGGGAGCCACTGAAATTGATTGCATAGGGACCAGAGCTGTGCTTTAGGAAGATCACATCGGAAGCTGACTGGAGGTAGCATTGGGATAGGGAGAAACAACTAAGAGGTCCGGTGATTGGAAATTACATTAAGGACAAGAACAACCCCAAACCTAGCCTGCAAAGCAGGAAAGGTGGAATGAAAACAGTTTATTATTAGATAAGGGAATGTCAGAGTTCATGTACAGGGAAGTAGAACATTTGTGCATGATGGCAAGATGAAAAGTATAGCCATCTTTTTGTGTGGTCAATGGAAGATGGAGTAGGACATAGGAAATGAGCAAGAGGAGAAACTTGGGAGGTAATGGTATTTGAGGAAGTGTGGTTAAGGATGTCAAAGTCCCCTAATATGAAAATAAGAGTTAAAAGCGAGTGAAAGACTGTCCGTCCAGCACTGACCTCATTGACAAAAAAGTGGGGAGTGTATGAACATCAGTACACAACAGCTAACAGGATTAGGATTGGATGGTGGATGTGCCTTGACTGACACTCAAAAGAGGGGAAGGTGATGGAGGTAGAGGGATGACGTCAAGATGGTGATGGGGATCAGGTAGTATTCCAACACCCCCCCACACCTCTAGTAGTGAATGAGGAGAAATGAATGAAAATGCAACCTGTACTAAAGTCAGTGGTCATGGAGGCTCTGTCATGAGGAGGGAGCCAGGCTTCAGTGAGATCCAGAAGATTAAAGGAAAGGAAAAGATTGCATATGAAAGAAAGTTTGTTGCCTTTCAGCTATATTCCAAAGTGCACCATGGAATTTGTGGGTAGTTTTTGAATGTGTTATAGGAATGGAGTGGGGAGAGAATGTGAATGGAATAGTAAGGTGTGATCAAGTAATATATTAGAATGGTTGAGACACAACATAATGAGCACATTGACTAATGTGTAGTTGTATGAGTAGAAAGAAAGGAATATGTGTATGTACATAGATGGATAGATTAGATAGGTAGATAGATAGATGATAGATGATAGATAGATAGATAGATAGATAGATAGATGATAGATGATAGATAGATAGATAGAGATAGGTTGATATCTATATCTATGTACCTATCTATGATGTTGTAGAGATGGAAATGACATTGTATAATTCATTGAATACATGGTATAAAGGATGGCAGTAAAGTGAGGATGGTACTTTTTTGTAAAACTGAGTGACTGGAGTGGATGTCCTTCATAGAATTGGTGAAGTTCTAAAGTGGGTTGAATCTGGGAAGAAGATAATGATTTATCTTTTGGCGATGTTCAGATTGAGATGACCATACAACATTTAGTTTGAAATGAGCAGTAAGCTATTGCTGATGGGCCTAAAGGTCAGGAGAGAGACTTGAGCTGGATTTATACTTCTAAGACTCATCTACTTAGAGAAGATAATTAAGACCTTTAAAGTTGATGAGATCACCAAATGAGGTAAAGGAAAGAAAGAAGATAAGAGGGTCTAGGACAGAGCCTTGGGGGACATGGACAATGAGGGGACATGATATAGATGAGGATACAGGAAAGGAGACTGAGAAAGAACAGTAGGGACAGAAGGATGAGAGAACCATGTCTTGAAAACCTGCAGAGGAGAGACTACCCAGTAGGAGAGGGTGATCAGCATTGTAAAATGCTGTGGAGATTTTGAGGAAGATTAGAACGGTGAAGAGACCACTGGATTTGGCAATTGGGAGATCTTTGGTAATGTTATTGGTAATTATCATGCTATTACATGGCTAATAGTGGAGGAAACAGTTTCTATTGGCCAAACTATTCTTAGTAGAGAAAAAAAGTAAGTAAAGAAAGTAGTGAGTCCTTCCTCTGAGAAGGTAGGAGCAAGGGAAATGGGAAAGATTTGAGGAGAGAAAAGAAGGTTTGAAACAGACTCTTGAGGAGTAGGAGACAGCATCAATGAGGAAAGAGTAGAAAGATTACCTCACTGTAATAAAGGCTGAGGTTAAATAAAATGAATGGATAGTAGGTCCAGTCTGCATGATTCATTGACTTTCTATATTTCCATTCAGAAACTGAGGACCCAACCACAGAAATAAAGAAGGTAGATGTTGGAAATATTCCTGGGTTGAGGATTGGCAAGACATGATGAGTGATTTTTTTTTGTTCTTTGTTTTCAATAATGTTTGCCTCTTTGTGATGTCATTTGGGGTTTTCTTGGCAAAGATATCAGAGTGGTTTACCATTTCCTTCTCCACCTCATTTTACAGATGAGGAAACTGAGGAAAACAGTTTTAAGTAATCTGTCCAGGGTCAACCAGTTAATAAGTGTCTGAGGTCAGATTTGAACTCAGGAAGATAAGTCTACTTGACTCCAGGCCCAGTGCTCTATCCATTCTACCACCCAGCTGTCCCAGGATTAGTGATAGTGATTAATGATATGGGACCAAGAAGTAATAACAGGACATTGTAGAGTTTTTTTGGTGAAGGGCAGGGTCAAGAGTGGGAGAGGAGGAAAGTGAAGGCAGAGCAGAGGTGATGGCCTGAGAAAGTACTGAGTAGGGGGGAGGGAATAAGGCCACATTGACAATGAAGAAGGGGATGAGAAGTGAGAGAGAGGAAGAGATTGGGTGATAAGAGGTTAAAACAGGCTGAAGAATGGCAGCATTTTTTAGAACCTAGAAAACCCAGTGGGATTCTCTGAACTACTCAACATCATTAGGGACACAGTAATTCTTTAAATTCCTCAGATGCCCTTTCTTCATTGGACCTTGCCCAATGTACCACAGAACTTCACTCTGAGTCTGTGCATATGTGTGTGTGTGCCAATAGTGAACTGACTCACTCTGCTATATCTGAAACCGAGAGGTTTTAAAGCAGCTGAACTGGTACCAAAGTGCTTAGATCACACCTCCAGAAGTCACAGTCAAGCCCCTCACCATCATAAATCCCATTTCTGACACCGGAAATATCAACCAGAAGAATTCCACCTGTCAAAATGCAAAGGAGTCCAAACTGAGTTGAAAGGAGAAAAGTCTTATTTGGAGGAATATCAGACCCTAGTGCTGAGGCACCCAAGTAAAAAGTATAAAGCAGTATGGAGCCTAGGAGATGCAAGGGCAATGTCTTCTTGAAAGCCACAAAGGATGGGGTTCAGAGAAAGACGAGAGTAAAAACCGGACAGTATTTCCCAGGAACAGGTGAGATACAGAAGCAGGATGTTTTGCAGGAACAGTTGACTGGGGGCAGAGCCAAGATGGCAGGGTAAGAGCACAGGCTTACCTTAGCTCTTCCACAGATTCCTTCAGATAAGTCTAAAAGAGAATCTGAGCAAATTTTAGAGTGGTAGAATGCACTAGGAGACAGTGTGGCAGATCCAGCCTGGGACAGCCAGGAAGATCAACAGGAAGAATGTCTTACACAGGCCTGATGCAGCACAGAGCACACTCCCATAGCAAAGCTGAGCGGGAACTGCTGGGACACACACTGCAGATTCTCAAACATATCTGCACAGAAAGGGAGTCCAGCCTGAGTGAGAGAGAAGTACAGGACCCCTGCTAACAGCAGCAGCAGCTCCTAAGACTATCAGCCCACAGATTAGATGTTTGAAAGTCAACTACTTGAACTTCAGGGAGCCCAGATGACTGAGTAAACAGTAAATGTTCTCACCCTCTTGTTGACTTTGAAAAAAAAAGAGAATACTGACAGAATACTGTCAGGAAAAATCCTGGAATAGGGCCATCAGTCAAAGGGATAAACAGTCTCTCAACTTAAGAGGCTAGGAAAATTATCAAGGAGAGTCCCTCTTGCTGTGGCTGAAGGCGATCAGTGTAGTACTAGCGCTGTCCCAGACATCCCCACCTCAGCAAACTAGGAGGAGATCCTGACCCCAGGAGGGTGGAGCCCATAAGCGCCAACACCACGACCCCAGGTGTGCCTTAACAAAGCCAGGAGTATTGGGCAGACACTAACGCTGAAAGGGGTTCACCAGCTGCTGAGCCTGCCTGCACTCTAGCTCAGGAGGGGAGGAGACTTCCTGCTACCAGACTACTCCTCCCCCACACCTCATGAAGGAAGCTTCAGGGAAATCCCAGGATCACAACACACAAAGCCTCAAGTTGTCAGCACAAGGAACGTGGGAGCCCTCTGTGCTTCCAGCCAGGAAAAAGGCAATCATTATTAGCAAGAAGGAAATCAGAAAAGCAAAGACCATAGAATCTTACTATGGTGACAAGGACCAAAAATACAAATTCAGAAATTGACAGCATTGAAAGAAACAGTACTCACATCTGAAAGCTCAAAAGAAAAAATGAACTGGTGTCAAGCCCAAAGAGATTTCTTGGAAGAGCTCAAGAAGGATTTTAAAAGCCAAATTAGAGGGGTACAAGAAAAAATGGTCAATGATATTTAAAATACAATTGACATAATGAAGAAAGAATTCACTGAAGAGAACAGCTCCTTAAAAAGGAAAATTGGGCAAATGGTTAAAAAAACCATAGAACCTAACTGGGAAAATTGCACAAATGGAAAAAGAGGTACAAAACCTAACTGGAGAAAATGACACCTTAAAAGGAACAATTTGACAAATGGAAAAGGAGGTGCAAAAGGTAATTGAAGGAACAGGTGACTGAAAAGCTGTTTTTGGCCAATTTAAGGTACACAGCTCAGTAAATCAACCAGAAAACAACAGCAAAGTCTTCTGGGACTGAAGAAGACTTTAGCTCACTGAAAGCTCTTGATTGGCCCTTTTGGCAAACTCTTTGTACAAACTCAGCTTACTTTGTGCCCAGTGCACCTGTGTGGTAAGATAACTCATAGAAAGCAAACATAATAATCTTGGGGCTACTCTCACAGTAGCAGGCTTGCTCACAAAGGGCACAGCCAAGGGGAAAATTGAATTTATTCTCATTGTTTATTGCTCTCTTTTAAAATAAGAATCAGGACTTTATTTCATGTATTGAATGGCAGGGAAGTTCTACAAGGCCACCGTATTCCATTCCTCCCAACAAGCAGAATCCACTCTAAATTCAGAAAAAGTAAATCTCCCTTCACAATAAAAAATAATGAAACTACATGCAGACATTGAAGACATTCAGAAGTATGGTTGAGGGACCACAAAAGAGCATTAGACTGTGCTCGCAGCTTCTGGCATTTCAGGGAAAAGCAAGGCTGTTCTCTCCTGTACTTCTTGACTGGCATTTCCTTTCAGAGAATGTGCCCCCTTCAGTCTGGGTAAGGAGAAACACAGAGACAAAGCAACACTACTCTTAACACAACTCTACTCAAAACAAAGCTTGTTCAAGCTGGAAGAAACAACTCTAGAACATAGTGGAAAGGATATTTTCTTCATAAAAATCAGGGGTGAGGATAAGGTCTTAAAATAAATTTGGGTAATTCAATACAATCAGTTTATTAGCTAGAGTTCCTGCCTTCAAGGAGATGATATTCTATCTAGGGTGGCATTGGAGGAGGTAGGGACAAAAATGTACACAGAGAAGGTTGTGTTCATATCTGTGCAAGGTCCTATCCTTTTCATATACTGTGTTATCATATGGAGGATGTTTTGTTAGTTACCAGCTTTGCTGGTTCACTTGTCTGCAGATGAGTTCTGAGGGAGGCATCCAGAGTTCTGAGAGTGTAGTGTTTGTGGCAAACTGTGTATACTGGAATGATAGACACTAGAATGGTTCTATGATAAGGGACATATGCAAATTTCACTGGTCTTAAGAGATGATAATATGATTATTAATCTTTTGTTAAAGAAGGATCATTTCCAAATAGTACTCAGTGTCTGAACCCAGAAAGGAAAGAGAAAGAGGGGATAAGGACAGACTTCATAAGTGAATCCTCTAAGTGTGAGGCTGGAAGTGATGGTTAGTAGAGTCAGTTTTGAAAAGAGGAACTCATTGCTTTAGTATAAGCATACTGGTTTTCTCATCTATGTGGAAGGCAGACAAGTCATGCTTCCTCCATGAAGTCTTCTGTGACATTTCAGATGTTTTTCAACCTTCTCACCTATTCTGTTCCATCAATTATTGCCTGAACCTCTTCTTTTTTAACACAGTTATTTTCATACTTGTGCTTTCTCCACTGACTTAATAATCTAAAGAATAAGATATGCCTGTATCTTTGTATTTCCACTAAGATTTAACTACACATCTGTTGTTCAGTCATTTTAGTCACATCTGACTACTTATGGCCCCATTTGGGGTTTCCTTTGCAAAGATGAAAGATGCTTCACCATTTTCTTCACCAGCTCATTTTACAAATGAAAAATTGAGACAAATTTAAGTGACTTTCCCAGGCTCACACAGCAAGTAAGAATTTGAAGCCAAAACTGAACTTAGAAAGATGAATTTTTGTAACTTTCGGTTCAGTACTCTACTTTGCTATCTACTTGCTTTACATTGCACATGGTAGGTGCTTAATGGCATTTGTTAAAATAAATTAAAATGAAGATAGTCTTAATGAGATAATTGAACTGAACTATACATGATATATCTATAAAAAAATTCACCCAGGTATCTCCAAGTATTCTGATTACCAGTAACTGTCACTTTAGCACAATAAAGTGTATTTGTCTTATTTTGGCAGTGGAGCGAAAAAAGAGACTTGAGAACTTGCTATGGACCTGAAGTTTGTCACGATAACTCTGAAATAGCCCAAAATATTCTGCCCTAGCACTGTTACATATTCTGAGCCCAGGGGAAAGAAACACCTTAAAGACACCTTGGACCTCATTTAAAGTTACACTTCCATCGGTAGGAGTCAAAAACTGATCTGTTTTCCGTCTCTTTGATGGTCTCCAAGAGTGGGAGGCCATGAGTCTCAATGAGGAAGGAGGTAGTAATAGCAGAAAGGATAGGCACTACTCCAAACAACAGGGGCCGCAGAAGAGAGCTAGAGTTGCCAACAATGAAGACAAAAAAGTGCACCAACGCATGCCCCGAAAATCCCAACACTCATTCCCCTCTGCCTGCAAGTAAACAAAATTGGAAGAAAAGTTAGAATTTAAGTAACCTAAGGATAAGAAATACTGTCCTTTTCTGCTGCCTCCCTCACACCTAGTTCAGTGCCTTTCCAATAATGTGGTGGGAGTTGCATGGATAGATCTCTGTGATTAGCTTAAGTGTGCTGAGAGGTGAGGGGCATCAGGTCACTCACCCCAGAGCCACAAGCTGCTTGCTTGACCTTTGGCATTAATAAATTCTGTACAACTGGCAAACCTTAAAATAGTGGGTTACATAATATCCAGAGGACCTTTGAGGCACCCTACTGCCTCTTGTCCTGTATTCTTCTGAGGTGCTTGACTCAAAGTAATCATTGGGATTAATTTTACCCCTATAAGCTTTTTTACCTTGTCCTCCTCACAGAGTTGTTAGGGCTAAAGTGCTATGGACTCTCCATAGGGTCTGCTCACACATGCACACATACAAGGGGAATTTCATGTATACATGAATACATATACATAAATAAGTATGTAAGTGTACAAAATATCTGTTAAAACACAACAGAAGGTTGCTTTCTTTGGTTTTTCTTTGACAGTTTACTAAGGAATATGTGTACTCAGAACTTCCCTGGTCCCTTCAAAGTCATTTTTATTTTTACTATGGCAGTAGAGACAACAAATATACCATGCATTGTATTGAATGGAACATACATTTGCACTTTCCTAGCAGAAAGGAGAAGCAAACTTCCCTAGAACATCTGCACAGGATGAGTTCAATGGAAGCCATACTGTTGGCATTACAACACCCTCCCACCAATAGGAGTCAAATTTGAAGTGGTGCTGCAGACCTCCATGAGGAGGTCTTACAATTCTTGGTTCCCATTTCTCAGGCAACATTATGCTTGCCTAACTCTATACCTTCATCATCACTCTTTTACCCCAACCTCATACACTTGGTCTCTAGGTTGAAAAATCTCCAATAAGGCATTGTATAATGACCTTAAATTTTGACTTCTATCTCAATATTGTAAGAAAAATTGTGCCCTGATATTGAGCCAAGACTTTTATGGTCAAATGATTTTTACAGGCCCCATGCCTTTTTGGCCACACTCATAATAAAACCCCTTGTATCCCTGGGGAAACTACAGAGGCCCTGGTATATTTTCATGAATCTCTATTCAGAGAGATTATTATGCTGTTGTAAACAAAACATGTCACAAAATCATAAATCTATAGTTTGAAGAGTTCTAACACCATCTAGTCCAATATTCTTCTCATTGCACAGATAAGCAAACTGTCTCACAGCAGTGACTGACCCAGTGTCAAAAATGTATTTAGCAACAGAGGAAGGTAGAATTTCAACTCAGGTCCTCTCATTCCAGTATTTGTGTGTCAGTGTTTTTTCCACTTCATCTCTCTATAGTCCTCTGACATATAATAAAGATAGCATAGTGTTAGAGTACTCTGTGGTCCTCTTTTACCTTTGTGAACAGGGAGGTATAAAATACCAATGAGAGAGGTCAGGCTGTAAAGAAATGTTTGGCATAATAGTGAATTTGGCAGCAACAGATTTGAAAGGACAGGTGGCTGCTCTAGTAAATAAGTTAATAAGGTATAGAGGAATTGACTCCAGTGGATATTGAGATAAGACAAAACTTGAGGATGCCTGGATGTTATTGCCAATACAGAAGATGAAAAATCAGCACCTTGGACAGAGGGATAGGTGGGTTTGCCCCTTGTTGTCCCTTACTTTTCCCTCTCATTGTCTTCTTTCCTTCCTCTGCCATTCCCCATCCCAATATATGTCCTCTCCCACATTGTGATATTTAAAACAGATTTTCTTAATTGTTCCTGAGAAACTTTACATTTCTCCAACTAACTTCTCCACTCTGTAGGTGGAGAAAATCAGATCAATTTCTGAACTAACAAACACCTGGACAAAAAGTAGCTAATGATTAGAATATTGATAAGTCTCCAATGCAAAAACAAAGCTTTCTGATATCTCTAATCCAGTGTGCCAAAGACAAGCATCGTTCTGACTGATTCGTAGGTTTTTTTACTTTTGTCAATCACTTTATTACTTTTATTTACCCAAATGAGACAAATCAGTTGGGAACGCGAACAGAGATGTTTGTGGAAGCATTCGATGTTGTCATTACACATCCATCCTTTGAATATTCACCTTTGAAGCAAAGTCAATGGAATGGAAGTTCCTTGAGGACAGGATGGTTCAGTTTTTGGCCTTCTATCCTCAATGACAAGCACAGCATCTGGCTGGTAGAAATCAATTGGTAAATAATGGTTCTACTGAATTGAATTTAATATACCTGGGCTATGTTTTCAATTCCATGACCCAGTGCATCCACATCTGGCTGAATCCTTGATAGGTACATTTTGCCGTCACTGATCATTGATGTTCTAGTCACATTTTCCCTAAATTCTTACCTGATTTCAGTTGAGTAGAGTTCCAATGTGTAGAGGTGAAGACAAAAACATACTTCCCACGCTTCCTTTTCCTAGGACACTGACTGTCAACCTAAGGGAAGCCATATCTGAACACAAACAATGGAGAAATCAGCAGTCTATTTGAGTTCAGCAGGTAGTCCTGACTCTCTGGTCTTCCTTTGGAACCTCATTCCTTTGTATTCAGGACACAGAGGTCTTCAAACTATGATAAATTTCTGTAGCTCTTTTCAATTCACATATTATTGACTATTTTCTTTCTTGCTCAGTTAAGAAAGCAGAGTTTCATAAGAATCTCTCAGTGATCACTGCACATTCAATTACCCAAACCCTTGTCTTCCTGGACACACTTTAAAGAATTGTAGCTAGTTTACCTCCTTGCGTACTCCACTAGAGGGCTAGAGGTAGACCTTTCTTTAGACGTACAGCTCCTCCTCCAGCTGCATAACAGAGCGGACAGAAGTGTGGGGAGAGTAGGCACAGTATACAGAATCGCACATGTGATTGTTGAACATGGCAGAGGAAGATTCACTTCCTTTACCTTTATCTTTGGTTTTTACATGCTATTGTTTGACATGTATAACCCTCCTCATTCCTCTACACAGCAAAGCATTTATTTTAACAAAAACTAAGAAAAGTAAGATAAAATCACTTCAGTGAGTGTGACCACACTGTCAATGGTGTGGATTGTTTACGCAGTGTTCTACTCCCATAGGCCCTCACCTTTCCAAGGGAGGAAAGTGGATCTCTTCCTCTTTTTTCATGGGGAAATCTGATCCTTACAATTCCATAGCATTCAGGGTTCCTTTACTGTTGCAGATATCCCTTCTTACAGTTGTACTCATTATGTCTATGGCTTTCTTGTTCATCGCACTTTACTCTGCATCAGTGCATATAAATGTTCTCGTGTGCTTCAGTCATTGTTTCTTTCAGCACAGTGATGTTCTATTACGATCCTGTAAGACTATTGCCTTGGCCATCCTCGAATCAAGTCTGACCCACATCCAGACCTGTGGTAGAAAACAGTTTCCTTTCCTCTCATTTCATCTATCACCCCAGAGCCTAACATAATCACATCATTCACTCATTTTAGATATTTTATACATAGTGCAGCAAATTCAGTGGAAACTTTCTCACTTTGAAGCAGAAATATTCTAATGATGATCATACATCCGCAGAAAACTGCCCAGAAGATGAAGATGAAGCGATTTCCCAGATAAGACATACAAATACTTGCTAGCAGCCTTGCAGGGAAATCTATGAGTGCAAAAAGCACTTGGACCAAGTAAATGCTAAATCCATATTTCTGCAAGTCAAAACTCATTCCATAAGAGGAAAATCCACAAGCAAAACTGGAAGTAGAACCATTCATTATAGAGTATAGAAGTTTCATTTTTCATTTCTATTCAATGAAATGTTTCTTTTGCTTTAAAAAAGAAACATTCTCATTCGGGGACTAATTCAAATAATAATCCTAACATACCAAGCAATGCCTGAAATAATTTTGCTTCAAATTTATGAGCCCCAGTATTTTATATCCTCCTAGATTTAGGGATGATGGCATGCTCAGGACCTAAGATGCAGAGTGAGTGTATCTGAATCTTGCCGAATTATTTTGATAATCTGCATTCTATCGGTTGATTAAAAATGAAGTTCACTCATGACCCAAATATGACACACAAAGTCATCTGGCACATTGCTTGGGTCTGGAAAAGGTCTCCAAGAGAAGATTTTAGCTTCACAGTTGTAAGGTCCTCCTGAATGTGGGACATGACCCCCTGTTTAGGAGAGAGGGCAGAGGAAGGAGAAGTAAGCTTAAATTCGTGGGTTCAAGGGTCCCGAGGAGAGGGGAATGAAGGGGCCATTTTTTTATATCTTCCTGACAGAGATATGACTATGGTGGGGAGCCATGCTAACAGTTAGAATGCCAAGCCCTGTACATAATCAATAGGGAAAGTGAAGCTATACCTGTCATTAGTCTATCCTACCATCTGACCATCTCATGTCATTAGTTCTGCTTCTGCGTGTAATGGGACATAGGGACATGAATCCAGAGCTGAAAGAGCACACTGAGGCTGTCTATCCCAATCCTCTTATTGTACATAGATGAAAATTGAGGTAACAGGAGCTAAATTACCTAACTAATATCCCAGAGGTTGTAAGGGTAAGAGGTGAGGTTTGAGCCTAAGTCCTCTGACTCCAGACCCTAACTGCCAAGTACGTAAATAGAGAGAGACAGACAGACAAACAGAGAAACAAATAACCTTCCCATTTAATCAACATTTTTGTCTTTTACAGAATTATCACAGAGGATATCAGCCCTTATGTTATATGGTGTCCTTTCCAAGACAATCCACCTGGAAAATTTTCTCAAGAATTTAGGCTATTTTCCTCTTGGTAAACCAAGCTTCTTCCAATATTCTTCTCATATCCCACCTCCAAATTTTTCTCAAAGACAGGATAATGGGATCACTTGTGTACTTGGAAGGGTTAGGTTTGGCAAGACAAAGAGTCACCTTTCCATGTGAGACGAGTCAAACCCAATCCCTCATAGGAACTCTACATGCCTGAAGGGAATGGAGCTAAGCTAGCTGTGGGGACTCAGTTCATAAGGGAAGTGGGAGATGGGATAAAGATTCTTCAGGATAAATATGGCCTGCAACTGCTTGTTACATTGAACTGAATATCCAGAGAAAAGTTAGCCTCATTAGACATAGCAATATGCTTGTTTTCTCAAAAGATGGCAGGTTCTGCCTTGGCTCCTAAAAAATTTGGTGCTAAGTTCAGAGCTCAGCTCTAAAAAGCATTTCATTCCCTGTGCCTCAACCAATTTTTCTCTGCCCTTGCCAACTGGTTTCCATGCCAGCTTCATCTTTAATCTTCCTTCTGTGGAACTTTTAACTTCACAAGCCATGTTCAATTACTATTTGGAATGTATTGGGGAGAAATCCTAAAAACAATGTCCTCTGAGACTATATTCCTAGGAACATGGTTGGGGATGCAGGGAGGATTTCCCTCAGTCATACTTCTGGAGTGAATTTGCTCCCCTGTTCCTTCTGACCATTGATCCATGCCACCTTCTGGAGGGTCTTCACAGCCACATGGGGTTTGTTGTGGGTGGTGAGCCAATGAGCAGATTCTGGGAGCGCTCTGATAGAAAAAGAAGAGAAGGGGAAAGCCCTGAGGATGGGACCCCTTGTCTATAATGTGATTATAGTTATCAATGGGTCTATTCCAGAGCTAGGTGCAAGGTGAGGAAGTTACTGGATTTATTTCCAGACCAATTCCCTTCCCCATGGGATGTGTTCCCAAACCAAATAGGCTCAATGATCAGAAGGATGGTCCAGAGGGGGATCCAGGTCCTGATTACTCTTGAGGCTTCCTTATTTTGGTGTGAGGTTCCTTTGGGCTTGGATAGATCTACTAACATTCCCTCCTTGGCCTTCTTGGAAAGCCTGGATGGCACTAACACTGATGTGCCCACATGGTTTCATCCAGACTAGAAATAAAGTTGGCCCTCTTAACAGAGCATGAAAGGTACCTTGTGGTCACCCAAGACATTCTGACTAATTAGTGAGGCAGTAATTAAGCATTTTAAAAGGAGTACTATGTGCCAGTTCCTGTGCCAGCCACTGGAAAGAGTGACACAACTGTAAACAGTCCCTTCCCTGAAGGAGCTGTCATTCCCTGAGGGGAAGTGTCAGATGCACAAATTCATGTAGACAGACTATAGACAAAATGCCTATGAGGTCATTGGAAGTGGTAGGGAGGTATCCAGAAAGAGGTGGCAGCAGCTGAAAGGTGTCACGGGGAGGGTGGTACCTGCCATAGCTTTGAAGAAAATTAAGGGTTCTAAGAATCAGATTTGAAGGGTTGTCCTGGGAATGTAGCAGCTGCAGGGCCTTAGAACCACTGGGGGCACTGATCAGTGACTCCCTACTGCCCTCTGGAGGTGTAACCCAGAATGCCCAGAGGATCACAGAGTCCACATGAACTTTAACCAACTGTTCTCAGGTTTAGTTTCCTCATCTGCAAAATGGGGATAATAATGTTATCTACCTCCCAGGATTATTGTGAAAGCCCAGTGACATAAGATATGGAAAAAGCTTTGGGAACCATAAAGTTCCATATAAATATCAGCCATTATTACTAAAGGCAATTGGGGAGAGTAAGTTCAGTGGTAGGGGAGGGGGTACTGGACCTGGCCCACAGCACAGGAAATAGCATTTCTAGATTCTTAGCTGTGCATGAAATTCACTTAGTTCTAACAGAAAGCCCTGGTGGAGCTGTCATGGCCCAAGAGACATGACCAGCCTTCTTGGGGACTGATGGCAGCATCCAACATTACACAGGAGACACTTCTCTGTACAGCACAAAGTGAGTGAGAAGGAGAAAGACCTAGGAGAGTTCTGCAGCAACTTTGCCAAGCAGCCTTTCTCAGTGTCACATTCCCCAAGAGACTTCTATTTGCCTGCCCCTCAGCCTTTCCATTTTGAGTCTTTGATAGTCCTTAGGCTAGGGCCTGTCACAAACTCAGTTTGTAATAAATGCTACTGAAGTGTCTGGTTGTTTGGATAATTTGTTTTCTGTCCTGTCCACATACAGGGCAAAAAGAAAAGTGATCCCAAATGAGACTGAAGTGGAAAACTGCAGCCAGCACCATTCTTGAACCAAGTAGGCCCACCTAGACAGAATGATCTGTCCCAAAGTGTAGGCATATGTATTACAATTGCTCACAAGGATCTGTCTCTCAGTAGGCATCCATTCTAAAGCTTAAAGGAAAAACCAGGTGAATAATTAGGCTTCATGTAATCAGAGAGAATGGAATGGCAGGATTGCCAAGAACTTGGTTTCAAAGTGCTTATAACTGAAAAATGCAGCAGTAAATATTTCAACAACCATTTGCTATGAAGCCTACTATGCTTGGCAGTGGGGGCAAAAAGACGAAGACAGAACACATTCTACACCATATCAGCCCAGTGGCACATCCACCAGTGATTCCATTCAGCAGACAATTACTGAGCTCCTACTGTGTGCCAGGAAGATGCTATCACTGACCTCAGCAAATTTCATTTGTATTAACTATTCTTAATAATAATAATGATTCTCTCTACAATTTCTATTTTGCTTTAAAGTGTAACAAAGTACTTTAAGGTATTCACTTCTTTCATCCACACAATAGCCCATGTGAGGTAGGGGTTATTCTTATCTCCATTTTACAAATGAGAACACTGAGACTGAGAGAGGTTCAGTGATTTGCCCAGGGTCACACAGTAAGTGTCTAAGGCTAGATGTGCACTAAGGTCATCCTGACCCCAGGCTCAGGGCTCTATCGACTGCAGCGCCACCTAGTCACTTCTCTTTAAACATATTATTTGTTATGTGAAATGGATCTCTGGGAAGGGGACAGGAAGGGATACTGAGGATATCTGATAGTGTAAGAAACAAACAGTATCAATGAGAACTCATTTTCAATTACAGTCCCTATTTTCAAGATCTTGCAGTTTACTGAGAAGGTAAGAAAATGGTGAGGGAGACAGTTGGGAGGAGACAAAGAGGGAGAGGGAAGGGGAAGAAGATAGAAAGGAGGAGTAGTGAGACAGCCTGAAATTCAGGGAGAGAGAGGGGGAGGGGCACAGGGAAACAGAAAGGAAGAGGAGAGGAAGAACAGAAGGAAGGGAAAGGAGCCTGTGATTTCATTGGTAAAGGGGACTCCAAGGAGGGAAGACTCATTGTGCCAATGTACATTGATACTTTTGTGCATCCCACAGGTTTCAATTGTTCCATAATGCACCTAGAGGTTCTGTGAATTTCCCAGGGTCACAAGGCTATCAAGTGTCATGGGAAGGAGAAATCCCCAGGTCTTCCTACCCTCAAGGCCAGCAATTTTTTTCACTATCAAGAAACTAATCAATTGTTCAGAAGATGCTTACTCTTGTGACACCTCTATCACATTTATAATGCAATTTCCCTAAACTTGTGGGCTTCCTCCTTGGCCAGGCTGAGAACATCTCAGTCTTTCTGTGTTCCTCCCCAAAAGAATGTGACTGCCTCCATGGTACTTACTCAGACAGTTTCTAGTGAGGAAGACACCAGATAATGCAACAGCAGTGAGGATAGCCAGCAAAGGTGGGCATAAATGCTGCACAAGAACCAGCAATCATGGCCATCAGAGAGGACAACAGCAGCACTGTCCTCCTCCCAAACCTAAAGACAAAGTAACTAATTGGTATTACAAAATTTTGGTGTTTCCCTGGCATTTGCATCATCCTCTTCTCTCTGGCAATGTTCGGAAACATATGCTCTGACTTTCCCCATTTGGAAAGAGCAACTCCTCTCCCCCTCTAGTGGAGAAAAATGAAACATCCCAATTGCTTCCTCATTTTCCCTAATCACCATCCATCATCAACCAATTGCATCACATGGGAGGTGCTCTGGACACGTAGCTCATAAATTCCACTGTCCCCAGACTTTGCAATACACTCCTCATCCCCCGAAGTATTGGTCTATCGCTGATGTCTTAAAAAATGCCTTCTGAGATTCAATCTCTTTTGTCAGGCACTGTCCCCAGCTGAAATGAAAATATTTTAGGAAATCTTAATACAAAAAGGTCTTGCTAGCCCTTTCTGTCAATCAATGCTTTCTCTGTGATTTGTATGTCAATTGAGGTCAGAAAAACTGAGGTTAAGAATGAAGATTTAGCCATATGGATATCTTGTCATGACTCTTGGCTTTCACTATTACAAAGGGGCTTAATAAATTCCTTTAGGAATTTAGTGAATTTATCACTTTTATGTGTCAACTCAATTGCCAGCAGCAAAAATGAACAATTAGCAATATAAACCTAAATATATATTTTAAAAGATAAAAAATCCATCCAGAGTCTAAGGAGTAAAAGAAAACTCACAACATCAACAGGAAAAGTCCCTCCAAACTGAGGGAGCTGGAGTTTCTTTTATGTGCTCAGTATCCCTGAAAGAGAGACAGAGAGACAGAGGGAAATGCTCATGGCCTGCTTGACACACCTTGATTTTGTTCTGTAAGTTTCAAGTTAACCCTAGTTAATTCCTTCCAAGCATTTGTTGACAAAACATAAAGCAGATAGACACGATCATCTGATTTCCAGTGTTTGGGACACAAGTCTTATGACTTGGATGGGATAAATACTTGCACGCCACATGGTGTGATAATAGAAATCAATCTGCCTGGGATTCTGGATTGGCAGTGGCCCAAGTAGAGGTGCTGATAGTCTAGAAAGTAACCTGATATATCCAGTCAACAGCATTGTTTCATTCTTGCTGAGTGAGAGGCAGTGACCACATCCATTTTCAGGAGAAAACAGAGTCAGAGTGAGCTCCAGTCCCTGCCAGGACCCCTGGGCCACTAGAGAATACAGTGAGGTTTCCTGGAGAAGGGGCAGGATTTTTTGTGTGAGTTTCCCTTGAGCCATTCCTATTTTAGAAGTTCACATAGATTTGGTTCCATAGCATTTCAAGTACCTTTGCTTATCCACTGAAAACCAACCTCCCCACTGGAGTCCTTCACATACCTGTCAGAGAGTATCCCATAAACAACATTTCCTGACTGATGTCCTGCTGTGAATATTGCCATGGCAATTAAGGGCAGTGACTTCCATTCACACACTAGGTCCCACTGGAAGAGAGAAATGGGCAGAAAATGGGAGAAAGAAAAGAGGAGAAAAAGTGACAATATGATCCTATGTGGAAAGACTGAAAGTCTTGAAAACCTATTAGATATGTGCCAAATTTAATCTGTTGCCTAATCAATTATGTCTTTATTTACCTTTAGAGATGACAATCATAGTGTTGCTATGTACATCTTTAAACTGATGGCACTCTTTGCTTTGTTTGTCATTACTTTGGCATGGGATATTGCTAACATGGACATCATGGCTCAGAAATTGTCACGACTATTATGCTCTTTTCTGTGGACACCATATCAGTTCCCACAAAGGTTTTAAAATTTTGCATTCCTGACAACCAGGAATGAGTGGAACTGTTTTTCACAATTCGATGCACATGGAGCTCTTCTTTTCATCAGCTTTCTAATTTGATTGATTATGGTGGCATCTCTGATTCTTTGCAAGTGAATATTACCCACCTGTGTCTCATCTCTGAAAAATCATTCTTTCATATCTTTTAATGCTTTATTCATTGAGGACTAAGAAGTTATCAAGTAATCATCTGTCCCAGAGCACACTAAATTCTCAGCTCTTAGTGGAAGCTATGAAAGGAGTCACCCAAAAAAAACCAAATTTTTCTTTTTCTCATCGTGTCACTACTCATTGTACTCATGAAAATCTCCAAACGTATCTCCATCTCCATATAAATAGAAAAGCAGGCCTCAAATCCTAGCAAGTACTTAGGGGAGCTATGTGCATGTTGGACAGGACGGCCTTTATTTCACCGCACGGCAAAATGTAGCAAGCCCCAATGACTAAAAGGAGCCCATAAATAGATATAAAAACAAAAATTAAAGCACTACCAGCAGCCAACAAGTTATGCTCAGAAGGGCACTCAGTTCAGGTTTGCCAGCAGATTGACATTCCAATGTTCCCAAATTTGTTCCCAGATTCCTACATGTTCCCTTCCAAATTCCTAATACACCACAGGTTTTGAATTTCTTTCAGAAAACATACACTTCCAGGCTACCTTTAAGTCAACCCCTTTCCCATCAAGCCTGCACTGTCCAAATGACTCATGGGAAGAATGGAAACTGAAGCACAGGCCTTCTGTTCCTCCATCTCATGACCTTAGTCTTTTAGTGTTGCATAAGATATATAATGTGATCAATCATCCTCCATCTCCAAGATGCATGCTACTCAGGGAAGCTTCTTTCTCTAGAAAGTCTGATCCATGAGGGATCGATCAACATAAGTTACAGTGGTCATTCCTTTCTATTCGAAATAAAAAGCCATAGAACACAAAATCTTGAGGGATCTTTTCAGAAGGACATTGACCAAGATATCTCTCTTGGCTCTAGAGAAAGAAAAATGTTTCTTAATCAATCACTTAATATCAGCATTACCCTGGGCACCCCTTTACAGACTCAGTTTCCTCTTCTGTCTTCACACTTGATGAGTATCCCTTTCTATACTCTGGCAAAACAATTCCCTTTTGGTGAACCATTGAAAGCCTAACAAATTCGTTATCCCAAAAGGAGATCTAAACTACCAAGAATTCAGTCTGAATCAGGCCCCACCACAAAGACATGCAAAACGAGAAAAACTGTGATATTACCTGGGGGAAGCAGAGTGGTCAAATAAATAAAATAGAATGATTTTAAGAAACATTGCAACATTCTTTCCTATCCATCACAACCCTAATCAAAGGCTTTGGGGTAAAGAACATAGATATTCTATAGACATAGCAATTCTATAGACATGGACATGTCTATAGAAGTTGCAATTTGGGCAAAGACAAGATGGTGGAGTAGAAAGAGCCACATACTCTAGCTCTTCCCCCACAGCTCATAAAATACCTGTAAAGAAAGACTCAACAAATTCTAGAGCAGCAGAAGTCAAAGAACAATGGAGTGGAGGAGATTTCCAGTCCAGGGCGACCTGGAAGCCTGACAGGAAAAGTCTGCTGCATTGGACATGGAGCACAGCACAGCCCCACCTTGGCCACACAGCACCAGGAGGAGCAGGGGAGCAGGATGGGAGCAGGTGTCAGGGACAGAATCCCCAGTGGCAGCATAGATCCCTCAACCCACAAGTGCCAAAGGTCAGTGAGAGGACTTTTTCAGCTGGCTGAGAAGGGAGCAGGGTCTCCCCATACCTCCAGCCCCAGGCAGCAGCAGCAGAGGCCACAGAGGGCTGCAGCAGCTCCCAAGGCAGGCAGCAACCCCCATCCATTGTGGGAGGCCTCATTGTAAAGCTCCGGAGGGAACTGAGCACCTGATCTTAATCTCACACTGAGTGGCAGCCCTGCTGCCACCTAAAGCCCCTGGGGGAATTGAGCAGCTGATTTGAATCTCAGCTCCCAGTGCTAACATAGCGGGACTGAAGGTGAGGTGGTTGTGGAGAGGCTACTACTCAGATTCTGGGCACAAAAGTTTTCTGGTTGCTCCCAGATCAGTGAATAGAATAGGTTTAGTGAAGACTTCTCAGATTGCAATTCTTCTCCCAGGGGTAAGAAAGACTGAGAGGCTCAAGGTTACAATATTTTTAGAGTGGAATAATTCCATATAAGGGTATAAACTATGTAGTATATTAGAGTCTCAATGACTGGATAAAACTTACATAACTTTTTGATGCCTTCATTTCAAAAGGGATTGGCTAGATTTCACATCTAGAATGTAAGACCATATTCTCAGCTAATGAGGATAATGGTCAGTGGGGAGGGAGGGACTTGCGTTAGGGTCTATATATATATATATATATATATCACTACTTTTCCTTTGTCTTCAGCTTTTCCTGCTCCAGACCACCTGGGGAGGAATTGCCCTGCTTCTCGAGAATCGAATGAATAAACTTTCTGTCATCACTTTGAGAGCCTCTGACTAATTAATTTAAGTAGGAAATCTTGTCATTCCACACACCAATGTACAGGCTTGATTGTGCCACCTTGAGGAACTGAGACCTTACAAGTCCCCAGACTACACACTACTCTTGACAAAGAACCCAAAAGTCAAGTAACTTGTTGGGAAAATGTCCAAAAAACAGGAAAAAATAAGACTATAGAAGGTTACTTTCTTGGTGAACAGGTATCTTCTCCCATCCTCTCAGATGAGGAAGGATAATACTTACCATCAGGGAAAGACATAAAAGTCAAGGCCTCTGTATCCAAAGCATGCAAAATAAATATTCAATGGTCTCAAGCCATGGAAGAGCTCAAAAAGGATTTTGAAAATCAAGTAAGAGAGGTGGAGGAAAAATTGGGAAGAGAAATGAGAGAGATGCAAGAAAATCATGAAAAACAAGTCAACAGCTTGCTAAAATTGAGACCCCAAAAATGTTGAAGAAAATAGCACCTTTAAAAATAGGCTAACTCAATTGGAAAAAGAGGTTCAAAAAGCCAATGAGGAGAAGAATGCTTTAAAAAGCAGAATTAACCAAATGGAAAAGGAGGTTCCAAAGTTCACTGAAGAAAATACTTCTTTAAAAATTAGAATGGAACAGACAGAGGCTAATGACTTTATGAGAAACCAAGAAACCACAAAATAAAACCAAAAGAACGAAGAAATGGAAGATGATGTGAAATATCTCATTGGAAAAACAACTGACCTGGAAAACAGATCCAGGAGATCAATAAATAATTACATAAAGTTTATGGGACTACCTGAAAGCCATGATCAAAAAAAGAGCCCAGATGTCATCTTTAATGAAATTATCAAGGAAAACTGCCCTGATAGTCTAGAACTGGTGGGCAAAATAAATATTGAAAGAATCCACCAATCACCTCCTGAAAAAGATCCCAAAAGGAAAATTCAAAGGAATATTGCAGCCAAATTCCAGAGCTCAAAGGTCAAGGGGAAAATATTGCAAGTAGCTAGAAAGAAACAATTAGAGTATTGTGGAAATACAATCAGGATAACACAAGATCTAGCATCTTCTACATTAAGGGATTGAAGGATGTGGAATATGATATTCCAGAAGTCAAAGGAACTAGGATTAAAAACAAGAATCACCTAACCAGCAAAACTGAGTATAATACTTCAGGGGAAAAAATGGTCTTTCAATGAAATAGAGGACTTTCAAACACAAGAATGAAGAGAAGCATGAAAAGGTAAAAAGGAAAGAAAAATCATAAAGGACTTACTAAAGTTGAACTGTTTACATTACTACATGGAAAGATAATATTCATAACTCTTGAAACTTTTCTCAGTGTCTGGGTAGTTGGTGGGATTATACACACACACAAACAGAGAGAGAGAGAAGAGAGACAGAACTCACAGAGTGAGATGAATAGGAAAGGATCATATCTAAAAAAATAAAATTAAGGGGTGAGAGAAGAATATATTGGGAGGAGAAAGGGAAAAATGGAGTGGGATAAATTATCTCTCACAAAGAAGTGGCAAAAAAACTTTTTCAATAAAAGAGATGAGAGGGGTGGTGAGGAGGAAAAAGTGAACCTTGCTCTCATCACATTTGGCTCAAGGAAGGAATAAAATGCACACTCAATTCTGTATGAAAATCTATCTTACAATACAGGAAAGTAGGGGAGAAGGGGATAAGCAGGGTGGGGGGGATGGTGGAAGGGAGGGCAAATGGGAGGAAGGAGCAATTAGAAGTAAACATTCTTGGGGAGGGGCGAGGTCCAAAGAGAGAATAGAAGAAATGGGAGCAGGATAGGATGGAGGGAAATATAGTTAGCTTTACACAACATAACTATTATGGAAGTTATTTACAAAACTACACATATATAGCCTATATGGAATTGCTTGTCTTCTCAGTGGGGATGGGTGGGGAGGGAGTAAGGAAGAGAAGTTGGAACTCAGAGTTGAATATTGTTTTTGCACACAACTGGGAAATGAGAAATACTGGTACTGGGGTATAGAAATTTATCTTGCCCTACAGGTCAAAAGAGAAGATGGGGATGAGGGAAGGGAAGGATGTTAGAAGAAAGGGCAGATTGGTGGTAGGGGTAATCAGAATGCTCAGCGTTTTGGGGTGGGGGGAGGAGAGAGATGGCAAGAAAATTTGGAACTCAAAATTTTGTGGAAATGAATGTTGAAAACTTTAAAAAATAAATAAAAATCTTTCAAAAACAAAAAGTTGTAATTTGGTATAAAGGAAACATTTGGATTGAAAGAAGACAGGAGAAAATGCCCTTCTGTCCTTTATTTGCAGAGTTGGGGAGCTATGAATGTGGAGCATTGTGTACATGTCCAGAATATTGATTACTAGAGTTACTTTGGATAAACCACATTTTTTTCTGTGTTCCTTTTTTATCTTTGTTACAAAGAATAGATGACTGGTTAACAGAAGATGGAGAATATACTTTGAAATAAAAGTGATGTAAAAAAGTGGACAAATATTAAATTTTAAGAAAAGAAGATTCAATTTGCTTAATAAGCTCCATATGTGTCTTCATTAATCCCTTTCAACAGCTCTTAATTTCCATCTCCATAGAAATTGTTTCTGGTTGAGTCTCAAAATTTGACTCTTAAAAGATTCCTCTTCTTCCTGGAAGAAGGAAATGGCAAATCATGGAGTCTGAGACCATAACTGTACAGTCACACCCAAAAACGTAAGCCTTTTCTACATCAGTTCCTAATCTGTACAATAAGTTGGGGAAGAAAATGGAAAATTACTCCAGTATTTCTGCCAGGAAAACCCCAAAATGGGATCATGAAGAGTTGGACATGACTCAACAACCACACCAGTCAGGTAGAAATGATGTAAAAGACAGGGATAGAAGTTTGGGGGGTTTCTGGTAAATGTTGACCCTGCTTATATAAGAATGAGGAAGGAGACATCTGAGGATGGCTATCAGAAGATCTTCGTGAATAGCATGAGTATTCTGGGGTCTCCTCCTTCCCTGGGAATAACTTTTGCCCTCACTTTTGTTTGTTTAGGTTCAGATGACATGGGTATCTTTGGCATAAGGTTCACTTAGGATTGTTCCAAGACTTTGGAGGCTGAGGTAGTTTTAAGGAAGTCACCTCATGGAGGACTCAGGCATGATGTGCCATTATTCACTATATGATTGCATCAAAACTCAAATTGTGGCTGCCACATTGACTCATTGCTTTGTATATTTTTTTGGAACTTGCTGAATATTTAGTTCTTTTTCTCCTATCTATGGGCTCTAATATCCCATAATATTTACCCAGTAAGTAGTTATGGATTAGATAATAGAATAAATATCTTATCAACCTCTTGAATAGTTTGACTCTAACAATCTCTCAGACCAACCAATGGCGGAGCTTTTTTGAGGGCAAATTCATTCAAATGCATGAGGACATGGAACCACAGAATCTCTGAACTGGCAACAATCTCAGCAGGCATCAGGTCCTACAAAAACTGGTAGAGGAAACTCCTGTTCAACACCTTTATGTGACATTCATGAGACATAATTAAAAAAAAGATCTAAAACACCTCATTACTACCCTCAACCCCCTTTCCAGTGGCCCTCAGGGCAGTCAGATTCAGTGATAGATGGAAAAAAGAATCCCTCCCACTAGTTCATGAATGAAAACTTAACCAAAGATTTTGGAATTCTTTATTCTGATATTCCTGAGGAGGGGGTCACTTAAGGAAAAGAAAATTGGGATTTTGTTGCTATTTGTAGGTTGCAAAGAGAAAGAAGAAAATGAGACCCAGCAAATCTGAGTATAATCCTTTAAGGGAATACATGGTCATTCAATGATATAGAGGACTTTGAATCATTCATTTTGAGAAAAATATAGGATCTGTATAGAAAATTTGACTTTCCAATACAAGAATCAAGAGAAGCATGAAAAGGTAAACAGGAAAGAAAAATCATAAAAGACTTTCTAAAGCTGAACTGTTTACATTACTACATGGAAAGAAAATACAACTCTTGAATTTTTTCTCAGTATTTGGGTAGATGGAGAGATTGTATACACACACATACACACACACACACACATAGACAGAGAGTACAGGTTGTGTTGAATCAGAAGAGATGATATCCACACACAAAAAATAAAATAAAATAAAAATTAAGGGGGGAAGGAGGAAACTACTAGGAGGAAAAAGGGATTAATGGAATGGGGTGGGCTATATCTCATAAAAGAGACAAGAAAAATCTTATTCAATGGAGGAGAAAAGGGAGAAGGGGAAAGGGGAAAAGTGAAGTCACTGTCTCCGCACATGGCTGAAGGAGGGAATAACATGCTCACTAAATTTGATATGAAAATCTATCTTACATCACAGGAAAGTAGGGGAGGAGATTACAAGTGGGATGAGGGGAATGGTAGAAGGGAAGGCAAATGGGAAAAGAGAGTTACTAGAAATAAACACTTTCGAGAAGGGAAAAGGTCAATTGAAGGGGAAAAAAATAAGGGGGGGATGGAGTAGGATAGAGGGCAATATAGTTAGCATTACACAACATGATTATTATGGAAGTCTTTTTCAAACAACACATATTTAGTCCGTATTGAATTGCTTCCCTTCTCATTGGGGCTGGGGGGGAGGAAGAGAAGTTGGAATTCAAAGTATTAGCAAAGAATGTTGAGAATTTTTATTTCATATAATCGGGAAATAAAAAATACAGGGAATGGGGTATAGAAATTTATCTTGCCCTACAAGAAAAGAGAGAAAATGGGGATAAGGGAAGGGTAGGGTGTGATAGAGGGGAGGGCACATTGAGGGAAGGAGTAATCAAAATGCAAGGTGTTAGGAAGCAGAGGGAAGAGAGTAATGGGGAGAAAAATTGGACATGTTACAAAGTGAGGTAAAAGAAATTCGTATTAAAACAATAGATTGAATTAATTACTGAGAAGAAATCAATGACATCTTTAGTTTGGAGAAAAGAATTTCAGTCTAAATTTCCTAGAGGAAGGTAACCTCGGGTGAAATTTGGCATTGATGGAAAAGTCAAGGTTTTAGTGGTAAATTTGATTTTATGATTGCTATTTAATCAGAAACTAGAACATCTATAGAAAGGCATAAAAGATGTTCCTTAGCCAAAGTGAAACTATAATCATATTTGAAACCTGGTTATTGAAACTTGCCATTTTTAGATGCTATGGGATTATTAAGTGACTATTCTTCTGAGTCTAACTCCAGGTATGGGTAGCAAGAAAGGTGATCTGAGCCTCCAATCCATGATGCTAGTAAGCTGATGAGATGCTGGTATGAACTGTATAGGTGATCTCATGGGAAGGGTGGGAGAGTAGCTGTTCACCATAGGCTGAAGTGGGATTCTCCTGACACAATTTCCCCACTGACACCTGGTAGACTTCAAGCCTGACTGAATGCAAGTGGATAATCTAATCCTGCCTGGAACTGACATGAAGTTGGGGAGATATTGTATCCTTGCAATGTCCTTACTATTGGTGGCAAGTTCCTATAGTCAAATGTTTGTAAACTTAATACCAGATCTATTCAATTATAGATTATGGGTAGGGGAACATCTGAGGTTGCCTAAAATTAAGCTACTAGGCTTAGGACTTTAGACCAACAACAAGAAGTTAGGGTCCTTTAATTCTTAGTAATACTGAGGAGACAATTAGGTCAAGAGCTTGTGAAGTTAGCAATATAAATATTATTTGTCTTAGTGGGTTAATATTTTTTTAAAAAATTCTTTTGTGGTCCATATTGTAAATGCTTTAAAAAGAAGTATCACCTGACCAAAAGTTTGAATTGCTTTATCTGTTATAAACTGTGTTAAAAATAAACAATAAAAAATAGTTATTATCATTAAACAGTCTCTAGAAGCTTTTGGAGTGGAAAAGAAGTTACTGTTCTTTTCATTTACTTATTATAATTGTATAAAAAAATTATATAGACCATCAGAGGACAATGAAACATCACATAGCCATGGGAAAACACTGTATTACTTTTCCTTTCTTTATTCTAGTTGGAAGGGACCCCAGGGAAATCAAGTCCAACTCACATCCACAACTGAAGCCCTTCTACAGCATAATCAAAAAGTGTCTCACGAGACTCTGCTTGGGGACCTCAAATGAAGGGGAACCTATTATTTCCTATTGCAATTATTTCAATTTGTGCTTATTCAGGCTTTTTAAAATGCATCTGAGTCTTTGTGACCCCGTTGGGGTTTTGTCATCCAAGATACTGGATCAGTTTGTCATTTCCTCCTCCATCTCATTTTACAAATGAGGAAACTGAGGTAAACAGAATGAATTGACTTACCCAGAGTCACATAGCTAGTAAGTATTTGGGACCAGATTTAACCTCATGAAGATAAGTCTTTCTGACTTCGGCCCTGATGCTCTGTCCTCTACACCACCTGACTGGCCTGTTTCAGCTTTGGGGCAGCTTTAATTGGAGGGAGGGATATTTTTCATGACATTCATCCTAAATTTGACTCTTGCAATTCTCACCAATCAGGGCAAAGTGAACAAGTCTCTAACATGACATCTTACCAAATGCTTAAAATTTCCTATTTGTCCCTCTCCCCTCCTTGATCTTTCCGTTCTGCTTACTCACCTCCAGTTTCTTCCACTGATGCTCATATAACAGACCTTTGCGGTCCTTCACCATCCTTGAGGTCCTTCACCAATGTGATTCCTAAACCATAATACCCACAATTGAATATGATACCCCAGACATAGTCTGTTCCCCAATATGAGAGCCTACCTTTTCAACACCATTGTTCAGCTGTGATTTTATCTGGATTTGTAATGTGGAATATTAACATATCTGGAGAATTAAAATCTAATATTAGCAGGTAAAAATGTGTGACTAATACACAAGAGGTAATCTAAAAGATCACTCAGATAATGTGTCATCAAGGAAGGATGGAACAAGACAACTGTCATGACCATTTATTTGAAGGGCTGTTGGATGGGAAGGAGGATCTGACATGTTCTACTTGGCACTAGGCTGAAGAACTAAGAGCACTGGATGGGAATGATAGGGAAGGTTTGGAATTGCATGGAATGGGCTGCCTCTGGAGGTGATGGATTTCCTCTCACTGGAGGTCTTCATGCAAAGACTGAATGAACTCTTGCTGCCAGTGTTTTAGGGGGCAATCCAGGTAAATAATGGGATGACTTGTGAATTCCTATCCAGTTTTTGGGTGGTATAAATTGAGAATAAGGTAGTAATAGTGATATACCCAGGGCCACACAGACATAAGTGTCTGAAATGGGGTTTCAATTCAGGTCCTCTTGATCTCTAACTCCATGGCTCCTCTCAAATGAACCATTTAGTTAACTAGAGGCAGTAATAAACAAAATGGAGAATTGAGGCAGAGAGACTGGTATGTGTCTGTGATTTTGGACAATGTGATAGAAGGTAAGGTAGGAGATAGTATGGATTCCAAACTGTGAATTCAAGTAAATAATAGAGGGTGAACTTCCTCAGGGGGTTCCAGTCCACTTGAGAAAACATATCAGTGGTAAAGATTTTGAGAGATCAGTACCCTGGACAGTGTATTTGGGCCTGCAGCCCTTTACTTACTACTTCTTACCTTTCCCTTCTTACAACTTCTTTCTCACAAGCAAGGGAACATCAAATAAAGGAGCAAAGAAACTCCTGACTAGAATGATCATCCAGAAAAATACTGTCAACAGAGAGCAGTGTGAGCAGGTTTTTCTGGGTCTCCAATCTGGCAAATCTAGGCCATGACAATGTGGCTTGTTTATCTTACTTTGGAAGGCTTTAAAAACACGTTGCTGTGTGAAATGTGCTGAAACTGGAGTCAGGGAGAACTGGGTGTAAATGTCCACCTTTACCACTTTAGCTCTGTGACACTGGGCAAATCACTTGACCCCTCTGGACTTCACTTTCCTCATCTGTAAAATGAAGGAATTAGCTTAAATGACCCCTAAGTTCTTTACAGCACTAACTCTATGAATCTCTGACCATATAAATATATTTTCATTTGGGAGGAGAATTCCACACTCAGTGAATTGCCAGTGAGACCAAAGAAAAGTCTGACTATTTGTCACATTTATCAAGGTAATAGAGGATTGACTGTGAATCATAGAAGACCAAGACTCAGATTCTGCCTCAGTCATTTCCTGCTGTGTGGCCTTGGGAAAGTCAACTAACCTTTCTGTGCTCTCCTTCTACACTTTTACCATGATGGGGTTGGATGAGAGGCCCCTTCGAGCTCCAGCTCTATAATGGTGGGTCTAGTGGGGATCCATGCTTCCTCCTGCCCCTGTGGGCAGAGTCACCTTGCTGTACCTCCTGGGGCCCAGAAATGTAGCAGCTGTTCCAGAGATGGGGTGAAAGAGTTTGCCATTCTGACTTAGACACTCTGGTTGTGTCTCCTGTCAGGAATCTTTAGGTGCCTTTAGCCCAGTTGGGGTGGGCTGTTGCATATTAGAAGGAGCAAGAAGAGG
Organism: Bettongia penicillata ogilbyi; assembly: GCA_023548195.1. Classification (NCBI taxonomy): domain Eukaryota; kingdom Metazoa; phylum Chordata; class Mammalia; order Diprotodontia; family Potoroidae; genus Bettongia; species Bettongia penicillata. The sequence continues at coordinate 7,032,263 of JAJHZJ010000590.1, forward strand.
TGTGGGCTAGTTGCTTTAGCCAGACAAACTGAGGATTCTCTAAAGGACAGCTGTAGTTGAGAGAAGCAGTGAGAAGACCAACAGTTTATTGTAGCCTGGCAGGAGCCCAGCTACCCTGATTTGGCATTGGGGACCCCATTCTCCTCCTTAAGGAACTGAATGTTTTCAGAGACAGGACATCTCTCAGATGGGGAAGTTACTTGGAGTTCTGTAAACTTACAGCAAAGAGGGCACATTCCAGTAAAATGTGAGCGGTATGAGGGCAGGCATTATTTTGGTTTTGATGTTGTACTCTCAGTGCCCACAACAGTACCTTGCATGCAGCACTCACTCTGTAATTGCTTGTTGTTTCCTGTGTCTCTTTAAGGTAGGATCATCTTCTCCAGTGTGTCTTCTCCATCTCCCTACTGTGTGCTATCTTTGTCCCTTTGTATTAGGTCCAAACCAGGACTTGTTTATATTCCTGTAGAGGGTAAACTCATGGAACTGCTTTAAATTTGTCTCTTTGTCCCCAGTCCCAACTGCAACAGTGACAATCTTTTAGTGTTCCTGAGTTCCAGGGATGGCAGTGAGGCTTAGAGTGACAGGGGAGAAAGGTGGACTCAACTTGACTCCATGCAGTCAGTCAATAAATATTTATTTATTAAACACTTACTATGTTTCAAGCATTGTACTAAGCCTTGGAATACAAAGGAAAACAGAAGATAATCCCTGCTCTCAAAATGTTCACAATCTAATGGGAGAGACAACAGGTCAACCATGCAGCAGGACACCCCACAATTGGAATCAGTGCCATTCAATGCCTCCTTGAACTTCAAGACAGTATCATCAGCATGCAGAAGAAAGAAGTCTCTTCCCTTCGCCCTACCCAAACCCCTCATAGTGCCTTGCCAGGATGCCCAAGAGAATTCTCAGGATGCTTCCTCCATACTGGTCTCTCTTCTCCCCTTTCTAATGGGGCCAGCCTACTTCTCAAAGAGTTACCAAGGCCATAGCCTTTATCCAATAGCCACTAACCTTGTGACATCATCAGGCTATTTACATTCTAGATCATTTACACTTGCTAGATCATTTAGGTATACCTTGTTACTGGTTTTTAGGAAAATGGCTTAATTTGAGAAGAGTCTGCCCTTATCTACCTCCCTAATGCTCTCCCCACAGTTAGATATCTGCTATCCTTCTCAGATCAAATGGAATGCTCTGGGCTCATTTTTCCACATTCCACACTCAGGATAGCTCTCTGGTAACTTTAGGAGACTCAACAAATGCTTTTTCAGAGACCTCTCCAGTCAATGAATGAAAAAGTATTGATGAAACACACACTATGTGCCAGATACTGTACTGAGCACAGTAGGGATATGTAGAAGGGCAAAATCATGACCCTTGTTCTCAAGAAGTTCACATAGTAACTCAGGAGACAACATACAAGATATTTTCAAGGTCAACAAGGAAGTCTCAGAGCGAAGAGACCAGGAGTGAAATGGACCAGATGTCTGAGTTGGGCTTGATGGGAGCCAGAGAAACCAGGAGTCAGAGGAGAGGAAAGGAAGTATTCCAGGCATAGGGGAAGCTCAGCATGAAGGCAGAGGGTCAGGAGATGGTGTGTCAGGTTTGAGGAGAAGCAGGTAAGTTGGAATAGCTGGATTTTAGAAGATATGGAAAGGAAGAAAGTCTAAAAAGGCTGGAAAGAGAGGAAGGGTGAAGGGAATAAAGAGCTTTATGAATAAAACAAAGGATTTTAAATGTAACCCACATAGTCTCAAGGCTCATCCTCATAATCTACACTCAGACTCATATGTTGTTTCCTAAGAGGAAGCTTCCTACTGCCACCATCAGGCCTCTAGGGATAACACCAAGTTTCCTCCCCTGTGATAGCCCCCATCAGGTGTATCCCCCCTCAACACAAGTCCCCCAGTCTGCATTGTGTTGAGATTGATTAACCAGTGATTACCATTTTTGACCCAGAGTGATTTCTTCAGTATCACTGATAGTAAGTTTCTATAAACCAGACCTTTTCAAATCAGACCTCCCAATTAGGGAGGTTTTTATGCCTCCCTAATTGATTTCTCTATCCCACTCATCACAGAAGGTTTTTTTCAAACATTTACATCTCTCCTCAAACTTCCTAGGGATCCTCTGTCCTTAAGCCCTCATCTGAGAACTTTGCCTGACGTTTCATTGATTACATGAAGGTCAATCACTAAGAGTTCCTTCTTCTCCCACCTTTATTTCACATCACCTTGATGTCTTCTGCTATCGCTGCCTTCGATTCCAATTTCCATGATCAGGTGACCAAGACAAACCCCTCTGCATGTGCCTTTGACCCCTTGCCACCCCAATTTCTCCAGAGGATTGTCCTTCCTATCCTCTCCACTATTTATCCATAACTTGCAGTCACTCCTCCTCTACTGTCTCCTTCTCTGTTGCCTATAACAATACTCACATCCCCCTCACTTTCAGGAAGTTCCCTTGATCATTCATCCTTGCTAGTTATCATCCATAACTCTCCTGACCTTGCAGCTAAACGCTCTGAGGTCATCTACAGCTGGTGACTCCCTGCCCTTCCTCTTCCTCTCTTCTTAACTATCTGCCATATGGATTCTAACCATTCTATTCAAACTGTTCTCTCCAAAGTTACCAGCGATCCCTTAAATGCCAGATGTAATAGCCTTGTCTCCATTCTCCTTCTTGACCTCTCTGTAGCATTTGACACTCTTGGTCACTCTCTTCTTGATACCCCCTTCTCTCTAGGGCTCAGTGACTGCTCTCTCCTAGATCTCCTGCAACCTGTCTGACCCTTCATTCTCAGACTCCTTTGCCAGATCTTCATCTGGGTTATCCCCGCTCACTCTTCAACACTTTTTTTCTCTCATGAAAGTTATATCCATCTATATGCAGATTTTTTTTTCAGATCATATTATCCTATCATCGTGTCCAGTCTCACATCTCCACCTGCCTATTGGACATCTCAACTTGTGTCCTGTAGGCATCTTAACTTGACATTTGTAAAACTGAACTCCTTCTTTTTCCCATGACACCTCTCATCCGCCTTACTTGCTGATTGCTCTCAGATACTCCCCCAACTATTCAGACTCACAAATGGCTTACTCTTCAAAGCCTCACTCTCTCTAAGACCACGTACCGCATCTGTTCCCAAGTCCTATCGTTCCTCTCTTCACAGACCCCCTTCTCCCCTCTGATATTGCTGCCACATTGATGCAGTCACACATGGACTATTTCAATAACCTACTGAGTCACTTCCTCATTCCAGTCCGTTATCAACTCAGCTATTCAGTCGATCTTCCTAAAGCACAAGCCTAACTATATCACCACCCTATTCAATAAACTCCAGTGGCTCTTGGTTATTTTCAGGATCAAGTACAAAACGATCTGGTTTGTGAAGCCCTTCATATCCTGTCCCTGTCCTTTTCTTTCAGTCTTTTGACACCTTCTTCCCCTCCTTCTACAATCTAGAGACACTGACCTCCTTCCTGTTTCTCCACCAAGACATTTCATGTCAAACTCCAATCCTATTCAGGGCTATAGCCTGTACAAGGAATTCTCATCTCATCTGTACCTTCTGGCTTCTTTCAAGTCTCAGCTAAAATTCCACCTTCCACAATGTGTGGGATAAAAAGATCCTTACTCAAAATCTTAAATAAATGAAGAGACTTCTCAATAAGAACAGAAAGAAAAAGATTTATTACAATTCTCAAGAAAGGGATGTCCCTCCCACCAGGTCAGGGAATCTGGTGGAGGGAGGCAACTTACAGAAATTGAAGCACAATTTTTATACCCTAACACAGAGAATCCCACCTCCCCACTATCCCATCTCTTCATTGGCTGGGAGGCGGGCTCACAACCTAAGCCCAAAATACTAGACAAACCCAGGGAAATCTTCACCTATCCCAACACAGTTACCTCATCTAATACCTAACTTAACTGCTGATGTGGCTTTAGAAAAGAGGGGAGGGGGAGAAACGGGAACTGGTAGCGTTGATGTGGCAACAGTACAACAAACAAAGGGGAGATGTGAGTAACGTCCAAGTTTCGGCTACAGCCCACAGCATTTTCACAAAGAAAGCTGGTACGTGGTAAGGGCGGAGGGACAACTGACCATCCACAAGCCCTGGATACCTGAAACGCGGGTATCCAGGGAGAGAGGCCTTATGGAAGAGAAATTTTATTTAGCAAATCCAATATTCCCCATATTTTTTTATTATGAAATGTCTTCACAATCTCATCTCACTCAACAAGAAACCTCTGCAGGTCCTCCTTAAACAGAATGCCTCACTGAGATTATCACCAAGCCTATGTCTTGTTTGTACATGGTTGTTTACATGTCATCTCCTCCATTAGACTGGGAGCTCCTTGAGGGAAGGGTCTATCTTCCACTTTCTCTGTATACCCAGCTAAACAGAGTGCCTGGCACACAGTAGGTGCTTCACAAATGTTTCTTCACTTGGCACATAGTAGATGCTTAATAAATTCCTGTTCATGAATCAATTGACTGATTTCACAGAAAGGTGAGTGGAGAGAAGAAAAGTGATTTGTCCAAAGTTATGTGCGTAGTAAGCGCCTGAGTCAGGCCTGGAAAGGCAAAGCACAAAAATGAAAAGGTTCTCACTATGCAGCAGACACACAAAAGGCTCCTGCTAGAAAGTTTTTCCCATTAGAATGCCCTTAAGTTTGGGACTGATTTCCAAAAACCAGAAAAAAATCTGGAGCAGCATAATTCCTATAAAAGGAAGAGGGAACATGGATTAGCTGTGATCAGAGTATTTGGTTTCCTATTTTTCCCTCTTCCTTTTTGTTTTGTCAGTAGAGTAGAGTTGGGCAAGGTAGGGTAATGTGCATTTCGATAGCACCTACTTAGGTGCAAGAGGTGTTGTGCTAAGTGCTTTACAAACAATATTTGGTTTCATCCTCATAGTCAGAGAGATGGTGACTAATTACTCCCTCTTTGCAGTCAAGGAAATGAAGACAGAGGCCAAGTGACTTACTCATGGTCACACAGCTGGTAGTAAGGGTCTGAGGTAGGATGTGAACTCAGTTCTCACTCATAACTTCCTGATCATTACCTTCCCTTTTGTCATTGGGGGTTGGGTAGTGGGGCCAGGCAGGGGAGCACATGGAGGTCTCTTCCAAGGACACAGACTGTTGTGACTTCTTGAAGACGTCATTCCCATGAGAAACAACAGAGCCTTATGGGAGATACAAGAACTCTTATCTTTCCAAAGCATTTCACAAGCTCCCACATCCATGATGAATGGCCTAGGGAAGAGCCTTGAACAGGAATGAGGATGAGGGAAACTAAGCTGCCTCTAGACAAAGAAGCAAATAAAACAGATATAGAAAAGTTTGCAACTTGGAATGAAAGATCCTGGCAGGCAGTTGAAAGGAGGGGAAGAGAGGGTGGCTGTTACTTATAGGACAAAGAGAGACCCATCAGAATGATGGGGTTTCAGAGAAGGCCTCTATGTATGGCAATCATTCTGAAGCTTGGAGCCAGAGAAGGTGGATGGAAGGGAATGTGGAGGGAGCTGAACCCTGGAACCTTATTATCATCTGAATTGACTCAAAGAAAGAGGAACATAGGCACTAATTTTGGTATAGAAATCTGTCTTATGCTATAGGAAAGTAGGAGGAGAAAGAGTTAAAAGAAAGGTGGCTGCTGAGAGAAGGGAGGTCAGGTGAGGCGAGGTAGTAGTCAGAAGCAAAACACGGAAAAGGGTGAAAGGAGAAAGAGAGTAGAATAAACAGGAAGAAAATAGGATAAAGGGAAATACTGTTAGTAATCATAACTGTGAAAAAAGTTTTTACAGCAAATGACTCTGATGAAGACCTACTTTCTGAAAACATAGAAAACTGAGTCAAAGTTATAAAAATTAGAGCTATTCTCCAATTGATAAATGGTAAAAGCATATGAATAGGTAGTTTTCAGATGAAGTGATCAAAACTATCTAAAGCCATATACAAATGTTCTAAATCAGTATTGATTAGAAAAATACAAATTAAAACAATTCTTGGTATCACTTCAAATCTATCTGTTTGACCTTTATAACAAAATAAAAATGAAAAATGTTGGGGGCATATTAAAAAATTGTGACATTGATGCACTTTTGGTTGAGTTGTGAATTTTTATAACCATTCTGGAGAGCAATTTGGAACTATGTTCAAAGAGTTATAAAATCACACACCCTTTCACTCAGCAATGCCAATACTAGATCTGTAACACAAAGGGATAAAAACAAAAAGGAAAATTACCTACATGTATAAATATATGTATAATGACTCTTTTTTGGTGGCAAAGTATTGGAAATTGGGAGGATACCCATCAATTGAGGAATGTGGCATATGATTGCAATGGAATACTATTGAGGTATCAAAAATAATGAGCAAGATGCTTTCAGCAAAACATGGGAAAACTTACATGAACTGATGTAAAGTGCAATGAACAGAACCTGGAGAACATTGTACATGATAACAGCAATATTGTCTGATAATCAATTTTGAATGGCTTAGTTATTCTCAGTAATACAATGATTTAAGACAATTCTGAAGGACTTATGATGAAAAATGCCATCCATCCTAAGAAGAAAAACTGATGGAATTTGAATGCAGATCAAAGTATATTTTTTTAAAGTTTCTTTGTTTTTCTTCTGTTTTTTTATGTTTTATTCCACCACATGACTAATGTGGAAATATGATTTCCATGACTGCATATATATAACCTATGTTAAATTGCTTGCCTTCTCAATGAGTGGGGATGAGAGGGAGAGAATTTGGAAATCAAAAAAATTTTAAATGAATATTGAAATAGGTTTTTATGTAATTGGGAAAAAATAAAATACTAAAAAAGCAATTTTTAAAAGTTATGGCCCGTAAAATTTATACAGCTATCTCCATAGGTGAAAACACTAAGATCATAATGAGATAATAATGTCGGGAATTAATAGCAAAGAAATTGCTAATCTCTAACCTTCTCACTCAATATTTAGGCTCCCCCAGTCTCCCTAGCTACCACCTTCTGGGAGGGTCACACAACACAACCTTAGGCTTATGCCCTGAAATCTACTCAACAATTCCCTTGCCAGTGCTAGAGTGTGTCAGAACACCCCTCCGGCCCCCCACCATGCAGTGACAACAAGCAACAAAACTCAGCTCTGCCCCACCCAACCTCCCGATCAGATTAGAGGAAAGTAGAAACTTGTTCTGCCTGAAGCGGCAGTGAGCATGATCTCACAGCAGTGCTTGGGGTTAAAAGTAGATTTTTATCTGTTGACTCATTAACGCAATATTCATTTTGTTCTTGCTTTGCCATTTTGTTGTCTTGCCTCGGCAGATACTGCAGGATCAATCATCCTACCACAAACTGACTTCCATCAGTATCACCTTTTGACCTCTAATTGATAGAAAAGGGTTTTGACGGTCCTCGGAAATCTCTTCCTTTGCTTTATTTTGTTTCACAAGGCATGTAGGATTTCTTTTAATCTAGAATGAATGGCTTTGCTAAAAAAAAGAAATATTCCTTCCTTTTTTTCTTTTAAATGATATGTTATTTTTTCCAATTGCATGTAAAGACAATTTTAACATTCATTTTTCTAAATAAAATTTTGAATTCCAAATGTTCTCCTTGCTTTCCTCCCCTCCCCACCAAGATGGCAAGCAATTTGATATAGCTTATATATGTACAACCTTGTAAAACAGTTCCATATTACTCATGTTGTGAAGGAAGAAATAGAACAAAAACAAAAAAACATGAAAAAATAGAGTGAAAATATCGTGCTTTGATGTGCATTCTGACATCCACTTCTCTGGAAGTGAATGGTATTTTCCATTATAAGTCTTTTGGACTTGTCTTAGATCATTATATTGCTGAAAATAGCTAAGTTAATCATTGTTGAACATTATACAATATTCCTATTGCTGTGTGCAATGTTTTCCTGATTCCACTTACTTTACTTTGCATCAGTTTGTATAAATATTTCCAGGTTTTTCTGAGATTTGACCACTCATCATTTCTTGTAGCACAATAATATTCCATTACATTCATATACTACAACTTGTTTAGCCACTTCCCAGTTGATGGACATCTACTAAATTTCCAATTCCTTGCAACCACAAAGAGAGCTGCTATAAATATTTTTATACATGTGGGTCCTTTTCCCTTTTTATGATCTCTTTGGGATACAGGTCTAGTAGTGCTATTACTGGATGAAAGGACATTCACAGTTTGATTGTTCATTGGACATGATTCCAAATTGTTTTCCAAAATGGCTGGATTGGGTCACCTCTCCATCAACATTACTTCAGTGTCCCAATTTTCTACATTGTCTGCAACATTCATCACTTTCTTTTCTGTCATATTAGCCAATCTGATAGATGTGAGGTTGTGCCTCAGAGTTATTTCAGTTTGCATTTCTCTAATCAATAATGATTTAGAGCACATTTTCATCTGGCTATAGATAGCTTTGATTTCATCATCTGAAAACTGCCAGTTTATATCCTTTGACCATTTATCAATAGAGAAATGTCTTGCATTCTTATAAATTTGACTCAGTTCTCTATGTATTTAAGAAATGAGGCCTTTATCAGACATTGGCTTTAAAATTTGCTTCTCGATTTTCTACTTCCGTTCTAATCTTGGTTGCATTGGTTTTATTTCTTCAAACCCTTTTTAATTTACCATTCAAAATTATCCTTTTTCATTTTGTATTGCTTTCTATCTCTTGTTTGGTCACAGATTCTTCCATTCTCCATCTCTCTGGCAGGTAAATGATTCCTTACTCTGATAATTTGCTTATCATTTTTATATTAAATTAATTAATAATATAAATAATTTTATATTAAATTAAATTAAATACATTCTGTATGTTCTGGTATCATCCTCTAAGGTCCTTTGGACCTTATCTTGGTATAAGGTAGAAGATATTGCTCTATATCTAGCTTCTGCCATATTGTTTTCCAGTTTTCCCAGGAATTTTTATCAAATAATGATTTCTTATCCTAGAAACTGGAGTCTTTGGGTTTGTCATATACTAGATTATTATGGTCCTTGTGTCTTATATACCTAATCTATTTCAGTGATCCACCACTCTATTTCTTAGGCAGTAACAGAGAGTTTTGATGATTACCCCCCTTTATAGTATAGTTTGTGATATGTACAGATAGGCTACCTTCCTTTGCACTGCATTCATTAATTCCCTTAACATCTTTGACCTTTTTTCTTCCAGATGAATTTTGTTCCTATTTTTTAAGGTCAATAAAATAATATTTTGGCAGTTTGAGTAAATTCATTTAAGTAAAATTGTCATTTTTATTATTTTGACTTGGCCTGCCCATGAGCAATTGATATTTTTCCAGTTGTTTATATCTGATTTCATTTGTGTACAAAGTGTTTGGTAATTCTCGTCAAGTAGACTCCCAAGTATTTTATATTATCCACAGTTTTTTAAAGGAATTTCTCTTTCTGTCTCTGATGCTGGACTTTTTTGATAGTATATGGAAATGCTGATTATTTGTGAGGGTTTATTTTATTTACTTATAACTTTGCTAAAGTTGTTATTCATTTCTAGTGTTTTAGTTGATTCTCTAGAATCCTCTATGTATACCATCATATCATCTGAAAGGAGTGATAGTTATTTTTCTTCAATAACTGTGCTAATTCCTTCCATTTCTATTTCTTCTCTTATGGCTAACGCTATCATTTCTAATACAATATTGAATACTGGTGATAATGGACACTCCCTCTTTTGTAAAATATGATAAGCATCTTCTTTTGTGGTAAGAAATATGTCTTCCTAGTAACCAAGTTGTTCTTTAATAAATCCCTTCTTTGAATGGTAGAAATAGTACCAGTTCAATTGTAAGAGACACAAATGGAGATCCACTGCTGCTGGGAAATGTATCCCTCAGAATGACTAAGCTGAATTGAGAGTTGATCCTTTGGCTGCTGAGAGGATGGAACAAGGTGTTCTGGTAGAACTTCCCTGCAGTTGAATACATGAAATAAAGTATTAAATATTCAATGTCAAGCTTCAAAATAAGATCAGTAAACAAATAAAGAGAAACAAACTTTTGGGTAAAAAACTGTTGTCTTCTGGGAGCTTTCTTGATACTTAGGTAAATGCCCATATATTTTTTTTTCTTTTTAAAATTTGTAAAATTTATTTTATTTTTAATTTATGGAATAAAACATGCATTTCTATGACACAGTATAATAAAAAAGATGATTGCATATGAAAATACAAATCTATCATATACAACTTGCTGTTGTTTTAAAATATAGAAAGTTATCATGTAAATTTCTTCTTTTCTCTTTTTTCCTCTCCTCTACCCTAGAGATGGCCACCATTAGATATAAAAATGTGTGTATATGTACATATGCATACATGTAAAATCATTCTATACTTACTTCTATCTATCACTTCTTTCTCTATGAACTTATCATCTTTCTTTGTATGTCCTTTGTAGTTAGTCTTTATCATAGTCAAAATGATTTTGCTCAAAATTATCCTTAAAATATTATTGCTTTTATGATATACAGCGTTCTCTTGGTTCTCCTCATTTCACTCTTTGTTATTTTGTACAAATCTATCCATGCTTTTCTAAAAATCAGTTACTTCATCATTTCTTATAACACAGTAGCATTCCATCACAATCCTATACCATAACTTGTTCAGTCATTCCTTAATTGATGGGCATCCCTGCATTTTCAATGTTTTTCTTTTGGCTGTCACAAAGAGGGCTGCTATAAATACCTTAGAACATATAGCTTCTTTTTCTTTTCCCATAATCATCTTGGGAAATAGACCTAATAGTGGTATTGCTGGGTCAAAGGGTATAGGCAATTTAATAACTCTTTGGGCATAATTCCAGATTGCTCTCCGAAGTGGTTAGATCAATTCACAACTCTGTTGACAATGAATTGGTTTCCTAATTTTCCCACATTCACTCCAATATGTGTTGCTTTATTTCTCAATCATTCTAGCCAATCTGATCGATGTAAAATGATATCTCCCAGTTGTTTTAATCTGTAATTCTACAATTAATGTTGATTTAGAGCACTTTTCATATGATTATAGCTTGTTTTTATTTCTTCATTGGAGATTCACCTATTCATGTCCTTTGAACATTTTTCAATTGGGGAATGCCTCGTATTCTTAGAGATCTGACAGTGTTCTTTATATATTTGAAATGTGTGACCTTTATCAGAGAAATTTTATAAAATCCCCCCTGACTTACAATTTTCTGCTTTATTTCTGATCTTGTCTGCATTTGTTTCATTTGTACGAAATCTTTTTAAATTTAACGTAATCAGAATTATCCATTTTACATCTCACAATGCTCTCTATCTCTTGTTTATTCATAATTTTTTTGTCTATCCATAAGTCTGGTAAGTAATATCATCTTTGTTCTTCAAGTTTTCTTATAATATCTTTATATCTAGGTCACATCCACTTTGACCTTAGGTTGGAAAATTATGTAAGAGATTAGTCTATGCCCAATTTCTGCCATGCCTTTTTCAAATTTTCCCAAAATTTTTTCAAATAATGAATTTTTATCACAAAATCTTAAATTTTTACATTTGCCAAATTTATGGTTACTATAATCATTTACTACTGTTTATTGTATGTTTATTCTGTTCTATTGAGCTACCTTTATATTTATATTTCTTAATCAGTACCAAATAGTTTTAATAATTACTGCCTTGTAATAGGGTTTAAGATCAGGTACTGGTAAACCTCCTTCCTTTACATTTTTCTTCATTATTTCCTTTGATATTCTTTGCTTTGGGTTTTTCCAAGTGAATTTTGCAATTTTTTGTAATTCAGTAGAATAATTTTTTTTGCAGTTTTATTGGAATGATGTTGAATATATAAATTCATTTAAGTAAAATTGTCCTATTTATCATATTAATCCTGTCTACCCATGAACAATTAATATTTCTCCAATTATTTAAATCTGATTTTATTTTTATGAAAAAGTTTTTATAATTTTGTTTATATAGTTCCTGGGTTTGTTCTGCCAGATGTAATCTCAGGTATTTTATACTGTCTAGAGTTATTTTAATTGGGGCAGCTCTGATGATCTCTTCTTGCTGAGTTTTGTTTGCGATACATATTAAGGCTGATGATTTATGTGGACTTACTTTTTGTCCTGCTACCTTTTAAAAATTATTAAGTGTTTCAAGGAACTTTGTAGTGGAGACTTGGGGATTTTTCATGTATATCATCATTATCATATCATCTGCAAAAAGAGATAGTATTATTAATTCATTCCCTTTTCTGATTCATTCTTTTTCTTTCTCTCATTGATATTGCTAGGATTTCCCATACAATGCTGAATAATACTGGTGACAGTGGGTGTCCTTGTTTCACAACTGATTTTCCTGGGAAGGCTTTTAGCTTAGCCCCATTATATGTAATTCTTGCTGTTGGTTTTAGATAAATACTTGTTATCAATCTGAGAGGAAAATACACTTATATCTACGCTTTCAAATGTTTTTAATACAAATGAGTCTTCTTCTTCATCAAAAGTTTTTTCTGCACCTATTGACATGATCATATGATTTTTTAAAATTTCATTATTGATCCATACATCTTAATAAAGAGTATTCAGTCTAGAAAATTCCATTGAGATAAATCTAAGATTCATGTCTGTTATTGGGGCAAACTATGGTTTTCCTATTGATTTTAACTGCCTGATATGACATGCCAATCCTGTAGTTTAATAAGCAGTGGAAATAAAAAACAAGGCAAAAAGCATCCTGGACAGACAAAACAACCTTGGAAACTCCAATAGCTTCTAAGAGAATATAGGAAAGGGAATCTTCTTTCATGCAGAAGTGTGTATCTTTAGCCAAAAGATTTGGTTCAAATCCCAGCAATGGGTTCCCATATCATCCCATTGGTATCCCCTTAGGAAAATCCCTTAATTTCTCTAGGACTCACTTTTTCATTAGTCAAATGAAGGAATTGAACCCAGTGGCTGCTAGGTTTCCTTCCACAATCTTCCCCTAAATCTTGTGGCTCTTTCATGCTCTCTCAACCCCCATTCTTTTTTAATTCATCAGGCTTTTTAAAACCCAGGATCAACTGCTGGCCTCCACTGTGGTCACACACAGGCACAGTCACCTTCTAGATCTCAACACAAACTCCAAGTCCTCCATTTCCTTGATCTAAAACTGTCACATGCCTTTATCTGATGGTATCCTTCTATCATTCCATCTCCCTTTCTCCTTTCTTTTCTTCATCCTCTTAGTTATGCTCATTCTATCTCCAGCCCCACCAGGACTTTCCCAGTCCATTAGTCCTGTGTTGATTTCTTTTTCTCCTCCTAACCTTAAATTTAACCAGCCAGCTGATGAGAAGAGAGTATGATGGCACATGCTTGATCATCGAAAATGCTTTGACTCCTGCTATTGAGGCCACATTCAAGTCAGCCTTATTACACCCTTATATCAGGATCCCAACCTTAGGACACTGGGACTTTCTGGGCTACAAAGTCCATTTCTAGGGTCAAAGATGAGCAGCAATCACAGTCTCAGACTCATGGCTTGACTCCTGTTTTCAAATAGATGTGAGCTCTCTGATATCCAACTATGCTCAGGTGTAAGAAGAAATCACAGTTCCAAAGCCAAAACTCATCCAGCTTAGGAGTAATGTCAGTGATTCAGTGACTCTGGGACATTTATTAAGGGCCTCCCTGCATTTCGAAGCAAACTTATTTGTTGAAGCTTAATTTAGTTTCAGTTTGGGTTGGTTCAGAAATGACACAGAGTATCAAATTATATGTGTGTGTGTTTGTGTATGTATAATTAGTATTTATTAATAGTAATAGTAGTAGTAGTAAATAATGATGATAAAGGTCTCAATCAGCAAGTCTCAATAGGTATGACACAATCAGTAAGTCTCAATAGGTATCCAATGTTATCACAATTGATCAGCACCAATGGGGGAATTATCTACATCTGGATTATGGGGCTGGGGAGTTCCAGGTCAGCTTCCAGAGCCCTGACAGGAAGGTCCAGGACTATGGATCCATAGCATGGGAGGGATTCCAGAAGATGGCTCAGGATTATTTGCCTTTAGAAGTTCCTTCTAACCAAGAAGGCATTTTGCCAATTAAATGAGTGATTGATGGGAAAGGAGCTGTTCTTAAAACATCCTTGCAAGAATTTCTATTTAAGAATGTCTGATTGTGGCAGGGGTGGCTAGTCATTCCCAGGAGCAGACATAATAAACAGTCCTTCAACATCTAGCTAGGAATGAGATTAAAATCAGATTGCAGGCATACTGAGTGAGGTCAGAATGTTGTAACTGAATTTATACATTACACTGCCACGTGTCCTTCACACTTGAGATAGAGACAGAATGAAAACATTCCCTGTTCTCAAGGAACTCACACTTCATTGAGGAGCACAACATGTCCACAGTTATAGAAGAACCAAATAAATGGGAGGGGGAACTACTAATAATTTGGGGATCAAGCAATAATTCCTGTAGGAGGTGATGTTTGAGCTCATCCATGAAGGAAGCAAGGAATTCCAAGAGGTAGAGATGGGGAGGGAGGACATTACAGGTATAGGAGACCATTCATGCAAAAACATAGAGATGGAAGGCAGAATTACTATTTGAGGAAGGGCTAGAAAGTCAATTTGAATAAAAGTGAAGTGTGTGTTTGTGTGTGTTGGGAAGGAGGGGCAGATTATGGATATCAGGATGGATTTCTCTGATCTAAATGACTCTCTCAGGTCCTGAGCCTCAGTACTTCATGGTCCAGTTCCTTCTCTGCCTAACTCCTGAAATCCTAGCTTAACAGATCATCCTAGACAGGATGGCTGGGGATGGGCCTATGTCCTGACCCCTTCTGGAGGGCTGTATGAACTCTTGTCCCTTACTAAAAGTCATGTGTGAGCAGAGGCTTTTGGTTGGTCCCATGGTCTTCGTATGAGGGAGGCTACGTCAAAGATATTGGCAACTGAGAAAGAAGAAATCAGCATTTTTCCCCAGCTCTCCTGACATATCTGTCTACTATAATTTTTAGAACTATGTTAAGCTGAATTTTAAGTGAGAAAACCAACAAAAGAGTAATAGTGAGTCATTTTTCTAGCAATGGGCAGTTTAGAAAGACAGAAAGAGGTGTGTGGACACTGAGGTTGAGGCTGTTTCATAATTGAGGATATGGTTTTGGTGATGGGCTGAGCCTGTGGACCATGGTTTTGGGGCAGCAGCAATGAAAGCAGCCAAGCAACTGAGGATGATAAGGGAACTAAAGAACTAGTTAGAAAGAAATGCCAGGGGACCTCTGTACCAGCACTAGATGCAGGATTGGACATCATTTAGTAGCCCACACATTCCTCAGTTATAGGCTACAGTTCTAGGTACAGAGAGGTGTTAACAGTAACAATGGAACAGGAGCACAATCTCTGTAAGGATTAGAGTACACAACCTCCCCAGATAACACCACCTTAAAAGTACAGAAAATGTACACCCCCTGAATTGCAAAAGCAGCAGAATCTCATAAAAGGTAGAGCTTCACACCAGACATCCCCCTTCCCCAGAGGTTAATACCCAAATGTATCATAAAGTCCAAAGTCAAGAAGTAGTATGGAACAATGAGAAAACCAGCAAAAAGGAACATGACCACAAAAATTTACTATGATGACAAAGAAGTTTCAGATGCAAATTCAGAAAAAGGCAATGACTCAAAAAGATCCATAAGCAAATTCTCAAAGAAAAAGGCAGATTGGACACAAAAGCAACATGAATTCCTAGAAGAACTTTAAAAAGAGATTTTTAAGAGAATAAAAAGATAAGTCAGATAAGAGCAGTAAAGGGAAAAATTTGGAAAAAAGAATAATGCAAGAAAAAATATAAAAATGGAATTAACAGCTTGGTAAAAGAGGCATAAGAAATACCAAAGAAAATAACTCCTTAAAAATCAGAATTGGTCAAACAATAAAAGACGCATAATGTCTCATTTAAGGAAATAGTTGCGTTAAGAATTAGAATTGTGGGAGAAGGGAACAGGTGAACACAGGGCAAATGGCTGAGCCTTGAAGGAAGCTCTGCTCTAAGGTGATGCTCAGGACAGAAATTTTTTCTCTTAGTGTATTAGCTAATATCTCTACCTGACACAGAGCAAATGGAACTTCTATTCCACCATGGGAAGGGGTCCATAGGCTTTACCAGATAGAATTATAGTTTATTATTTGTAATTTTAAAAATATACTCCTATTAGATATGCATGGAATTAACCCTAAGTGAGGTCAAAACAATTTTTAGCGTTGGTCAACAAGTTTGTTTCCTGTCTCCTTCTTTGCATCATGTTATATTGTGGTGGCTTTTGGTATGTGAAATCATCCTTCAGATCAATCAGAATGCATCAGAATGGATTGAATAGGAAGAAAGAAAGAAAAAGAAGGAAGGAAGGAAGGAAGGAAGGAAGGAAGGAAGGAAGGAAGGAAGGAAGGAAGGAAGGAAGGGAGGGAGGGAGGGAGGGAGGAAGGAAGGAAGGAAGGAAGGAAGGAAGGAAGGAAGGAAGGAAGGAAGGAAGGAAGGAAGGAAGGAAGGAAGGAAGGAAGGAAGGAAGGAAGGAAAGAGAGAGAGAGAGGGAGAAGGAGAGAGAGAGATAGGGAGAAAGAAAGAGAGAAAGAGTGAGAGAATTGGAAATGGTCAAGTGGAAGCCAATGACTCCATGAGACATCAAGCACAAATAAAATAAAAAGACTGAAAAAAATAAAAGGACATGAGAAATATTTCACGAGAAAAACAGCTAACCTGGAAAATAGATTAAGCAGAGATAATTTAAGAATTCTTGGACTATCTGAAAGACATAATAAAAAAGAGCCTAGATAGAGTAGTTCAAGAAATTATAAAGGAAAACTGCCCTGATATCTTAGAATAAGACTTAGGCAAATTGGAAATTGAAAAAAATCCCCTGATCAACTCCTAAAAAGAAACCTGAAAACTCCTAAGAATACTGTAGCCACATTCCAGAACTCCCAGGTGAAGGATAAAATGCTTCAAGCAGTTGGACAGGAATAATTCAAATGTAGTGGAAACATAATAAGGACCACACAGGGTTCAGCAGCTACCATTGCAAAGGAGCAGAGAGCTAGGCAAAGGACCCAGGAGTACAATAAAATATAAACTGCCCAGCAAAACTGAGTATAATCCTACAGGGAAAAATAGATATTTGATGAAATAGAAAACTTTTAAGGAAAAGACCAGAGCTGGATAGAAAATCTTACACACACACACAAGAAGCAAACATCATAAGGGGTCATAGCGGAAAGTCAAATGAGGCAGAAACCTGAAAGACAATTCTGTCATGCTGTGATAAGGCCAAAAAGTGGGCAAAATTTTGAGGGGGTGAGATAGGAGAGGACACATTAGAAGAAAAAAGGATAAGGAAACATATCACAAATTATTAGGGTGTCAAAATATATGGAATACTACAGCACAATAAGAAATGATAAGTGGATTGATTTTAGAGAAATATGGAAGGAAAAGCATGAAATAACAAAGAGTGAAACCGCAGAAACAAGAGAACATTGTATACAGTAACAGTGACCTTTTTAAAGAGAAAATATGAATGACTAAGTTATTTTGAGTTTATTTTTGTGGTTCAGTATTTTTTATCACTTGTGTCAGACTCTTTGTGACCCTATTTGGGTAGGTTTGTCAGAATACCGAAATAGTTTGCCATTTCTTTCTTTAGCTCATTTTACAGATGGGGAAATTGAGGCCAAAAGGATTAATTACTTTCCCAGGGTCACAAAACTAGTAAGTGTCTGAAACCTTATTTGAACTCAGGTGTTCCTGACTCCAGTCTCCATGCTCTACCTAACTTGTATCAGCAATAACTTTGATTAGCACAACTCTAACAAAAATCCAAAGGTGAGAAGATGACAACTTTATTTATCTACTGACAGAGAAAGGATGAACTTAAAATGCAGAGAGAACTAGGTGTTTTCTGATATGCCAAAGTTGGGAATTGATGCTTCCAAACTGTATACATGTGTAGAGGGCTCTGTTTGTTCTGATCTCTTAAATATTTCCTTGGAGGGCAGTGGGTATAGTGGGATGGACAGACTAATTTTTTTCATATTTGCTACATGAAACGTAAAAATAATTTTGAATAAAAGAAAGCATTTTTAAAGGCTCATGGCCTTAGCAATGAAAGAGGTCTCTGAGGTCATTATATCCAATCTCTCAATTTACAGAGGAAGAGATTCAAGGCAAAGATATTAAATGTCTTGCCCAGATCATGAATCTAGGGAGTGTCTGAGGCAGGAGTGGAACTCCTATGTTCCTCACCACAGGGCCAGGGCCCTCTTCACTACCCCCAGCTGCCTCTCAGTAGAGCCTCCTGAAGGATGTTTGGTTCATGAGAAAGGCTTCAGTGCCTGGTTAGGATGGAGGGAACCAGAGTCAGAATGCCAGGTGTGCAGTCTCAGGGCTTGGTTTCCAAACTGGCCCAGCAAATTCATTCTTAACTGAGCTGGGGCAAATCATGTCACTGAGCTGGATTAAGGTTTCTTCAACAGTAAAACAAAAAGGTTATATTCAATATAACTTTAGCTTTCAATTCCTTATTAAAAGTAACATTTTCTTGCTATCTTTTGCTTTTAACATTTGAAAATTTAACTCAGATTCCTCTCTCTTACCCTCACAGAGAGCCATCCTTATGCCAAAGATTTCTTACTTTTAAAGAAAAACATAACCAATGAATACCTCCTAGGTTGGTATCCAAAAGCGATAACAAAAAATGGAAAAGGAACCACAGTACATAAATATTTATAGCAGCTAATCTTTGGTAAAGAATTGGAAATCAAGGGATGCCCATCAATTGGGGAATGACTGAACAAGTTGCAGTATATGAAAGTAATGGAATACTATTGTTCTATAAGAAATGATGAGCATGTTGATTTCAGAAAACCTGGGTATGCATAGTTTTGGGCATGATTCCAAATTGCTCTCCAGAGTGACAATTCATTCTTTCTCAAAACTTCTCAAATGTTCACCAAATTTCAGATTTGGCAGAGACATCAGCAGCCACCTTGTTTCCAACCTCCATGCCTGAAAAAGGTTTCCATCTCTAACCCACCACTAGAGGAGAGCATTCCCCCTTTATTCACTAATGATCAAATATACTCAGAGCACAACCTGGGTTTGCACCTAATCCAACAGTATGATTTAATCCTATCCAATTTCTAATTCACTTGGCTCACCCCCATTTCCCAGGAACTCTGCTTTCCTGGACCCAAAAAGAATATTTCTTCTCACACCAGGAAGAGCACAGTCACAGAGTAGTAGTGAAGGAGGAAAGTAGAGCATTGAGACCTGCTAGTGTTACCCCATAAAGGCCAATTCCCACCATTTTCTGATTTCTCTGTAATCGCTGCCATCACTCAGCCCCATGAACCCCACAGGACAGAGCACAACTTGGGGCAATGCTGTGGCCTGCATGGCCAGGGTTTCTTGACTGCCTGTAGGGTTTTTTTTTCTTCTCAACTTAATTCAGTTCAATAAACATTCATAAAGACTTTACTTTGTGCAGTGCCAGGCATTGGTACAGGTGGGGCCAGGGATACAGAAATAAATGAAACACCTGAGGCTTGGTGCATTTTTAGTTCAATTGGGTGGGACTACTTGAGGAAGTTGGCCCTCTACTTTCCCCATTCAGTCACATATCCAGCTATCCAGCTTCCCTCTCACATCCCATCACCATATCCAGACTTCCAGACATACCAGACACCTCATCCCATCTCTTCACCTTAGTTACTACAAACCTTGTAATTTAATGCTCACATCAAACCTCTAAAAGATTAAGGAAGTGAAGGAGCCCAATTCTATTTTATGCTATGTCAAAAGGTCATGAAATGTCTCAATTATTCAAGTCATTCAATAATGACTCCATGAGCTCTTCACATGGGACAGAGTGCAGTCATCATCATCCCTCCCCTTCATTCAGTGTTACACTTATCCATCTCCTTCCACAAAATCTCACTGAGGGATCTTTGTAATACACTGGAGACCACCAATGTAGGTCTTTTGACATTCACTGGGTGCCAGTATAGCCCTTAAGCTTTTCACCTGTTATCATTTGGTGTGACTGCAGATACAATTCACCCAACAGAACTTTACAATTGCATAGTTCAAGAGATGGACAGGGCCTCAGATGTCATCTAGTAGATCTTGTCTTTGACTAATATTGTTCACTTACAACATTGTCAAAAAGTGGTCATACAGATTGCTTTGAAGATCTCCAAGTAAGAGGAATTCACCATCTCCTGAGGTAGCCTTGGCCACTTTTGCAGTGTTGTGTCATTACCACCCCCATTCTGACACCCATTACTCTTTGTTTTAGCATACACCTCAAAGAAGAGGAATATGTGAATGGATGAGTGAATAAAACGTACTTTTTTCGTGCTTAACAGAAAGAGCAAGATAATTCTCACTCCCAAGGAGCTCATGCTCTAATTGGGAGAGTTCAGCTAAAGAGCAGATGCAATGAAAGGACTAGAAGTCTTAAAGGTAGGTCAGCAGGGTAGATGACAACTGTTAGTGTATCTTTAGGTTCTTTTCTATTCCAGATGATGCCAATGAACTCAAAGGCATAGAGTCAGGGAAGGTGGTAAGGCCTGAAGTTAACCTCGCAAGGTTTCAGTTTCCCCTTCTGTTCTGTGAGGGGTTATACCTGATGGCCCCTCTCGGCTTCACATCTTTGATTCTATGATATTACTGTTTCAGGGGGCAGTATCAGGGTAGATGATAAGGCCTGGTGGTCTTCCATTTCAATAAAAGGAGAAGAACTGCTGTATGAATAATAAAGTAGTCTTAGGGCTCTGAAAGTTGCATGTTGTATTCATCATACTTAAAAGGAAAGTCAGCTTTTACATCATAAAGATGGATAGATTTGTGTAAAAGAGAAAGAGAAGAATACAGTGAATCATTTGAAAATTGAAGTGAACTGATGCAAGGGGAAGTAAGTAGACCTAGGACAACAATTCACATGACTATATGTGGAAACAAAAGAAGGAATTCCATTTCCACAGAATTAAAACTCCTCTCAGCTTTGAGTGAAAGCATAGTCTTCCCCTCACTCAAAACAAAGTCAAGTACAAGTCACGTCATCATTTCTCTGATGGCATGGTCTTCTTTGGCAACAAAGGATGAATACAATATAAGTCAGAAGTGTCTAGTCCTAATCAGAATTGTAACCTAGTAGAAACAGGCTTCTGATCACGTAAAAGGTCAGAAGCTTTTTGTACGCATGCTTAACTAGCTCTTTGAAAGGAAACTTATCAGAGAGGAAAATATGAAGTGAGATATTCAGTAGACTGCATCTAGCCAATGTAGAGAAAGGTGGGAAATTTGAGTTGGGAACAGTATAAAAGGCTTGCATTGCATTGGTCTGGACAAATATAGCAATCCAATAGGAACTACCTATTTATTCAAGGTGAATGAAGGTAAAAGTTAATAAAATCTTCCCTGATTTCACAAGTATTGTTCCTTGTTTAAAGTGATCATTCTTCTCACAGCTATAACAAAGTCAAAGAAAAGAACTAGGCCAAAAACAATAGGAAAACTGAGCCCCAGAGACGAAACGAACAAGTGCACCTTTCTTACCTTTGGAGAGGTGGTGACTTTGAGAGGGTGCTGTGACGAGTTTGTTAGTTTTGCTGAATTGTTTCCCTCCTTCATCTTTCTCTTTTCTTCTTTGGTATATGGCACTGCTGTCTGATTTGGGATAGATATGGAAATGAAAGTGATGCAAAAACCAAAGACAGTAATATTTTTTTTTATTGGCAGACATGAAATTAAACGTTGCTCCTTGGAAAGGAAGTAATGGTACATCTGAAGAGCACACTAAAAAGGAGATATATCACCTTGCTGACAAAGATGCACATTGTCAATGCTCTGGCTTTTCCAATAACATGGATGACTGTGAGAGTTGGACTTTGAGCAGAGTTGGCTCTTAGGAATTGTGATGGAGAAGACTTTCCCTTGGAAAAGTCCTTTGGACAGCAAGGACACCAGATCAGTTAATATCTAAAGAAATCAATTCAGACCATTCGGTGGAAGATCAAATACTAAAGTTTAAATACTTTGGTCATATAATGAAAAGATCAGACTCATTGGAAAAGACCCTGAGGTTGGGAAATACTCAAGGTAATAGGAGAAGGGGATGGCAGAGGATAAGATGGAAAGATAGTGTCATGGTAGCAAAGAACATGAATTTGCACGGACTGAGTGATCGTGGAGAATAAAAGGGCCTGGCATGCTCTGGTACGTGGGGGTCACAAAGAGTTGTGCATGACTGAATAACATCCTTCATTCCTTTTAAAGTGCTTTATTGAGGCCCTTTTTAGACAGCTTGGTGGCACAGTGGATACAGCAGTGGGTCTGAGTCAGGAACACTCAAGACCCTTTAACCAATCTCAGTCCAAATTCTACCTCAGACACTTGCTAGCTAGGTGACCTGGGGCAAGTCACTTAACTACTGTTTGCCTTAGTTTCCCAAGATATTCCAATATTTAGAAAGCACTTACAGTAAATGAGGGTAATCTTTGTCCTTCGGAGATGAACTGAGTCAATGACTATATTTTCTTTCTATCATTGATCTAAATATGGGTTAGGCAAGTAAGAACCGGAAACCATGTGTAGGTCCTTTGATTGGAGAGTACCAAATAGTGTTACAGTAATATAACATAATATTTCTGTGATGTGTTTGTTGGACAGTAATTTCAATTGTGTCCAACTCTTGGTGAGTCCATTTAGGGTGTTCTTGGCAGAGATACTGGAGTGGTTTGCCATTTCCTTCACGAGCTCGTTTTATGTATGAGAAAGCTGAAGCAATGTTAAGTGACTTGCCCGGGGTCACAGAGAGAGGATGTGTCTGAGGATAGATCTGAGCTCAGGAAGATGAGTCTTCCTTATTCCAGCCCTGCCATGCAATCCACTGTGCCATCTAGCTACCCCCTAATACTAGTGTACTGAAAAAATTAAATGTGGTCTAAAAATACAGAGAAACACAAGAAAACTTACATGAACTGATGGAGAGGATGGTAAATAGAACTGGGAAAGCAAAATACCCAATGACTACAACAGTCAGTAGAGAAATGGCAGCAACACTACTAACAAATTCAAATACTTTTGAGTTTTACTGCTCAAGTTTTACCATTACAAAGGAAAAGGAATCTACCTTCCTCCTTTGATTTCAAAGGTCATTGAAGAACTTGTGGGTATATTTCATTCTGCTAAATTGACTTTTTTCTCCACTTTATTCATTGGTAAAGGTGATGGTTCCCTGGGTAGGGAAGAGATGATGATTATATTTGGAAATGAAGAGGATGTAAAACAATATAGCAGTCCAGGTAATGGATTATCTGGAATGGTGCAAAGAGCAGATGTGTTATTCCATGTTTTAGGCTCTTCTCTTTTTTCTTTGGTCTGTTTTGTGATATAGGTAGTTGGAGAGGATAAGCATCTACCTCCAGCTATCCAGCTGGTACTAACTGGAACCTCTTAAAAAAGTTTTCAAGCATATGGTCAATCCATTGACTGTATATGTAGTAACCACTGAGGATTACATGTGGAAACCTGCTTTCAAAACAGAGCAGAGCCAAAAAAATAAAAATAAAGAACCAATAATAAATTAAACATGACCATCCCCAAGTACTTTTCATAGCTTGAGGGACTCCCTGTCCTGAAGAGTCCCTGGGACTTTATGAAAAGGCTTGATGAAAAGATCAGAGCTGAATAGAAAATCTGACACACATACACAAGAAGCAAGAGAAGAATAAAAATATAAGCATGAATAAAAAAATCATAAGGAACATAATAAGGTTAAATCGTTTATATTCCTATAAAAGAAGATAATACATGTATTCCCTAGGAACTTTGTCATCATTATGGCAATTAGAAGGAGTCTACTTAAAGAATAAGGATGTGAGTCTCTTATGTTGGTATGATCTCAGAAGAAGGGTGGAAGGATGAAAAAGAGGGATGCACTGGGAGAAGGAACAAGGAAAAAGAAAAAGGATGAGGAAATATCTCAAGCAAAAGAGGCATTCGAGGAAGAGTTTTTTTAATGAAAAGAAAAATTGTTGAGGGGAGAGAACAGACAACACTTGAATGCTAATCTCATATGAACTGGCTCAAAGAGAGAAAGATATATATGCACTCATAATTGTACCTAGCACACAGTTGGGTATTGAAGTCAATTCTTCTGCAGCCAAACTTCCAACTGACGAAGAGGTTTTGAATGCCATTGGGCTCCTCTCCTGTGGCAAAGCACCTGGTGCTGATTCTATTCCAGCTGAGATTTACAGAGTCAGTGGTTCATACAAAGACTGAGTAAAATTTTCTGTGTTATATGCAAGAGGTATCCCCCAGGAATTCCAGGTTGCCTCAATTGTCCATCTCTATAAAGGTAAAGAATATAAATTGCCCTGTGACAATCACAGGGGTTTCTTGCTCTTAGTAACTGCTGGCAAGATTCTTTCCAGAGTTCTCCTTAATAGGCTGATCCTTCACCTGGAAGATAGTCATCTACCTTGACCAGGGGAAGGGGCAAAGTGAGGAGTCTTCTCCTGAGTGCCAAATGCTTAAAACAATACTTTTTTTGGTAGTAACAAATATCTGGAAACACTTACACAGATCTTCCTGACTCGAGAGACAGTGATGCCTTGATATCACATAAATATAATGGAAATTATTTGGTTATTGTGTCTACATAGATAACAACAGATATTCTGAGTACAGAGAAGTGATAGATTTGCTAGAAAACAAAAAGTAAAGAGGATACTTTAAGTGTTTAAAAAATTCACAGGAACAGAAGGAAGGCCAGAAGGAGATACAGATAAGCTAGATAGCTTTGAAAATTATATTAAATGTATTATCTCCCTGAAAAGAAAAGCAAGTTGTATATAATAAAATGCATAGTTTGATGTGTTGTTTGTCCCTTGTTTTCAGAGATATTAGAGGTGATATCCTGATTTGTTCATGAATTAGATTTAAGTGAAGCAGAGTTGCACAAAGTCAACCCCACTCTCTGAGAGCCTTTGTAGTCCAGTGGCAAGGTAAAAGCCAACATGACTGAAGATTGCTTGGGATACAGTGGATGACCTTGGTGTCTTTGATGTCTGACCAACATCTAAGTGCTCCACAGCTTCCTCTGCCTTCATGGGTGTTGGAACAAATCATTCTCACTGCCTAGCTCACAAGGAAGCTTTCACATAGTTGGAGTAGATATCCCCCAACTGAACAATGGGTTTGAGGCCTGCCGATTACCTTCAGCATGAAGGCCAGTCTAAGAAAGCCAAGGTCTCCCATTGCATCCTGAGCCAAATCCAGTCATCCTGATGAATATCTGGTCACTGGACCCATAAGGCTCAGGAGGAGAAAGTAAGATTGGTGACCTTGCACAGCCCTCCCTCACATCAAAGTCAACTTCAAAGACATCATCTCCCTGATGTCATGGTTCTCTTTGAAAATGAAGGAGAAACACAACCTGTAAGCAGTCCAAGCTGCCTGAATGGAGACCCAGCTAGTTGGGTAACTTAACTTATCCTCTCCTCTCCCTCTCCTTCTCTCCAAGGGGAGGTAAATGTTGATGGCTGTAACTTGAGGTTTACTGGGTAGATTCCATTCCATTCCTTTTACTTTACTTTCCTCTCCTTTTCTCCTTTTCTTTCTTTTTGCCTTCCTTTCTTTTTTCCTTTCTCTTTCTTTCTTTCCTCAGAGACAAAAAAGTCTTAAACCCATTTTACTGTGGAGCTCATAGATTGGACAACAATAGGTCCCTGTCCAAATACCATGTAATGGCTATATTTTGGGCCCTCCTGACTCAGGGTAAATGTAAATACTAACTGTTTCTCTTTTGGCCAGAAACCCTGAGGGCCTTTCCCTCCCACTTTTATTTTTTAATTAAAGGGGATATCCCTTGACTCACTTCCTAAAGAGACCTATTCACTGAAAGGACATTAACTCACTCAAAATGAGAACATGAGATAGTCTTAGCTTACAAGGGCCAAGGTCTCCCATTGCATACTGGGCCATCTTGAGTTACCCTGATGAATATCTGGCTACAGGACCCAGATGACTCTGGAGGAGAAAGTGCAGCTGGTGGCCTTGTATAGCCCTCCTTCATTCAAATCAAAGTCAGCTGCAAGTCATGTCATCATCTCCCTGGTATCATGGTCTCCTTTGAAAACATAGGACAAAAGCAATATTAGATTCTCTAGGATCCTCTAAGCATCCCATCGTATCATGTGCAAAGAGTGACAGTTTTGTTTCCTAATTCCTTCAATTTTTTTCCTTCTCCTATTGCTATAGCTAGTATTTCTAATACAATGTTAAATGAGAGTGGTTTAATGGGCAACTTTGCTTCACAACTGATTTTACTAGAATGGCTCCTAACTTATCGCCATTAGAGATAATGTTTGCTAATGGTTTAGGTAAACATTATTTATTATTTTTAGATAAACTCCATTTATTCTCATGCTCTCTAGGATTTTTAATAGAATTAGAGTTGTGTTTTGTCAAATGCTTTTTCCGCATGTATTGAGTATGATTGCTGTTGGTTTTGTTGTTGATATGGTCAATGATGCTGAGAGTTTTCCTAATATTGACTCAGCTGTGCATTCCTGGTATAAATCCCATCTGGTCATATTGTATAATCCTTGTCATATATTTCTGTAATCTCCTTACTAGTGTTTTATTTAATATTTTTACATTAATATTCATAGGGAAATTGGTCTATAATTTCTTTCTCTGTTTTCATTCTTCCTAGTTTAGGTACCAGTACCATATTTGCGTCATAAAAGGAATTTGGTAGGACTCTTTCTTGGCCTATTTTTCCAAGTTGTTTATATAGCATTGGGATTAATTGTTCTTTACATGTTTGGTAGAATTTGTTTGTGAATCCCACTGGATTCCCTCTTGAAGATTTTTTTCTTGAGGAGTTCACTGATGACTTGTTCAATTTCTTTTTCTAACATTGGGTTATTTGATTATTCTGTTTCTTCATTAATCTGGGTAATTTATTTTTTGTAAATATTCATCCATTTCATTTAAATTGTCAGATTTATTGGCATATAATCAGGCAAAACATTTCCTCATTATTGTTTTAATTTCCTCTTCAATAAAGGTGAAATCGCTTTTTTTAGTTTTTATACTGGCATTTTGGTTTTCTTTATTCCTTTTTTAAATCAAATTAATCAATGGTTTATTTATTTTGTCAAAAAAATCAGTTTCTACTGTAAGACAGGATCTCCCAAAGCAACTTGATACTCAAAGAAGACTTGAAGGGGACTAGCCCTGAAAAGTCTCAAAGAGAGAGCAACTGATATTTTTCCAATTATTTAGACCTGACTTCATTTGTGCAAAAATTGTTCTGTCGTTTTGTTCATACAGTTCCTGGGTTTATCTTGACAGATAGACTCCCAAATATTTCATAATTTCAACAGTAATTTTAGATGGAATTTCTCTATATCTTGTTGTTGGACTTTGTTAGTAATATATAGAAATGCTGACAATTTATGTGGGTTTATTTTATATCCTGCAATATGGCTAAAGTTGTTTATTATTTCTTTTTTCTTTTTTTGTGTGTGTGTTTAAAATATTTATTTATTTATTTAACTTTTTACATTCATTTTCACAAAATTTTGGGTTCCAAATTTTCTCCCCTTTTATCCCCTCCCCCCACCCCAATACACCAAGCAATCTAATTTTCCCTATCTCCAATCTGCCCTCTCTTCTGTCATCCCTCCCTTCTCTTGTCTCCATCTTCTCTTTTCTCCTGTAGGGCCAGATGACTTTCTATTCCTCATTAGCTGTATGTCTTCTTTCCTAGTAGCAACAACAATACTAAACAGTTGTTCCTAAAACTTTGAGTTCCAAATTCTCCCCATCCCTCCCTCCCAACCCATTCCCTTTGGGAAGGCAGGCAATTCAGTATAGGCCATATCTGTGTAGTTTTGCAAATGACTTCCCTGATAGTCGTGTTGTGTAAGACTAACTGAATTACCCTCCATCCTATCCTGCCCCTCATTGTTTCTCTTCTCTCTTTTGATCCTGTCCCTCCCCAAGTGTTGACTTCAAATTGCTCCCTCCTCCCATTGCCCTCCCTTCCATCATCCCCCCCCCCTTGCTTATCTCCTTCTCCCCCACTTTCCTATACTGTAAGATAGGTTTTCATACCAAAATGAGTGTGCATTTTATTCCTTCCTTTAGTCAAATGTGATGAGGGTAAACTTCTTGGTTATTTTTTTTTTCTCAGCTCTCCTCTTTTTCCCTCCACTTAAAAGTCTCCTACTTGCCTCTTAAATGACATATAATTACCCCATTCCATTTCACCCTCTTTCCTCCCACTACATTTCTCTCTCACAATTTACCTTAATTTCTTTTAAGATATGGTCCCATCCTATTCAATTCACTCTGTGCTCTCTGTCTCTGTATGTGTGTGTATGTGTGTGTGCGTGCATGCATGTACATGTGTGTGTGGTCCCACCAACTACCCAGATACTGAAAAGTTTTAAGAGTTACAAATATTGTCTTTCCATGTGGGAATGTAAACAGTTCACCTTTGGTAAGTCCCTTATGACTTCTCTTTGCTGTTTACTTTTTCATGCTTCTTCTCATTCTTGTGTTTGAAAGTCAAATTTTCTTTTCAGCTCTGGTCTTTTCATCAAGAATGTTTGAAAGTCCTCTGTTTCATTGAAAGACCATATTTTCCCCTGAAGTATTATACTCAGTTTAGCTGGGTAGGTGATTCTTGGTTTGAGTCCTAGTTCCTTTGACTTCTGGAATATCCTATTCCACGCCCTTCGATCCCTTAATATAGAAGCTGCTAGATCTTGACTTATCCTGATTTTATTTCCACAGTACTGGAATTGTTTCTAGCTGCTTGCAAGATTTTCTCCTTGAGCTGGGAGTTCTGGAATTTGGCCACAATGTTCCTAGGAGTTTCTCTTTTTGGATCTCTTTCAGGTGGTGATTGATGGATTCTTTCAATACTTATTTTGCCCTCTGGTTCTAGAATGTCAGGGCAGTTCTCCTTGATAATTTCATGGAAGATGATATCTAGGCTCTTTTTTTGATCATGACTTTCAGGTAGTCCCATAATTTTTAAATTGTCTCTCCTGGATCTATTTTCCAGGTCAGTTGTTTTTCCCATGAGATATTTCACATTCTCTTCCATTTTTTCATTCTTTTGGTTTTGTTTGGTGATATCTTGGTTTCTCGTAAAGTCATTAGACTCCATCTGTTCCATTCTAATTTTGAGAGAACTATTATCTTCAGTGAGCTTTTGAACCTCTTTTTCCATTTGGCTCATTCTGCTTTTGAAAGCATTCTTCTCCTCATTGGCTTTTTGAACCTCTTTTGCCAATTGAGTGAGCCTATTTTTCAAGGTGTTATTTTCTTCAGCATTTTTTTGGGTCTCCTTTACCAAGGTATTGACCCGTTTTTCATACTTTTCTTGCATCTCTCTCATTTCTCTTCCCAGTTTTTCCTCCACCTGTCTAACTTGCTTTTCAAAATCCTTTTTGAGCTCTTCCAAGGCCTGAGCCCACCCGACATCCCCCTAGGATGTCTGGGGTACTGAGGCCCTGCCCTCCACGTCTTTCCCTGATGGCAAGAATATGTCCTCGTCATCGGATCCGAAAGTCGGGATCATTTGCATCTGTTCAAAAAAACTCTCTATAGTCTTATTTTTCTTCCCTTTTCTAGGCATTTTCCCAGCCAGTTACTTGACTTCTGAGATTCCTCTCCACCCCTGCCTAGATCCGCCCAGCTAGTGCTTGGGGTCAGAGATTCAAATGGGCTTTCTGCGGCAGGTGCGGCTCCTATTCAATGTGAGCTTTAGTTCTGGTGCTGGGGTGGGGGCAGGGCCGCCTCCCAGGCTCAGTTCCCTCAGGCGCTTTATAGAGAGATCTTCAGAAATGGAGCGGGTGGGGGCAGGGCCACCTCCCAGGCTCAGCTCCCTCAGGAGGTTTATGCAGAGGCCTTCAGTAATGAAGATCCTGCCTGCTGCTGGTGGAGTCCCGGGCCGCCGCTGCTGCCTCTGCTGCTTCCACCGCCGCCCCCGCCTCTGCCTCTGCTGCTTCCACCGCCGCCCCCGCCTCTGCCTCTGCCGCTTCCTCCTGAGGGGGCCCGAGTCACGGAGACACCCCGCTCCCCTCTCAGCCAGTCCAGCCATCTCTCTCACTGACCTGTAGCTTCTGTGGGCGGAGGGACCTTCCTGGCCGCCGGAGCTTCCGTCCCTGAAGCCTGCTCGGATCAGCTTCTCTGGGGCCACAGCCAGGGCAGCGCTGGGGTGGGGTCCACTTTCCAAGGTGCCACGGACCCTGGGATGGCTCTCCAGGGCTCTCTGGAACGGAAATCTCTTCCACTATGTTTCTGCACCCCCTGCAGTGATCCAGAACTTATGGGGGGCTCTTCTTACATTAAATCTATGGGCTGTGTAAAGTTGTTTATTATTTCAAAAAGTTTTTTAGTTGATTCTGTAGGATTCTCTAAGTACACCATCATATCATCTGCAAAGAATGATAGCTTTGTTTCTTCTTTGCCTATTTTGATTCCTTCAATTTCTTTTTCTTCTCTTATTCTTAAAGTTAACATATTTAGTACAATATTGATTAACAGTCATGATAATGGACATCCTTGTTTCACCACTGATCTTATTAGAAATGCTTTTAGTTGATCCCCATTACACATAATTCATGTTGATGATTTTAGATAGAAACTACTTATCATTTTAAAGAAGAGTCCATTTATTCCTGTGCTCTCTAGTGTTTTTAATAGGAAAGGGTATTATATTTTGTCAAAAACTTTTCTGCATCTAGTGAGATAATCATATGATTCCTGTGAGTTTTGTTGTTAATATAGTCAATTACAATGATACTTTTCCAAGTATTGAACCAGACTTGCATTCTTGCTATAAATCCTACCTGATCATAGTGTATTATCCTCATGATAAGTTGCCATAGTCTCTTTGGTAATATTTTATTTAAAATTTTTACAACTATATTTTTTAGGGAAACATTTAACCTTACTGAACAGCATAGGTTTTGGGGGAAGTTTTTGTTTTTCCTGTTTACCAAAAGGTTTGCTTCTCTTGAGTCTTGTATTAGAAGATTAAATTTTCTGTTCAGCTCTGGATTTTTCACCAGGAAAATTTAGAAGTCCTTTATTTCATTGAATATCCATCTCCTCCCATGAAAGCTTATGATCAGTGTTGCAAGGCAGTTGATCCTTGGTTGTATTCCAAACCCCTTTGCCTTCCAGAAAACTGAATTTATGTTTTGGTCTTCCCTTTCCCCATAGAAAGAATCTATGACCAATGTCTGTTTCTGCTTTTTACCCATGATACTTCCCTAATTCCTGGCTTAAAGTTGAACTCTCTTGCTGGAGCACAGGAGTCATTGCTGTAAGCTTCTTGCCCTGGGGCTCAGGAGGCTGGTCACTGGTTTGTGGACTGGGGCCTTAGGTGCTGGCAACTGGAGGTGGTCAGGGTCTGGCAGATTATTTAGTGCTGAGCTGGGCTCTTACTGGTGGTGTCTATTGTGTATAGGGGAGGGAAGAGAGGGTCTGGCCACTGGAGGAAGCCTGTTCAACTGGGGCTACACTGAAACATGTTAGGGTTTGTCTGCTAGAGGACTCCTTTTCTCCTGGAGCTGTGCTTCCAGAACCAGGAAAACATTGATCACAGTATCAATAATATCATGTGATAATCAACTATGAATGTTTCAGCTCTTCTCAGCAACACAATGATCCAAGATAAATACTTGCAAAGGAAAATGCCCATCCACATCCACGTAAAGAACTGACAAACTCCGAATGCAGAATGAAGCATATTTTTTCACTTACTTTATTCTTTCTCATGTTTTTTTCTTTCCTTTTGATCTGTTTCTTCTTCCACTACTGTAATGAATATGGACATACATTTATGTATATAATGTATATAATGTACATAAATATATACATATATAAACTATGCCAAATTGCCTATCATTTTGAGAAGGGGGGGAGGGAAGAAAGGAAGGAAAATTTGGAACTCAAAATCTTGTAAAAATGAATGCTAAAAGTTTTCTTGATATGTAATTGGGGGGAAAAACAAAATACTATTTAAAGTAGAAGTATGAGGAGACAAATCTGCTCCAACTCTCACAGAAGCAGACAGTACAAAGATGCAATACATTACATAGATTTTTTCAAGCTTCATCACATATTGCTCATTTTTCTTCTTTGTCCAATGTCCATTCACCTATGATCAGGAAAGAAGAAATACAACTGAGACAGAAGACCATGCATTCATGGTCACCTGGTGGCCAGGATGAGGACTATAAGGCATTCTAAGCTTTTCTTTCTTCTCACTTGAAAGCTGACATCAGAGAGAGCTATTGTCTCTTTGTGCCTTTCGAATGCACACTCAGTTCTGACTTAGCCAATTAGGATTTTTTTTTGCAGTAAGCCAACAGAAAAAAGTCATCAAATACGTTTGTAATTTGAATTGGGAGAGAGCTCCAGTTATGAACCCATTATGTACATTATGTTCTGATTTCCAGAAGCAGAATCACCAAGCTACTTGACTCACTACTTGTAGTGCTAGTAGGCAAAATGTACTGTTCTTGGACTAAGGATTGGGACAGTACCTTATAATGTGTATTTGATCCTGGAGCTAAAAATGAGAGACTGGAATTTATTGAAAGACATGGTCTGATGTACACTTTAAGAAAATCATTGAATGGGGAATAGACTGGAGTGAGAAGGGACTTGAGGCAGGGAGACCAAACAGAGGCTGTTGCAATAGTCTAGGCATGAACTAGACAGGCTGTATATGAAGTTGGTTTCTGTATTAGTGAAGAGAAGAGAAGTGAATATTTACAAGAGATGTTTTGAGGTAAAAGACATGCTCCTCAACTCCCAGGCAGCTGCTCCTCCTCTGGACTTTTCTATCATGCCCTTACATGCATCTTACAAGATCTGCATCTTACAAGATCTCATCAGTCATGGAACTCCTAGCTCATCAGTAGCCTTTCTTCCTGGAGCTTCTTGTTTGTCCATTCTTAAAGAGGATCATGACATCAGGAAAATGATAACATGACTTGCAATTGACTTTGATATGAGTGAAGGAGGGCCATAGAAAGTCACCAGCCTCAGTTTCTCCTCCAGAGCCATCTGGGTCTGAAGGCCTGATATTCATCAGAATGACTGGAGATGGCCCAGGATGCAATGGGAGACCCTGGTCCTTTTAGGCTAAGGTCTTTCCAGGTCCTCATTTTGAGTAAGATAATGCCCTGAATAGGTCTTTTTTTAAGAAGTGAATCAAAGGATGGCCCTTTTAATCAAGAAAAAAAAATCAAGAGTCCCTCTGATTAACAACCTGAGCTGAAAGCTCATCCCCAACTTTCATTTCTGGAGGGTTCTGAGGCCAGCCATTTGGCTGCACCCCTTGGGACATCCATGCCTCTGCACCAGGCACCTCCCCCACTCTCCTTTCCCTGTTCACTTCTCTTCAGCGTCATCTTCCTTCATTAGATTATAAGCTTGAAAATAGGGACTGTCATTCTTTTTTTATATTTGTATCCACAGCACTTAGCCAAGCACCTGGCATATAGTAGGTGCTTAATAAATGTTTATTGACAGAGAACAGATTGACTATGTAGGGGGAATACTATAACAATGGTGCCCCTAATAACAGCAGATAAAATGTAGCTAATGAGAAACTTTGTTTTGTATGAATATATGTATTTTAATGGGCTTTATTTTTCTTGCCTTCCCAATGGGTGGGGAAGGGAGAGAATTTGGAATGAAAAGAAAATAAATTTTTAGAAAAGAAAAAAATGGTAAGAGGGAAGTTGGGAAGGGAGGTAAAGATAATAAATTCTGCTTGTTGGGTTTGAGATGCCTTGTTTCCTCTCATCATGTTGCACTTTATTTTTGACATTTTTTACAATTTCTATATTGTCTCTATTAGTTTAACTTTTTCTTTTATTAATCTGTCCCTCAATTCTCAATTGGATAAATTTTTCCTGGATAATAATAAAACCCTGAATACATACACGCATAAAATCAGTCGGAACAAATCCCCACCTTGATCATTCCCAAAAGTGTGTATCTTTCTGCATTTTAAATTCCTTAGCTGTCTAGCAGGAAGCAAAATTGTATGTTTGGTCTTCATTCTTTTGCAAACTTTGTTTATCATTGCCTTGATCTGAGTTCCAAAGTCTTTGGCGCTGTTTTTCTCAATAATGTCATTTTTATTATATAAATTGTTTTCCTACTTCTGCTTTTTTTTACCCTAAATCAAGGTCTTCCTGGTTTCCTCTGAAACTGTCCATCTCATTATTTCTTATGGAAAAATAAAATTCCATTACATTTATATATTACAATTTGTTTAGCCATTCCTGGAGAGGTGGTCAACTTTTGACCATCTGAAAAACAAAAAAGCTCTTCTCAAAATGTTTGAACAGAAAAGTCCTGGTTGAGATTTTCCTGGGTCAAAAGGTAGGCACAGTTTAGTAAGTTTTGTCAACATGGTTCCAAACGGCTTTCCAGGAAGGCAGGAGCCATTCATAGTTCCATCAGCAATACTCTTATTGCTCTTTTCCCACAGTTCCTCCAACACGGTCATCTTTCTATGTTGTTGTCCTTGCTGGTCTGGGAGGCATAAGGAAGAACCTCAGAATTATTTTAAGTTGCATTTCTCTGATAATCAGTGGTCTGAAATATGAATGAATGCCTATTAATCCCTTGAATTTCTTCCTCTGAAAACATCATTCTGTTCATATCCTTTTATTATTTACCTATTGAAGAATGGCTCGTAGTCTTACAAATCAGAATCCATTATAAATTTATCCTATACATTTGAACCCGGCTTCCTTCAAGTAGTGGTTTTTGTCCTTAAATGTGCTCAAAAAAGACCAAAGTGGCATCATGATGTCAGGGTCAAGGTATAGTGTGTCCTATGTGACTGATAAGACCAATACAACCTCCAAAGCCTCTCCCATAGATCAGACACAAATAATCCACATGAACATTTGGAGTGGAGATGTCTAAATTTGTGTGTCTCACATTTCTTTTGAGCTACTGAAATTGTGGTTTGCTCATGTTGCTGTTTCCAACTCCATTCCTCCCAAGGACTCCATGCTTACTGTGCCTACTCTAGCATTAAAATCACCAAGAATTACAAACTTGTCCTCTTTTGTCACAATTATGATATGAGGGTCTCCGGGTCTTCATGAATTTTTCTTTGACTTCATCAAGGTTCGTCATGGTGGGAACACACATGCCAGTGATGGAGCCATGGCGATTTCCTGCAAATATTGTCATGAGCCTGTTGCTCACTCCCCGGGGAGCAATGCAAGCTTGTTGATTAGGTCAGTTTAGATTGCAAAACATACACCAGCTTCACAGAGCTTCCCTTCACTGCAGCTACTCTAGAAAAACAGTTCAGACTTCTTTCCTTTGCCAACCTTGTTTCACTCAAGGTTATTTGGATGTGATACATGCTAAGTTCTCTCACAACAAGAGCAGCTCGCCTTTTAGGTCTACTGATTTCATTGTTGTCCAAAAGTGTACACCCATTCCACATATCAGTGGTGAGTGGAATCACCTTCCCAAAAGTTTTTATATATAGTTTTTGTGTTTCACCCACAGGGAAGGTTCCCTGCCAGCGGGGTAAGCAGTCTAGGATTAAGTTAGGTGAAGCAGATGATTTTTAGGGCACTTTTTCTAAGTCCTTCATCATGCTGGGAGGTGAGCAGTGAGGTCCTTAAAAGGCTACTCAGACACTCAGAGGGCTGCCGAATCCCACTGCT
This sequence comes from Bettongia penicillata ogilbyi, assembly GCA_023548195.1. Classification (NCBI taxonomy): domain Eukaryota; kingdom Metazoa; phylum Chordata; class Mammalia; order Diprotodontia; family Potoroidae; genus Bettongia; species Bettongia penicillata. The sequence continues at coordinate 7,068,105 of JAJHZJ010000590.1, forward strand.
GCTTTAGTTTAGTGAGAAGATGACACTATTGTCTCAGCTACCTATTTGCAGGATTGTGTCTACAGTTCCTGCTATATCCATACCTGCTGCTTCACCACTTGCCTATTGCCACAGGATTTTGAGGTAGGTAGGTAGGTAAAATTGGTAAAATGGTATGGGTAATGTCTTTTGACGCACCCATAAATTCAATTTACATGAGGCAGAGTTTCATGAAGCCATCGGCCTCACTCTGTCTTCTAGAGTCATCAAAGTCGAGTGGCAAGACAAAAGTCAGGACAACTGGCAATGGCTCAAGGATGAAGTGGATGACTTTGGCACATTCAATATTTAACCAAGCTCTAAGTGATTCACAGTACCTGCTGCTGTGTCCTTCATGGCACATTGGAACAAATTGTTCTCGTCCACCAGTTCCGCTGGGCTAAGACATCACATATTTGGGACAGATACCCCCAACTCACTTATGGGTTTGAGGTCCTTCCCTTACCCTCCACCTGATTTAGGCTGTATGCTGAAATGGGGGCATGTCTACTGTACCTGCTATAGCTTCTTGGAGCCATTGGGAGGCAAGTGAATCCCAAAAGTGGATGAGCAGCCCTGAAAAGGGCTCAGCAGCCCTCACACCATGAAACCCCAAGTTATTCTTTCAAGGAAGTTCCACATAAAATCTCACCTTCTCCCAAAAAAGCCTTTTGAAGGCTGGTGCCTTCCATAAGTGGAATTCTCCAATCTATCCTGTATATATATTGTTTCTACATTGTGGTTCGCATTTTGTCTCCCCCATTAGACTGGGAGCTCATTGAAGGCAGGAATTGTCTTTTTTGTCTTTCTTTGTATCCTCAGATTTAGTATACTGGCACACAGTAGACATTTAATAAATGCTTATTAACTTGACTCCTGAAAATACCCATAGTATCCCTTTCCCCATTCTCCAGCTGCATACTTCTCAAAAAAACAAAAAGATCATTGAAAAAACTCCATCCTTCCCCTCCTCCTCATCTCACAATAGTTGGGCACTTTTTCCTACAATCTCCTATCTCAGGGAAGAGACAGGTCTTCTCTTTGCAAAAGCCAACCCCTCTACATGCACCTTTAACATCATCCTGTTTGGTCTTCTGCAGCAGGTTGTTCCCACTAGCAACACCATTCTCTCTCTAATCTTCAGTTTCCCTGTCTCCTGGTTCCTCCCCTGATGTCTACAAACATGCCCATTTCTCCATCCTTTAAAAAAAAAACTCACTTCATCCGACCACCCCCGTAGTTATCATGCTAAATCTCCACTGTTGTCTCCACTTCCATTTTTCACCTTCCATAGGAAGCCTTTCCCAATTCTTCTTCATCCTACTAACATCCTTATGTTATTCATCTCCTCTTTATACTGCTGGTAGTCCACTTGTTCATATGTCTCCTTGTTGTCCTCAGTAAATTATGAGTTCCTCAAGGGCAAGGACTATCTTTTGTCTCTTTTTGTATCTCCAGTGGTTGGCACAGGGCCTGGTACGTAGAAGCCACTTAATGTTTATTGACTCACAGACTGACTTCACCTGAATTCCTCAAAAAGGCTGCCTCCACTTCCTTTTCTCTCACCCTGTTTCTTAACTTGGTCTTCTGACCTCATTATTCACTTGAAGCTGCTCTCTCCGAAGTTACCAATGATCCCTTCAATGCCAAATCTAACACGGTTTGTTTTTTGTTTTGGGAGGGGATTGGGGGAGAGGGTTGTTAGGTTGTTTTTGTTAGCAATTCTCATGTTTCTTGACCTCTTGGAAGCATTTGACACTGTCAATTGCCTCCAAAATACTCTCTCCTCTCTAGGTAGTCATCATCACACTATTCTTTCCAGGTTCTCCTCCCATCCCAATGACCAATCCTTCTCAGTCTCCTTGCTGGGTCTTCATCCAAGACACTCCAGTTAAGTATGGGAATACTCCAAGGGTCTGTACTAGGATGCCTTCTCTTTTTCCTCCATTCCCTCTAACTTGGTGATCTCATCAGCTCTCATGTGTTCAGTTTTTATCTCAATACAGTTTCCCCAGATTTATACATCCAGCCCTAATCTCTCATGTGAGCTTCAGTCCTACATCACCAACTGCCTTTTGGATATGGAAAACTGGTTAGCCCATTGGTCTCTTAAACCCAAGATGTCTAAAACAGAACTCATTATCTTTCCCCTTCCCCTCCCTCCTTCCCAACTTCTCTATTACTGTTGAGGGTGTCACTGTCCTTCCCAAGCACTCAGCTTCACAATCTCAGTCATCTCCCACTTGACTGGACCTCCATCTGCATGATGAATCTGTTGTTCCATCTTCTCTCTCATCTTCACAACCCTCTTGGATACATCACCTTCTTCCCATGTACACACCAAGTACTCTTTTATAGATCTGTTACCTCTTCTCTGAACTGGCAATACCTTGCTCATTGGTCTTCCCATCTTGACTGTTTCCTTACTCTAGTCCATCTCCACTCAGCTGCCAAACTGATTTTCCTAAATCAGTAGTCAGACCACGTCTGTCTGCTACTCAATGAACTCCAGTGACTCCCCATTATTACCACCCAGATCAAATATACATAAGGAGGCACTGGCCAGCAGGAGCCCTTAGAGTAAACTTACCATGTTCTGCCCATTGGTAATCTGAGTGGAGGTTTGGTGAGCCTGTTTATGTAAGGGATGTTATGTAATGCAAAGGTCCTCATCCAGTTCAGATCATGTGCATGTATTCAGTGATTGCTCGAACCTCTGACCTGGTCGCTAAGCCAGAACTGAGTGTATGCTCCAAAGGCACAAAAAGACATTGGTTCTCTGTGCCCTCCTTCTCCCCTATCTGCCTCCCCCTCCCCTTCCTTCTCCTTTCCAAAGGAAGGTGCCCAGTTGGCTTGAGTTTTACTGGCTAGTTTTCTTTGCTTTCCTGTCCTGTCCTGTCCTGTCTTTTCTTTTCCCAAAACCTTAAACCTAATGCACTCCGAAGCTGGGACACCAAAGCCCTACCTAAGGGCTCTTCTCGACTCTCATGGTGTTAGAGTGATTATCAATAGTAATTCTTGCCGCTTCCCTCCCAGACTGATGTCTTTCTTTTTCTTAGCCTCATTAAATAGACCATCCCCTGGCTACTTCTTAAACAGGCCTACTCAATGAATGGGCATTACCTCACCCTAAGTGAGTACCTGCAAAGACCTTGGCCTAAAGGGCCTAAGGTCTCCCAGGGCATCCTGGGTCATCTCCAGTTATCCTGATGAATAACTGGTCACTGGATTCAAATGGCTCTAGAGGAAAAGTAGGCTAGTGACCTTGCACAGCCCTCTCTCACTCAAAATAAAGTCAAGTGCAAGTCATGTCATCATTTCTCTGATGGCATAGTCTTCTTCAGCAATGAAGGACAAACACAATAAGTGAGGAAAAAGAAGAGCTGCTGTAAGTCTCTCTCTGGTGTGAGAAACCTGAGGCAAAAGGTCACATGTGACCCTCTAGATTCCTGGATGTGGCTTTTTACTGAACGCAAACTTCATGGAACAAATTCAGTTAATAAAAGGATTAAAATCACCTGCGCTGCAGTCTGGTGGCTCTTTCCCCAGCACTGCGCCATCCCAGTGCCTTGCCCCTGCACTATGGTGAAATGAAGGGGATTCTTCCTCAGTTGTAGATCGATCTAACTGTAGGTGAGCTCTGGTCCTTCTGGCTCAAAGATGGGGGCAGACATAGGCAGGTGGGTGGTACAGCGGACAGAGTGCTGGACCTGGAGGAAGGAAATCTCAGATTTGACCTAAGTCTGTCTACCGGCTATTGGGTAGAGGTCATGAGTCATGGTCTCCTCTCTATCTGCAGTAAAATTGCTTTGAGCGCTCTCCAGAAATGTCTGACTTGTGCCTTCACAATTCAGTCCCTTTGGGAGGGACAAGACAGTCATTCATTCATTCATTCATTCCCCTAGACGTTTGTGGAGCCGGGCTCAAAGGTCCCTGGGCTGTCGGAGGGTGCCCTCAGCCTCCCGCGGGCACTCAGCACTTCCATCTCCACACCGGGAGCCTGGGGAGAATCTGCCCAGCCCTGTGCCATGGCCCCCCAAGACCCCGGGTCCGTCAGGCAGAGAAGGGTCGCTACACAAAGCAACAACAGATGCGTCGGCCAGAGCCTGGAGACCCGGCAAGGCACTCGGAGATCGGCCAGTAAGCACGTGCCGTGCGCCGGGGCTGGCCCGGGAAGGCCACACTCCAAGGTCGCGGCGCGCTGCTATCCGTGGATGCGCACATTCACATAGATACTCATACACGTGTCTGTATCGCTGGAAGGGCGGCAGAGCGCCGCGCACGCGCACCTCAGTTGGGCCTGTCCGCGCCCGACAGGCGGGGGCCGCAAGGAGAGACGAAGGCAGGCCCCGTTGGGGAGGGAACATCCGGGTTCAAACGCGCTGGGCGGACAAGCTGGAGCCCGTCGCCGGGGGGCGCGCGAGGAAAGGCTTCCTGCAGAGGGCCGGGTGAAGCGCGAAGCCCCTGCCCGGTAGGTGCTATCGGTCGCAGAACGAGCCAGGTGTTCGGCTTTCAGAGGTGCACGCGCACGGCGCACGCGCACGGCGCACCCCCACCCCCACCTCCCGCGGCACCCAGCGCGCCTGCGCGCGGCCGGATCGCGGGCCGGAGGGGGCGGGGGGCGGGGAGAGCGGGTGATGCGCACGCGCGCTGGGGCAGGGAGGAAGGGGCTGGACGCAGCCTCGCCTGGAACGGCGCCTGCGCAGCGGAGGAGTTTGGCGGGTGTTTTTTATTTCTTTCTCGCTCTGTTTCGGTAACCGGTGCCGGGCTGAAGGGATGGGGCCCGGGGGCGCCGGCTCCGTGTCGGCCGAGCGCCTGGCCTCCGAGCTGCAGATGTTCGGCCTGGACTGCGAGGAGGCGGCCTACGAGAAGCGTGAGTGCACCCCCGTACCCACCCCCCATTTCCCCCCGCCGAGCCTTTGCCCAGCCGTCCCCCCGACTGACCTGCGCCCTCCTCGGGCACCACCAATTCTGCAGGGAGCCTTCCCGGATCCCTCCCCAGCCCCCAAGTACTTGTGGGGGTATGAGAGTGATTGCAAAGCCCCCATCATCACCTCCGTTAGAGCTGACCTCTTTATACCCCCCGTACACACCGAGGATGTAGGAAGCAAGCATTTATTAAGTGCTTACTGTATGTGAAGCTCCAACTAAAGGGGAGGAGGGACTACCATCCAGGATAGAAGGTAGGGCCTGCCCTCAGGGGTCCTGGGACACCGAAGGTGCATAATAAATGCTTGTTGGCTTGTCTCCCTCCAGGGAGAGACACCACCACCCCCCACCCCCAAGGGACCTCCTTCTCCTTCTGTTGGGGGGCTCTTTGCCTTCCCATTGCTGTAGCCCCACCCTGTGCTTTCCTGGTTCCCAGCATCTGCTCATAGAGCTCTTCCAGAGCTTCTGTGGCCTCACCCTTTGTCGCCCTACACTCTCAGCCCAAACAAAGGCGCTCCTCAGGGAGCCTCCCCTTGTAAGGGATGGCACAGCCACCCAGGGCCAGGACTGGATGATGGGGAGAGTCTCCAGCTCTCCCCCAAAAGGTTTGCTCTTTCTAAAGTGAAAAAGCCAAAAGGGAGCATCCACACTGACACGCGCTTTGTCCTGTGTCCCTGCAGTGGCGGAGCTGTGTCCCCTGTACCGCCAGACAGAGGACCAGCTAGTGGCCGAGCTCGTGGCCTTTAGCAGCAACACCGGCAAAGTCTATCTCACCTTGGAGACCCTCAGCTCCTTTGAAAATGAGGTAAGAGCCAAGCCGTGGTCTGGGAGCTGGAGGCAGACCCCCGTATTTGTGGTTCTGGAAATAGTAAGTCTCCTTTCCATCTGAGTCCTGTCAGCCTAAGGAGTCGGAGAAACCAGAGTTCCAGTCCAGCCTGGAGCGCTGGACAAGTCGCTTCATCCTGTTTGCCTCAGTTTCTTCACCTGTAAAATGAGTGGTAATAATGATATCTACCTCCTAGTATTGTTGTGCAGATCAGACCTTCAGTTACCTCCCCTCTCTGCTCCTGTCTATCATAGTCCATCTCCTTTCCATCCCCTAGGACCATGAGCCTCCTGCCACCTGACCTGATACTCAGCTGTGACCAGGTTTACTCTCCTTCATCCTTTACCCTCCCACTTCCTGACTGGCCAACTCTGCTTCTTTTTCTGCCCCCAAACTGCTGGCCCACATCTCCCAGTCCATGGTATCTGCCTGTGGCTGGAATCTTCCCAAGGCTGTACCCAGGGGCATCTTGGCCCTGCAGGCCACTTCTTTACTTCAGGTGACTCCCCAAGGCTTGCCCTGGTGTTTATGTGGAATTTTTCTGCTGTTTTCTCTTTGGAGGCAGAACCTGGGTCTCCTTCATTCCAAGACACATGGACCCTGGCACAGAAAGGCCCCTGAAATCATTGGACTGAATGGCTCTGTCTTTTTTAACACCTTTAAAAAGCTTTTAATATGTTATATCTCCCTTTGCAGTCAGTTATTTTATACAATTTGGCATTGAGCAAATAGGATGTTGGAACATAGTTTACATCTTCCTCATGAACCCATCCTTTTGTCACCTTAGATATTAAGCTTTGATGAACAGTACATTTTTCTGGGTCTAGCTTTGGAGATAGACCATAAGTTTCTTTTTAGATAGATTTTTTTTATTATCTTTTGTTTTATATTACTTAAATTTCCCCTTATATCCTTCCTATTCCCCACTCCCAAAGAGCTATCCTTTATAGCAAAAACTTTTTAAAAAGAAAGGAAAAATAGGAAGAGAAAATCTTGGCAAAACTGATCAATACATTGAAAAAATAGGACATTCCATGCAATATTCCCCACGTGGAACTTGCCTTCTGTAAAAGAAGAGGAGGTGTGTTCTTACATCTGTCTTTGGACGCCATGCTTGCGGGTCGTAACTTGTGACATTCATTTTTAACAGTCTGCTTGTGATCCCATTTCCAGGGCAGTAACCACTATGGTTGTTTTCTTGGCTTTCCTGACTGGACTTTGCAGTGGTGTTTTCATGCTTCCCTGTCTTGTGTCTTAGAGCACAATAACATTCCATTAAGTATTAACCTTCACAAAACATCCTCGGTAAAACAAAGTGCTTAGACACCTCAATCCCTACACACCTTCTAGCCCTAACTTGTGCTCTACAAGGTCTTGTAGCACTAGTGAGTAGGTGAGAAAGCCTGTCGTCTACTGGATGTGTGTGGACTCATCCTGGCACTGACCAGTTTGAATTTGGTATCCTTACTCACCCTGTGTTCAAAGTGTAGGTTAGAACATCAGTGGCATTTCCTGAAATCAGGATCTGTCTGATCCCCAAAGAAGCTACATGTCATTTTGTCTAACGTAAAAAAATAAGAACAGGAAACGAGAAAGATAAGCACTTGGAGAGGACAGCTGGCTGACATCCCCTCCCCTGCTGGCTCCTGCTTCCTCTGGTCCCCGCAGAGCCAAGCTCTGTCCTCTGGGCTGGGACTGATCCGTGCACAGGCCTGTGCTCCCCTGCCTCCTCAGGGCCTCCCTGCAGGAGGCCTCTGTCCCATCCCTCATCACTCTCTCCCTCTTTGCTGCCTCTTTGCCGTTTGCCTCCAAATAATCCCTGACTTCCCTGGTCTCCAGGTCTTCCTTTCCCATGTCTTTCCTTTTCCCTGCTCTCCTCCACCCTTCCATTCAGCCACTGCAGTCCAACCTCTGATTTATCTTGAACAAATCCTTTGAGGAGAGGAGAGGGCATTTTGTCATTTCTTGGCTCATTCCTGGCCCCATTCTCCTGACGCTGTGCCCTCCGGTCCCCAGGGATCTCTTAGGTGGCCGATGCCTGGCTGTCTGCACCGATGGCCACCCTTCCCATTGGATCCTCTTTTCTCTTTGGGCGTCTGAGGCGTCTTGTGGCGACTCTGTTTGCTCACTCCTCCCCTCCCTGGGCTGTCCCTGGGTCTTGTCTTAGCCTCTTCTGTCACTGAGCCCTCTCTTCCAACAGGCTCATGTCCTGTACTCATGTCCAGAGCTGCAGCTCACCTGCACTCACATCTCCAGCCCTGATCTCCTCTTTAACTGCGGCACAGTGGCTTTCCCTGGAAATGCTACCATCCCTCAGATTTAGCAGATTAAAACCAAACTCCGAATTGTTGGCCATTCCCTCAGAGGGCATTGCTTCTGTCCCTGGCACCAGCCTTACCCTCATCTCTCACATTTGAAATCTTGGGGTTCTTGTGGGCATGTCTGTCCCTCCACTGTGGGTTCCCTGCTAAACATCTCTTATGCTCATCTCACACACTGGGACAATGACAGTCGCTCCCAGACAGGTGTGTGGCCTCTGTCTCCCCCACCTCCTGCTCTGTCACAGTCCAGAGAAACTCAGAAATCTAGAGCAGCTCCATTGATCCTACTGAGCAAACTTCAGGAGACTTCAACTGACATCAAGGCTCCCCACACCTCCCTGCCTCCCAGCGTTTCCAACTTCATCTCATGATTTCCCTCCAGGAAATCTACCCAAACTCACATTGTCCCTGTCTGTGTCTTATCGCACTCTTGGACTGTAAGCCCTGCAAAGGCAGGCAATGTGTCTTCTCTTCCCTAGCACTTAATATCATTTATTGAACGGGAGCCAGTGCCTTGGGCCAATACTGAATCACCACCTTTTCTTCCTCAGTTTCTGATCAAAAGGTTGGCCAAAGCAAGGCACGGTCCCACCAAAAAGGACAGCAGCCACCCAGGAACCTGGGACATCGTCTCCATCCAAGAACTGTATCCTTCTCCAGTCAGGACGAGGGGGCCAACTAGAGGGCTAGGGGAGGGAGGGTGCTGGCATTGCATCCCAAGCCCTCTGGTAACTGGGGAGGTGTTGGCAGTGCGTCCCAAGCCCTGGCCTCTGGGAGCAGGGGAGGGGCAGGGTTTTCCATAACTCTGGTGTTCAGGATTGAAGTGGAGGCCCAAGAAGAGACTCTGCTGAACTCTTACACCACGCCCTCCAAGGTGAGTGGACACTTCCCCCAAGCTCAGGATTTGAACCAATCAGTCCATGCAGCTCCCAAGCCTGCTCTCTGGAAATCCGTTCTGTCCAGGTAAAGGAAATGAGGCTGACCTGCTGGAGTCAGATTTGTGAGAGTGAGTTTGTCCTGTCCCTCTGCAGCTCAAGGGGAAAAGATCTCCATTGGAAAGCATCACCATATGAAATTGCACGTAGATCCGTCAGTGAATAAGAATGTATTAAGTGCCTATTGTTTACCAGGCACTGTGCTTAGCTCCAGGGATCCCATGAAAGGCCTAGGACATTTCCTACCCTCCAGGAGTTCCCAGTCTAATGGGAAAGAGAGCAGACCTCCAACTGTGTCCAGACAAGCTCTAGACAGGAGACCTTGGGGAGCATTGCTGGCGGGAAGGCCCCTGCACTTACATGGAGCAAGAAAGGCTTCTCCTCAATGGTAGTGTTATTGTCATTGCTTGATTTGGGGAAACCAGTCTTGAAATGACAAATGCTATCTCTTTTCTGTATGGTTCAGGGCATTCCTTTCTAATGAACCTGGCCTCGTCGGAGCTCCAGGGGGAGCCCAAGAGCTGCTGCTGCGGCTGCCTCTTGGTCACTTTCACGCAGAGACTGACTTTTTGTCCCTCCTGCGGCCAAGCTATTCCCTGGCCTTCCCCAAGGATAGCAGAGCCCAGTTTTTTCGCCTTGTCTAGAGTCTGACAAACTAAGTTAGAGAAAGTGAATTCCCAGCATTCCAGAACCTGCCGGATTTCCTCACCGCACAATCACCAGGACTTTGATTAAAGAGTAAAATATCGAATTCTCTGGCAACTGTACGTTAGAAAGTGGCTGGAGTTCAGACACGTTACCTGCCCAGAGTGATTCCATTTTTTTTCTAGTTTGAGAAAAACTGATTAATTAAGCTACTAAGAATGACTGGTGACTTGACCCTAGCCCATCTCACAGAAATATCATCAAGTCAAGATAGCTTGTTGCAGAACTGATGGTTGTGTGAAGTACAGCCAAGAATCAACAGGAGAAGTGTTCCTGCCTTGGACTGTTTTTTCAGACTCCCAGGGTTTGTGGCTTTATAGAGGTGTGGATATTCCTTGCTATATCAGATTTCAATCCCCCATGGCTTATAGGTGGCTTTCAGGATGGAAGCTAACTTACTATGGGACATCTATAAGTTTAACTAGACTGTAGACACAGGCTCCATCCCTGTCCCACATTGTTATAGCATGGCAGCTTAGTAAAACCTGCCACCTTACATAGCCCTTGATGGTGAGCTGTCACAGTGGGGCCTTAGAGGAAACTTGAAGTGGGGCATTGGAAATGGGAGTTTGGGTTCTCACTTGGGATATGCTTCTCTGAGACAGCAGGTTTGGGCCTCCAGAACTAACGGTCATCCCTGGTCATCAGTGGATCTTCCTTTCTTGAGACTTTGCCCTCGTTCACCAGCTTGGACTTAACATTGCCTGGCCCTTGATGGGCTGATCTGCTTCCAGGGTTCTCAGAAGCGCAGCGTCAGCACCCCTGAGACTCCCCAGTCCAAGCGGAATGTATCGGCTGCTCGCAGTCCTCACCTGCTCTTCTCCCCATCCAGCTTCTCTCCAAGGTATGGGGCCAGACTTGGTGCTTTGGAGGCACAGACTGTCTTAGTTACCCCTAGAACAGGGGCGATTATAAAAAACAAAGGTTTTGTACTGATGATTGCTCTGCCCTCCTGCTCACCGTACATCTTCTTGGCTCTTCCTTTCTTTGTGGAAAATTACTGTATCTTAGAATCATTGAGGAAATTTGGTTTCCACCCTGTTTTCAAGGGCTTGTTTTCAAGAGCTTGCTTCCTAGATAAGAAACTGCTGATAGCAGGCTGCCAGCTGGTTCAGATAGGATTTATCCAAGCTTCTCTTTTTTCTAAAATGGCCAAAGGATTAGGAGTTGTTTTTATATGTTTTTAAAGGAACTTAATCAGCACCTCTCATGTTACATAACGTACTTCTGTTCCCTCACTCAAGTTACATGGAGCTGGGACATTTCCTGGGTACGGCAGCTCCAGGCCAGCTTATGAGGAGATCGTTCCACTTAGCCACCAAGGGAGCACGTCCACTCCAGTGAAGTTAGGGGCCTTAGCCTTGTTTCTTGGGGTCTTGGACACCCATCTACTGCTACTTCCCATGTGGACTCCATCCCCTCCAAACTCCCTGAGGTTTGTGCCTAGGGGAGCAGAAGCAAGAGACCTTTAGGACATGAAGGACAACGCCTCTCCAGTGTCAGCCCTGCATTGATGGGACTAGGCACAGCAGACACTTTGGATGGGTTGGAGGTCTTAAATTTTTTTGTATTTTAAAAAAAATTCGTGATATCTTTTCATTTCCAAATATATCCTTTCCCCTCCTCTATCCGGAGAGGCATCATTGAAGGAAAGAGAGGGAGGAGGATGGAAAGAGAAGTGGTGCCAGGAGCTCACCACGGGTACCTCCATCAGGCTGGCGCTGTGATTTCTCCTCTCCCTTGGCTGCTAGCTTGGTTATTACAATCCAGCAGCATCTGGCTCCTTCTTGTCCTGGCTTTTTCTGCTCCTGCTTCTGAAGTCTCCAGTAGGGACTCTTTTCCTTGTCCAGCCGCCTCTGTCCCCATCAGTTCACAGACATCATCTCGGCGTCTCTTAGTCATTTCTTACAGCACAGTGATACTCCTTGACCCTTATACACTATGCTTTGTCAACATTCCCCTATCCAATGTGCATCCTCTTTGTTCCATTCTTTACTATCCCCAAAGTGCTACAAACCCTTGGCCACATTCAGGTCTTTCTTCCTGCCTTTGCCCTCCTTGGGGTGAGGGCCAGCAGTTTACCTTGCTTTTTTTAATGCCCCTCCAGAAAGTAAAACTTTTGAGTGCAGAATAGAATGGGATCCAGATTCTCCTGTGCCTCCAGGGTGATGTTACTTAAATTTAGAAGAGACAGTAGTCTGGGGAGGGGGCTGTTTTGGGAGCCCTCACCTGCCCCTGTATGTAAACACTTCAGAACTTTTGGGGCATCCTTGAAACTACATGTATAGATGGCTGCTCTCATGGGGTGGAGTTGGGCATGGGTGCCAGCCCTTCTCCAAGAGTAATAGTCTTTAATCACATAAGCCTTTGAGCTGCCAGACAGTTTAAAACTAACCTGAGTTTGAGCCTTTGTTGTAGGCAAGGGGCCTGTCTTACATGGTTCACAGGAAGGCTTCCTGCGGAAGGTGGCATTTTACTTGAGACTTAAAAGAAGCCAGGAGTGTTCTGTATTCAGAGCAGAGGAAGGAGAGGGGTCCAGCCTGAGGGACAACCAGAGAAAATGCCCAATGCTGGAAGATGGAGAAACACCTCCTGGTCGGGGTACTAATGGAAGAGAAAACAGGGTATAAGAAGACTGGAAAGGGAGGTGGGGCAGGCGGTGAAGGCTATGCTGGGCTCCGGAGGCTAGAGCCATGGGAGCCATTGGCGATTAATACTGATTATATAATAGATGCATGGCCATAACAAGAGAAGGGTGAGGCCCTGCTGCTTTGATGACCAGTGATAACACACAAAACATGATGTGGCAGGCCAAGTTGGTCTTGTGTGGTAATTGGTGGTTTAACCTTTCAGTAAGAGACTGTCTTGTTCCCCATGGACCATCTCATGCCAGTACTGTCCATGGGGTTTCTTGGCAGAGATACTGGAGTGGTTTGACATTGCTTTCTTCATCTCATTTTACAGATGAGGAAACAGAGGCAAATGGGTTGAAGTGACCTGCCCAGGGCCACACAGCTAGGAAGTGTCTGAGGCCATGTTTACACTGAGGTCATCCTGACTCCAGGCCCAGCACTCTATCCACTGAGCCACCATAGTACCTGATTACCTAGCAGCTATGCATAATTCTTTGGGCACCCCTGAGCTGGGTGTATTTCACCCAGTGTATTTCATACACTCTCCATTATACACTCACCTATAGGCTCAGAAACTTAGCTTTCCAACACAGTCTTCCCTCCCCACCCCCCCAGTCACAGGGGCTAAAAATAAAGTGGGATTTGAAGCTTGAGTTTTGAACAATTCAAAGAATTGTTTTGTTTTGTTTTGTTTTGTATTTCTTTAACTGGGCATTGTCATTATAATACCCAAGCCTCCATTCGAAAAGGAAACCTGGGCATGAGATAATCACCCACAAGCTCAGACTCAGTGTTGATTAGTTTTTATGAACGTTTTTCTCTCTTTGAAATTCTTTGTCACATACGTAATGCAGCCTTGGAGTGAGCCTAAAAACCAAATAGCAGTTGAGACGGACCATATGCCTAGGAATGGACCGGTGCTGCCAGGTGCCAGGGTCCTATTCCTTCTGACCTGCTCAGCTGTAGATTACAGGAAGGATGTTGACCTGATCCGCTGGAGAAGGGTCTCCAGATCATGCCAAACAAGGTTCAGGGGAAGGACCTAGGGATGGATGACTGGGCCAGACTTATGGCCACATGAGCTCAGTCGTCCTCCCGAGGGATGAAGAAGCCAGTTTGTTGTTATAGATACCAGGAGGGAGAAATGAGAGCAGGGGGTGGACCCTTCCACAAAGGAAAGGCTGCCTAGCCATTCTTAGAGAGAAGAGTCCCACCTGGGATGGTCCCTTAGGAGACAACCAAGCTGGAGGCCCCCTTATCAGGCCCATGACAGAGGATTCTGATCAGAGTGGGGCATTGGATTTGTTTTCTTCCAACTCAGATTCATTTTTTGGAGGAGGAAATGGAGGCCCAGAGATCCATGACTTCCCCAAGGTCACTCAGCTAGGAGGGGGCAGGGGTTTCAGGTGACCTCTCCCTGACTCCCACACTGTCACAGCATGAGGGACCCTCCAGATCTGCTCCATCTCCTTTGTTTTAAGAGGAGGTGGTGTAGGTCAGGAAAGAGGAAATGCTTGAGTGACACAGTGAAAGGAGGGGCTGGGGTCCCCAGACCTTTCCACCATCTTGCTCCAGGACAGGGCATCTAGGCTGGGCTGACTGATCAAAGTTTGGAGTGGTTGGGCACGGGATAGGGAGCTGATCCCAGAGCAGTGCTGGAGGATGGTGTGCTCCCATGCCAAGTCTATGGGGCATGGTGTTGGTAGGCATTGTGGACTTCCTTCAACCCTGCTGCTGGGGCCAGGGCCTGCTCTCTCGGGAACGCATCCCAATGGCCCCAGGTCCCTGGAGAGCACCCTGTTTTCACTAAAATGTTAGGACAGCAGTACAACCCTGACGTACACTGGTATAGCCAAATCGCTCCAGGCATGTTCAGTAGTACTTGTGGGCTCTCTTGGACAGTGCTTGGACCCTGGGCATGTGGCTGGTGCTGCAAATGTAGCAGTCTCCATCATGCAAACATGGGGCGCAATGGAGTCCCTATTTTATTCCCGCCCAGTGCCACACCCTCTCAGAAGTACAGCTCCAGAAGCAGCAGAGGAGAAGTCGTGACCTCCTTTGGCTCCACACAGGGAATGTCTTGGTCTGGAAAAGGAGGCAGTGGCAACCTCAGTGTGAAGGTCTTGGAAGCTGCCAAATCTCTCACTGGGAGCTACAAATCCATGTTCCAGAAGCTCACCGACATCCGAGAAGGTGATCCCCATGCCTCCAGTCACACCCCTGGATATAGGGACATCTGGGAGAACTTAGAGTAGCCATCACACCTTTGGCCATTTGGGGTCAAGTGTGATCTTGGGGCTGCCTTTGTGAACGTCCACCAGTAGCAGCAGGGGCCTGTGTGTCCAGGACCTTGTGACCACAGCCAACACCTGAACCAGTCATGCCCCCTTCAGGAGTCAAAGGTCACCATTTTGAATAGGTCAGAAGGATCTAGGCTCCCAGCTGCTACCCTACAGCAAATCCCTTACCCTCAGTTTCCAGAACGGTACATGGGGGTGCTTTTAGGACTGCTCTCTTCCCCCCATGGCTCTTGGGGAAGATGTCACTGTGGTTACAGCTACCATCTATGTGTGTCACTCCCACAGCAGAAAGACACTTGCTTTGTTTGGAAGGCTGGGAGAGGGTGGGGCCAGTCTCTAGTAATTTGGGGGGAGGCTGGAGAGAAGCATAGTTTACTTACTGGCAGGCGGGCATCAAGCTAGATGTGTGGGTTTTCTCCAGGTTCAGCCCCTTCCCTTGATGAGGTGATGGCAGGGACAGATGGAGAGCTTCTCCCAGGCTGGGTCACGGGGCTGGCCTGGGGCCTCAGGCAGCACTGAGCTCCCTGGACCACCCACACTAACAGCACCAAGGTGGCTGCTTTATACCTGGTGAGGGTAGGGGTCTTCCAGACCCTCAGACCTTTAATCCTCCTGGCTTCAGTTCTGACCTGCAGGATTGAAGAGCTTGGCTATGAGCTGAAGGAGCTTCACAAGATTGAGGCCTTTAGTCCTATCTCAGTACCAGCGCAGGTGAGTGTCAGTGCTGAGCTGCTGCTCCCTGCCTGACCAGACACTGTCAGGGGCTTCCCATTGGGTGTAGATTCTCATACATGACAGGACAGGTGAACTCCCTTTTCTGTCAAGGGAAGCCCAGCCCCTGGAGGTTTGGAGCTCCCAAGGGGATCGAATGCCAAGGCCTCCAGTGAGTGCCAGGGGCACCTCAAGCCACAGCTCCTAAAGAAGGTCATTCCCATCACGTTCCTAACATATATCACATGTATAAACAGGACATTCCCCCCACCCCCTCCCCAGGTTCCTTTTGCCATCTGGACTGATTTCTGGTGGTTGGCATTTTTAAGCCCCCATGTTCACTTGGGTGGAGGTGGGCTGGGGATTCCCATCTCTGTCTGCCTTTTTCATGCCGCCATCTCTTTCCTTCCCTAGGAGCCAATCACTTTGCTGGGCCAGATTGGTTGTGATAGCAATGGGAAGTTGAATCCAAAGTCAGTGGTTCTGGAAGGAGACCGGGAGCATTCCCTGGGGATCCAGATTCCTGTGGATCTCTCTGAGCTCAAGGAGTATTCTCTGTTTCCTGGCCAGGTGAGGCTTCAGACATCACCCATGACTGGATACAGGCTCTGAGCGATCTCTTGGATCTTTGGCCTAGTGGGATGGGGCGGGGCCCCTGCCAGGTGCTCCCTGGGAGTGAGACAACAGACACCACACCAGTGTCACCTGGTCCAAGGTCTTTTTGGTTTCCTGTGGGAATCAGAGTGGGTCCAAGTCCACTCTGCAGGGTACAAGGAGCCCGAGAGCAGCAGTCACAGTAACATGGCTGTGCTTCCTTCTGAGGAGCCCATGCCTTGCCATCAGTCCGTTCCTGGCCTCCTTCGGTCACTGGTTCTGCTGCTTGTTTCAGGTTGTTGTTATGGAGGGAAGTAACACCACAGGAAAAAAATTCATTGCCACCAAACTCTATGAGGTAAGGAGCTCACTGCACCTGGGGAGTCTCCACCCCATTCTGGGCCTCACAGTTGCTGACCAGAGATGCCACCTCAACCCATAGTGCACCTTTTCACTTGCTTCTCAGACCGTAACCTGTGACCTGGGGCTTTGGTGGCCTTGCAGGACCAGACACCGGGGCTGAAAAGCATCATCTGTCACAGGCAGCACATGCTAGGGGCTTTGAAATCTCCATAAGGGAAGCGTCTCCCCAGAGAAGCAGAACGCCCTACTTCCTCTCTTTGCCACTTTCTCAGGCAGGAACCAGCCCTCTCAGACCCTTCAGGGAGCGGGGCATGAAAGAGATCGTAATTTAGATTTTTCCTTGTTTTTAAGGGAGTACCTCTTCCTTTCTACCAGCCCACAGAAGAGGATGGAGGTGAGTTTCGGTTTTAAAAATAAAATTCTTTCTGTAGAAAGCCATGCTCGATTTACTGTCATGTCACTATCAGTGGAGTGTCCAGGATTGTGGATTCTCCATCCTGGAGCATCCTGGCAGTGTTTGAGGGTAGCGGTCACAGTGACAGAGGAGGGAGCTGGGGGTCTGGCAGAGGACACTGACTGGGACAACAGAAGGACATAGGACCAGCTCAATCCTGATGTATTTTGGAGGGCCGTTGCCAACCACAGCCAAGGAATTCCTAAGGACAGCAGAACCAGGGTTTGTGTGAGGGTGTTCTGGTGTCCTCCCATCGTGGGCCCATAGTGTGTCCCCGGGTGGCCACAGGGCCCACATTGTAGTCTACAAGACCACAGAAGAGCTGTGATCTGTACTGGTGGATGAAATCACATTTTGTGGAAGTATTGAAGTCCAGATGAGAAGCAGGAGAGGGAATGGTGTGTGTTTGTCACACATACAGAATTTTGTTTCAAAGCCTTCATACATACAGGCTTTTCTCTTTGCAAGCAAACTGAGACCCTTGGCAGGAGCCATTCTGGCCTAACATGGCATGCATTTGGTGAACCTTGCAGGAACATGATCCCCAGTAGGGGTCAGAGTCAGGGGCAGGGCCCAGCTGAGACCTTGAGGGGAGCCTCCCAGTAGGCTTCTGTTAGCCACTCCCGCACAATCCCAGCATCATGTCATGCAGACAGAGCCTCTTGAAATCCTGCTGTCCTTCTTGCCAGATTCAGATCAGCGGATGATCCTTGTGGCCTGTGGACCTTACACAACATCCGACAGCGTCACTTACGACCCCATGATTGACCTGATTGGTGTCATCGGCAGAGACCAGCCGGACGTCTGCATTCTGGTAAGCAGCCCCTGGGTGGCAGTGGTGGCCGGAGCTGGGCAGCTCTGGGAAGCATTGGCCTGAGAGCTGGAGATGCGGCGGCCTACCTGGCTTCCCCACACAGCCTGAGACTCTTTGAAATCCTCTGTGGTCTGTTTTCTGTGAGTCCAGCATGATCAGATAGGCTTGGGCCAGCTTGGCTGAGCAACCGTGGGTGCCTCGCACCCATTCTGTTTCCTGTATCTCTCTCTCTGCCCCTTTAGGTCAAGCTTTGGAAAGGAGGGAGAAAGGGGCGTCTCATGGGCCTGAGCTGTGGGAAGGGCTCATAGTGGGGGTGCTTAACCCAGGGTCATGAGTTTGGTTCAGCACACGGGCTGTCCAGGGGGTCTGTGTCACAGAAGAAGGCACGACCCCCAGGCCCTGCAGGCTCTAGGGAGACCTTACTTTTAGGGGCAGTCCTTTGTTCTCCACTATTTGCCTTATCCTTAATGCCTTTGTTTTCCTTTCTGTGCAGTTGGGACCTTTCCTTGATGCTAAGCATGAACAGGTTGAGGTAAGAAATTCCACCTAGACAAACACTCGGGCCACCCCACCAGGCTAGGAGAAGGCCTTCTTGAGAATATGTTTGGCCCAGTGGGCCCCTCCCTCCCTCTAGGACCCTGGCAGTTCCCCATGGCAAGATAGTCCTTTCTAAGACAGTCAGTCTCATACTCCATGAGGCCTAGAAGCAGACAGAATGTGGAGACCTTGTGAAGTCTGTGGAGCCTGAATCTGGGTGTCCTGGGGGCAGCTCAAAAAGCTCCGTGGAAACCTGGGTGGGGGGAGGTCCTGTGGGCACATCACATCCCCAGCTCTGCCCCCTCAGGCTCCTCCACACTGGCCACTGTCCACAGATACTTCAGCATGCTCTTCCTGGGGCTCCCACAGACCATCCCTTGCCTGTCCTTTCTTACAGAACTGTCAGCTGACCACCACATTTGAAGATGTGGTCAAACATTGTTTGTTGACAATCATCGAAGGAACAAGAAGGTTAGGACTGAGTGTGCCAGGCTGCAGCATACACATTAAACCTCCCACCTTCCCAGGTTTTTGCCATTTCTCTCCAGCAGTTCAAGAGGTATTGACCATCAGCCTCGAGTGGGACTGGTGTCTTGGGAAGAGTCTTCCTCCACACAATAATCAAGCCTCAGAGCAAGAGGCCACCCCTCCCCCACGTTCCTGCCCTTTTAGTGGCCCAAAAAGCTGGCCTGGGGCCTCAGGGGGAGCCGGCCTGCCCTCCCACGTTCTCCAGGGTCTGCCTGGACTCTTCCCCTGGTGTAAGCCAGCGGAAGGGCCTATGTCAGATGCAGAAGAGAGGATGCAGTTCTAATTTGGGGAGTAGAAAGTCATTCAGGAAGCCAACTTCCTTGCCTTCAGAGGCCTTCCTCCAGGGCTGCAGTATACAGGGGTCAGTGGTGCAGGGACGGGCCTCTCTCCAGGGGTTCACTTAGGACTGAGAGCAGAGAGTTCAGATACTCCCAAAACTGAGCTTTTGAAAAACAGGTCTGTATCACAGAGGTTATTGTAAAGGGAGAGGTGCAACCTTTGCCCACTGAGCTATGAGAAGCGATCCTAGGGTGTTATTGGTAATTACAGACAGGAGGTCGGGCCACTACATGCTCCTGCTCAGGCCTCTCAGAGCTCAGTTTTCCCTTTCAGTAATGGCACCAGCCTACCTGAGCTGAAAGCATTTACTGGCTCTAGTGCAGCCTCACGACCTCTCTGTAGCCAGGGAAGGTGTTTGTCCTGCCTTCCCCAGAAGGTCAGGCAGGGCCCAGAGCCTGGTGAGATCCCCATCCATCAGAGAGGAGTTGGTTCTGGTTTTGGCCTCCCACCATCATGTGGCACCAAGACTAACAGAACAGACCCGACATTGTTCCTGAGGGGCCGTACATGGCACCACCAGGCACTTTCATCTGCTGCCAGTGGGGAGGAGGGGGGGAGCATCTCCAAAATTATGGGGACTTTCCTCAGTGGTAGGGTGTCCTTCCCCCACCCTTCCCAACTGTCAGTAAAGCCTGGGATGCAAGGCAAGAGCCGTGTGCATCCTAGGCAAGGACTGAGTACCCTAGTTCCCATGCTGGGGACTTGACAGAGAGGCTGTGGGAACCCTCCCACCACGATGTATGAGATTGTGCAATCCCGTAACATAGCTGGAATTTTCTTCCCAGTCCCTCCCCCTGAACTGGTTCATAACCACAAGCAGCCGGGCTGTGTTTCCTCTTAACAATAGCTCTCTGAAGGCCTCCGGGGAAGCCGCGCCCTCAGGGCTCTGCTGGCAGCTGGGCCACCTCCTGGACTGTGGCCCCCTGGGAGCCAGGGCACAGAAGGGCCTGGGGCCCACCTCCTCTCAGCTCACTCAGAGTCCAGCTGTACACAGCCCTTTGTCAGTTTCATTAATCAGGATGGGAACAGTAATGGAAGCCTGACCCCACCATGGATCAGTCTTACTGGGCTGCCAGCAACATGGGCATGACAATGTAGCCAGGGCATTACTTTCAAGACTTTCAAAATGTCTGATTTCCTTAGAATTATATACCCTAGAGGAGGGGCCTTGGGTGCAACCTTCTCACTGAGCCCAGGTTCTACTGAACAAATCCTTTTATTAAGGGATTTATTCTGTGAAGTATGGATTAGGTGAAAGGGCTGCACTTGAGGACCTGGAGGGCCACATGTGTTCTTGAGGCCAGAGTCGCAGAGCTAGAGCAGCCTGGAGCTCAGGGAGGATCTGCTGTTGGAGCCTGCAGACAGGCCCTGTCCTGCCCTACTGCTCTGTCCCCAGAGATCCCACAGGAGGCTCCCCGATTCCCAGTGACGTGTAGTGTGACTGCAGACTTCAGAACACCAGCAAATGTGGCAGAGTAGGGTCGGTCACGTCCTGGCTTGTGTGTTGTCTTGGTATCATTGTTAGCGCGCACATGTGCACGCACACATTCTTTCACTCTTTTAAGAAGCACAGTCCAGCAAGACAAACTCATCCTGGCGACTTTCAATGGCGATTCCTTCCTCAGTCCCCCAGGGAAGTAGGTCTCCCTGAACACCTCCCCAGGGAGGTGGGTGCGGTACCCCTTCCTTGTTGGGCTCAGCAACCTCCTTCCATGACTCACCTTACCTCTCTGTTCTCTGCTGCACAGTTTGGGCACCCACCTTGTGTTCGTCCCATCCCTGCGAGACGTGCATCATCCTCCCGTGTACCCCCAGCCACCCTTCAGCTGCATGGAGCTCCCCAAAGAGGACAAAAAGGTACTGGTTACCCCCCACAAAGCCAACATGAATCTTATCCCTTTGGGCTGAATCTAAGACGAAGAAATTGAACTGGGGATGCATGGAAGGTCACATTTGGGTTAGAAAACTAACTTCACAGGTCAAAGATGGGAAGGCCTGGCTCGGTAGCAGTTAGACGGCCCTGGAGGTTTGAGTGACAGCAAGCTCACTGGGAGTCAGGAGCATGATAAGACAGCCAGAGGACGTAGTGAGATCTCAGGCTAAATTGAGAGGAGCTGACCCAGCTTCCAGGAGCAAAGGGTGAGCTGTGATCTGCCCTGGTCAGCCTCCCTGTGGAGCGTTGGGCCTTCAAGATGCATGTCGTAGAGCAGGAGGGTGAGACACAAAGTGGTTGGGAAAAGCTCAGCAGCACTGACTTATCAGAAGTGAAACAGGCCTCCTCGAGAGACTGTGGGGGCTCCAGCTTCCATGATGGGAGGACCGTTTGTCAAGAGGGGTTGTAGAGAGGGCAGTGCTTGGTTCTGGGGTGCCTGAAATTCTGCAGCTTTCCAATGGCCAGTGCTGCCCCCAAAGTCGCATAATGCGGAGGATATCATCTCATCCCTCACCACTTCACTTTCTTGGTAGTACCCCTGGCATATTGTGGGCAGACAAGTTGTGTGCATGTGTGTATGTGTATGTGTGTGTGTGTGTTGCATGTGTGTGCACGTGTGCACTTTTAGCACACAAGTACATTCCTGTGAATGATCCTGGCCTCCCTTCCTTGGTGACGCGCCCAGCCTTCTAGCGTTGGTGTTCAGTGAGAGCCATATTGATGTCTCTTCTTCCCCCTTCAGCGAATACACTTTGTGTCTGACCCCTGCACCCTCTCCATAAATGGAGTGATTCTGGGCTTGACCTCCACGGACCTGCTGCTTCACATGGGAGCGGAGGAAATCAGTAGGTGAGAGACAATGGATGGGCTCTACGCCCAGTACTTGAGGATGGATTCTGGCCCTCCCCAGGGCCCCTGGCCAGCCCTTGCTTGAGGTCAGCCATAGCAGTGCAATGCGGAGGATGTTGTCTAATGAGCACACGGTCATGTTGGAGGGCAGGATTTCTTGTCGGCCACGTTCCCCTCCAAGGCTCTTTGTCAGGTGGTTGTCGGCACTCCTGACGTTGTCCAGGTGGCATGGTCATGTTCTTGGCTTGTGTATTTCCCTTGGCCAGCACGGCTGCCTGTGTCCCAGGACCTGACAAGTCCTCTCCCTGATGCCTTCATGGGGGGAGGGATTACCGATCACCCTCCCACTCACCCTCTCCAGCCTCCACATATGGAGGCTAGACAGGTTGAGGAGGGATGACAATGGCTTGATTTATGTCCATGAGGTTTCCAGGCCTCTCAGTGTTGTAAATGGTAGAGGGAGTGGAGGCCTGTGGTTTGGGGCGGACTTCTCGTACTAGAACAGCATGCAGCTCTGGGAGGAGAACAGCACAGCCAGCCAAGTATTTGAGTCTGGACTTGGCAGCTTAGCTCTGCTGGTCCATCATGGAAGGGAAGGAATGTTTGAAACAGGCGTGGGCCCAGTCAGCTGGGCGTGTGCTTGTTAACCAGGTCACCCCTGGGCCTCCACGGGCCTCAGGGACTGTGCTATTTCAGGGGGTCTTCATGAGCTCCCTTGTGAGTTTGCAGTTCTGGAGGCAGGGGCCCCCACCTGGTGAAGACAAAGCCAGGGTCTTCCCTTGCTGGTGAGAGCCATCCTTCCTCTTGTAGAGTCCGCACCCGGAGGTCCTGCTGTAGGCCAGGCGCTGCCTCACTTGTCTCACATAGGTGGCAGTGTACACTCCACTTGCCCCACACCAGGTGCCCTGACTGATAATGTCTCTCCTGCCCTTCCTTCCTCAGCTCATCCAGCTCCTCAGACCGATTCAGCCGAATCCTCAAGCATGTCCTGACCCAGAGGAGGTGAGGCCCATTGCTGCCAACTTTACCTGAGACCAGATAGAGGCCCGGGGAGCACTGTGATCAGACACTGTGCTGGGGGGCGTGGACAGGGTGACAGCAGAGCAGAGATGACCACTCTGCCGAGAGCTGGAGACAGGAGGGTGCTCGATTTGGACTAGAGCAGGATGCCACATGGTATTTGCCTTTATTTTATTCAGGGTCTCCTAATTACATTTCATCTGGATTCTGATCCAGCTCTTATCCCAGCTTTCTGTGACTTAGAGCAAATCTTCTGCTGTGTGCCTCACTTTCTTCAGCTGTAAGCTGAGGAGTTTGGGCTGGTGTCCCTTCTGTGAGCCTCAGCCTTGGGTCCCGCCAGTGTTGGGGTGACCACCATCCTTCTGTGTCTGTGCAGCTACTATCCCCTGTACCCTCCCTTCGAGGAGATGAGCTTCGACTTTGAACACTTCTACACCTATGCTCAGCTTCCAGTCACGCCAGATGTCTTCATTGTCCCTTCTGACCTGAGATACTTTGTGAAGGTGTGTTTGATGTTGTGTCTGACAGAAACCCAAGGGCGTGGCTGGTGGCTTTGTTTTCAGCCTCACCAGTGGGTTCCCAAGAGCTGGGGCGGGGGGGAGCATGTGGGCAGGGACACAGCAGGGGGCCAAAGTGGCTGCTGGGCAGTGTTCCTATTGACCTCTTGGCAGGGAGAGGCCCAGAGAAGAGGCATCCCTGGGGATTCTGAAGCCTAGAACAGGCTGGTCCCAAAAGCTCCATTTCCACCTCCCATCACCCCTGCCAGCCCAGTGGAAGAAAGACTGGATTTGGAGCCTGAGGAGGCAAATTACCTACTACCCTCATGTATAACATGGAGGCATGGGTGATTAAATGGCCTTTAAGGTCTCTTAACACTCTAACATCTCCACTCCTTATAGAGCAGATTCCAGAGGTTCCACATTAAACCAGCCCCCAAAAGCTACCCCAGAAGAGGAATCTGGAGGGAGTTCAGCTTATTGGCTACCACTGGGGGCAGAGGCCTACAGGGACTGGGGACACACCACTGACCTGCAGTGACCATTCTTGGCTCAGGGCTTTTCCAGCCATTAGATAATCTCCAAAGGCGGTTCAGTGGGTAGAGTGCTGGGCCTGGAGTCGTCAAGACCAGAGTTCAAATCCAGCCTCAGACACTGCCTGACTGCGTGATCCTGGGCCAGTCGTTTCATGTCTGCTTCAGTTTCCTCACCTGTAAAACGGGGATGATAGCAGCTACTTCTCAGGGTGCTTGTAAAGTGCTTAGCCCAGTGCCTAACACATAGTAGGCACCTAGTAAACATTGGAGTGGCCATCCAGGACAGCCCCTTCATTTTGCCCCTAAGAAGCTGTGGAAGAATAGTCTGTTGGCACTGCCTGCCTCATGAGCGGGTCTTGAATCCAGGACCTTGGATTTCTGATCCTTCTTCTTTCCACTCCCTTGCATTGCTTAGTGAGTAGGGAGCCAGCTTCCAAGTCAGGCCCTGGGTTCGAGACCTGGCTCTGCACTGGCTCCTTGACCCTAGTCACCCAAGCTGATCTTTGATCAGGGGATTTCCTCTCACAGGCCATTCATACATCCAAACCTGTTTTTTCCTTTTCAGGACATCTTAGGTTGTGTGTGCATGAACCCCGGGCGCCTCACCAAGGGCCAGGTGGGGGGCACCTTTGGGCGTTTGTACATCAGCAGGCAGGCCGCTGACACCAGTGGGAGGAAGAGCCCATGCACAGCAGCCCAAGTGGTCAAGATCTGATGCCCATCTCCCCCCTCCCTCCTCGAGTTTGACCACTGGAAGGGACTGGAGGGAGGCCAGTGGCAGCTCTGATAGGCCAGACCCCAGCAGCACCTTTGGCCCAAATCAGGCCCCTCCCTGGAGGATGAAGCAGCACCTCCCCTTCTGATGGGTCCACACCGTCACACCCAGCCTTGAGTAGGGACATAATCACTGTATTTGGGGAAAGAAGGGGGCGTTTTGTATGTGGAACCAAAACAAGACATTTGTAAAAATTCAATTTTTTTACAGTCCGCCTGGGGATGTGATCGTTCTGTTCCCCTGTCGGGCTCTTCTTTCTCTCTGAAGCAGCCCACGCAACCAACCTGTACGTGGATAGAGAAAGCAGAGCGTCAGTGGCCCTTGGTCTTTATCCATCCCCCACTACGTCTGATTCAGTCCCCACCCTGATCCACAGGAGGCATCTGAGTTAACGGGGCTCTTGGGTTCCCCACCATCTTGCTCATGTTAGAGTGAGCAGCTGGCCCTGGGCCTGCTGTCCCCCCACACAGCCCCTGGTGTACCTGAGTAATGGCCCAAGCAGCGTGGGACCTGACACTCAGAGGAGCCGGTGTGTCCTGGCCCTAAGCTCACAGGGCTGGCCAGGCAAACCACCCATTCACCTTTCCAGAGGACCCCAGCAGTGGGGTCATGTCTGCCCAAGAGGAAGGGGCATTGCTGCTGGCATTGAGATGGGTGAAAGGAAATCCTTCTGTTTGCAGTTGGATTGGGGTGGGTGCCCTCCTAAAGGCAAGGCAGCCGACTTGAGTTTTCATTAATTCCCCACGGGTGTGTCCTGCCTTAATATCTGATAAGAAAACCAGGAACCAGGCCACTAGCTAGTGAGTGCCAAGCTGGCCTCTCGCCTTCTTCTCCCCTGGTCTCTGGACACTGGCAAGGAGAGTTGTGACCTTTGGACCCCTCTTCCAGGGCCACTGGTGTTTGCTGAAGCCAGAAACAAGCCCCGCCCCTATCTCGGGGCTGAAGATTAACCAGCAGGCCCCTGGTTAAACTCAGCCAAGACGCCAGAGCTCCCAGTCTTCTCTGGCCTTAGTTCCCATCCACCCCTACTTGGAGCAGGCATCTCATCAGCTCAGCTGCCAGACGGGCATTTGAGCGTTGGGGTCTTTACCTCCATGGTGGATGGAGGCCAAGGGAGGTGGAGAACAGCCCACCCCATTCCCCCAAACCTTCCTGGTGGAGCCCCTGGCGGAGCTGGACCGTGAGGTGGCCAGTGTGACTCCCTCTTCCATTTTCTTTCCTTTTCCCCCCATCCTCTATCCCTGGCACAATGACAAGATGGCAGTTCCTTATGGCACCTTAAGGTCTAAATAGATTTAAGGCTTTCCTGATGACCTCACAAGGCAAGGAGTTCAAAGCTTAACCCCATTGTGCAGGTGAGCAAACTGAAAAGACCCTGCTATGGAAAGAGCCCTGCCTCTGGGCTTCGGACCTGGCTTCAATTCCTGTGTCTCAGGCTTACTATCTGGGGGACTCTGGGCCTCAGTTTCTTCTGCTAAAGTGCCCTCTAGGGTCACTTCCCCTGGGGTCTCATGCCCCCTTCTCTCCTGGGTCACTTCCTCATAATGTCAGATTCTAGAGTGTTCTAGCCCCCTGCCCCCTCACTACCTCCCTTTTAAAGGCCAGGGCAGAGGGGTGAGTGGCAGGCACCTAGAGGCCTGGGGCTGGCTCCTGCACAGCCTCCAGAGCATCTAAGCTTTTCCTGCCACTGAGCAGTGTCTGAGGCTCCCTCTAAAGTGAGGACACTTCAGTCCGGTAACCCTTTGTCAGAGTTGATAGTGGTTCAGGCAGACCTCTGTGTGTGTGGACTGACCTGCTTGGCCCTAGCATGGCCCTGCCCTGCACCCATGTCCCCTTTGCAGAACACTAGGATTCCAGCCACTTCTGGGGGAAGAGGGCAGAACAAAAGGCCCAAGAGCTCCCAGTGTATGGGGCCCAAGCAAGCACCCCAGAATCAGACCGAGCCCTTTTGGAAGGAGGGGGCAAGGGCCCAGCCTCAACCCGCCACCCCACTCTGATATCTGCAGACCATTCTAGCCATTCTGTCTTTTATTTCCCTTGACCTGCAGCTGGGGTCACTGGCCCAGGCCAGACACTTCCCCTCCTGCTGGGAGTTGTCATCTTGGCTGGGTGGGTGGCCCACAGCTTCTCTGGAACCATCCTTTCCCCTCAGTGGGGCCAGCCCAGGGAGGGAGCAGCACCAAGCTCACCAGGGCCCAGTTCCAACCACTGGGCTAGGCTTCCTCTTAACCTGCTGCGAGGGGATAGCCTCCCGGCCCACAGCCCACCACGCAGAGGCAAAACCTTTGAAGAACCCTGGGAGAGAAGGGAGTTAGATTTGGCTGGCTTTACTCTGAGAATGGAATTCACAGAATGTGAGGCAAAGGGTCGGAAGGAACCCGTCCCAGAAAGAACTGTCACTCCAACAAACATCTCCAATCTTGGCCTGGTGAGACAATGTGGTGCCACAGATGAGCCCTAGTTTGGGAGGCTGAAGTCCTGGGTTCTAATGCTGCCTTGCTGCCTACTATGTGTATGGCCTTGGGCAAATCCCTGTGCTCTTCTAGATCACAGTTTCCTTATCCATAAAGTGAAGGAGTTGGATGAGGTGGCCTTCTAGTGAATATCCCTTTAGCCTTAAATCTACGGTGCGAGAATGGGGGAAAACCTGCCCCCATCTCCTGGGCGGACAGTGCCACTATGAAACAGCCTCAGTTTGCCTCTCCAACTGTCACCCAGACTGATCCTTTGGTGATGGTAAATTGAGACACCTTTGGTCCCTACTTGAATGAGTGTTGCCTCAGAGACCTGGGGAAGACCTTCATTTTAAAAGGCCAAGATCATCCACTGCATCGTGTCACCCATTATCCTGACTTGTCTCACCACTGGACTCCAGTGACTCTGAAGGACATAGTGAGGCTGGTGACTTTGCCCAGCTCTGCCTCACTTCAACCCAGTTTACCCACCAGGAAAGACCAATCACGAGCCAGCCACCTTTGAGGCAAAACTCCTCCAACTGAGTACACTCCCATTGCAGCAGCACTGGATAGTCCTTGGATTGCCTTCAGTCAGTAATAAACATTTATTTTGTTATATACTGCTTGGCTTGTTGTTCAGTTCTGTCTGCCTTTTTCTTGGCAGAGATACTGGAGTGGTTTGGCATTTCCTTCCCCAGCTTATTTTACAAATGAGGAAACTGAGGCCAACAGGGTTAAGTGACTTGCCCAGGGTCACACAGCTAGGAAGTGTCTGAGGCAGATTTGAACACAGGTCTTCCTGATTGCAGGCCCAGCGCTCTATCTACTGTACCACCCAGCTGCCCTGTGCTGGTATATAGTAGGTACTTAATAAATGGGTGTTGATCAATTGATTTGAGAGCTCTGGATCACCTCCATGCCACAGTGAGGAATGAGAGGAGAATGCCAGTGAAATACATGGGGGAAAAGGAGATGAAAGTGAAGGGGATGCTAATTTTTAGGGATCGCTTTTCCCTAGGCAGATTTGCCCACTCTCCCTTATAACAGCTAAAGGAGAGAAGTAGGCAGCTAACACCAGGGAAGGCAGGTGCCCAAGTGAGGGCTGAAGAGAGGCCAGACACAAGCACATGGCAAGTAAATATTCATTGAGTCAGCTCAGTGTAGCCAGAGGGAAAGCCCAAAACCAGGAGACAGTGGATGAGTCACTGGGAAAGGAGGAAGTAGTGATCCATTTGGTGCTGTTATCACCCCAGGGGAAAGGGAGGGGAATTTTATCTTGGGGGCCACTGCAACCATTCAATCACTAAGATCAGTCTGTCCCCCTGCTTCTGCAACCCCTCCCTCACATGGACGCAGAGGGCAGAGTTTAATAAAAGAAGCTGGGAGTGCGCATGCATGTGTGTGCGCGCACGCACATGCACACCTAGACCGGGACCCCTAGCTCCCTTCCCCAGCTTCTCTGGCCTCCTGGTGACTCAGCACTGACTCTGCTTCCCTAGCCTGCCCATCAATCCTTGGGTGGGCAGCTGCTTCTCGGTGACCCTGCTAGAGGGTGAGAAGGGAAAGGGGGAAATTTTCTCTTTAAAACCCTGGCTTTCTTACAATCATAGATTTAGAATCTGACCTATCATTTTACAGATAAGGAAACTGAGGCCCAGAGAGTACAAGGGATGTGCTAATGAGAGTCTGAGGTGGGATTTTTAACCCAGGTCTTCCTGACCTCTGAGTCTGGCACTATTAATTTCAGCTTATATACCTTGCTCTTGCCATCATAGAGTGAAAGGCTGCCTGCCCCGGCAACACCTAGAACTGGTAGAGGTCTAGTCAGCATGGGCCAGTGGGGACCTGGATTGGAGTCTGAAGATCTGCATCCATATCTCAGCTCTACCACTGAGCACCTGTGTGACCTTAGGAAAGTCTCTTCTTCCAGTGCCTTAACTTCCCCATCGATAAGTGAGGTTGGACTGAAAATCAGAAAAGCCTTTGTTGGCCACAAATACACAGCAGAGGGATTTTATTAGGGTAGGAAAAGATAAGGACCTTGTTCCCTTGGTTTAGCTAGATTCCGTCAATCAACATTTATCAAGTCCCCACTGTGTGCCAGGCATCCTGCTTGTGCTAAGGATACAAAGACAAAAATAAAGCACTACCTTCAGGGGCTTACAGATTATCAGGGGAGATAGATGGATGGATGGATGGGTGATGGATGGATGGATAGATGGATAGATAAAGTGAGAGAGTGAGAGTTAGACAATAAGCACTTATTAAATCCTAATGAATACCAGGCACTATTCTGGATGCTAATGATACAAAGATAAACATAAAAAAAAACTATCATCGAAGAGCTCACGCTCTACAAAGGAGGCTAAAATATGAACACATAGGAGAGAGGCTGTACCTGAGATTTCATTGCTATAGGGAAATCCCAGATGAAGAAACACCCTCTCTCAATACATGTCAGAGAGGTCTGAGAGGTTACAGAGTTGTCTAGACCAGTGGTAGGGAACCTGCAACCTTGAGGCCCTCCAGGTCCTCAAGCACAGCCTTTTGACTGAATCCAAACTTCATAGAACAAATCCCCTTAATAAAAATATTGGTTCTGTAAAACTTAGATGCACTTGAGGACCTAGAAGGCCACAAGTTCCCCACCCCTGGTCTAGAGGCTCAAGTTTTGCCCAAGGACACATAGTCAGTATATGTGAGAAGGAAGACAGAAGACATGAACCTCAGTCTTCCTGTCTCTACCTTATGACCTGTGCTGCTATTCCTGAGAGGCCAGAGAGCAGCAAGTCTTGGCTAAGTCTACACAGCCCTGGAGCCATGTGGGTGCATGCAGTCAGTGACCCTGAACCCTTGTAGATGTAAAGTGCCTCTCCACCCATGTAGCTCAGTCACCCAAGTTCCCTACATGTGTATCCTTCCACATATATTCCCTGGACATACATGTTCTAACGTGCCCCATGCATGAGATCCCTGGGTGCTCATTTTCTCCACTGATGCTATATCTGTTTGGGACCAAATATGTCCCAGATTAATGAGGGAAATATTTTACTGCTACTTTTCTATATTATTTCATTAATTGCTGTTGCTTTAAATGGTGTCCTCTGGCCGACTAGTAAAGGCAAACACACCGGTGAGGCTTGAGAGTCAGAGTTCTGAGTGGACAGCACCTCAAACCTGGAATATTCTGTTCTGGGAGACCCACGTGTCCCCCAGAGGGAGTTCCCAGATGCTACATTGTAGAATGGAGTGGATGAGATGCTCTCTAACATCCCTGAAGAGGGAGATGAGGAAGGGAGGTCTGTGGATCACTGTGTGACCTCCTTTCGCCTCCTTATGTGTCCCTCCCTCTCTTTTCTGGTTTTTGCTTTGGGGTTTTCCTTCTCTGTCTACGTATTTGTGTCATGGACATGCTTTGTCATTGTTTCTCTCTTCTGTTTTCTCTCTCCCAAGTTTTCGGTATCTGAGGCTCGTGCCAGACTCAGGCACCACTTTGAGCCAAGTCCTGAAGCAGGAATCCCAGGATCTGGCACTCAGCTGTCCTAGAAATGGATATTTACTTAGGATGGGAGGCAGCCCTCCGCAGCCTGTCCAGGAGCCTCATAGGGCCTGGGGTTGAACAGCGCAGCTGGCTTTCTCTTGTCCAGAAGGGAATCTGGCAGGTTATATGAGTTTGAAAACCCTAAGACCAGGACCTGGAGATTACTCAAAAGGACTTCTCCCCCCCTTCTCCCCCTCCCTTCTCTCTTCCCCTCTCTCTTCCTCCCTTCTCCCCCTCTCCTCTGTCTTCCCCTCCCCCTCTCTCATCCCCTCCCCCTCTTTCATTGCCTCCCCCTCTTCTTTCCTCTCCTCCTCTCTCCCATTCTCTCATCTTCCCTTTGCTCCATTTCTCCCTCTCCTCCCTCTCTTGTTGTCTCCATATCTTATCTCTGTGTCTCTTGCCCTTAGCTCCCACTAGCAGAACCCAAGGGAGCGCCTCCTCCTTACTTTCCAGATCTCCCTGTCCTCCTCCCAGAGTTGGCAGGGGCCCCACACCTCATAGCTGACCACAAAATCCTTTCCTCCCTTCTGGGCTAGGTGTCATCCAGCCTCAGCCAGGGGGTCTGCAGGCCAGAGAGGGTGGTCTGTTCTACTCTGGGGCTGATCTAGTTGCTAGCCATTTGTCTGGCCTCAAGCCCAAATGTCAACATCTCCCAGTGAGGTCCCTAGCCCCAGAGTCTCCTGAAACCTCTACCCAAGTCTCCCAGGCCCCTTGGTCCTCTGTGGGGTTTTGCATTTTGATGAGGGGAATAGAAGGGGGAGCCATGCTCCCAACCCCGCTTCCTAGAACATTAGGAAGCTAACAGCTGAGTGTCCCTGTGACTGTCCATTGATCTCTTCCCCACTAGGCAGCAGAGAGTAGAGGGGACATCTGTGGGTGTTTGACCCTGCCTGACCTCTGAACCCAGTGCACAGGGCTCTGAGAACCCAGGCTTGCTGCCAAATTCTGGCTGCTTCCCCAGCACCAAGGCCCCTGCTCCCTTGCCCTCCTCCTCCACTCCCTGCAAATGTTCCCATGGTTAGAAGCATTTCCTGTTGGGAGAAAGAACTGGGCACATTCAAGGCCTTTCCACTGCCCTTCCCAACAGGACTTCCCCTTTGCTGGGAGGGATCTGGCCAATAGGCTGACACTGCCACTGTCCAGCCCAGAAATCAGAGAATTTCAGAGTTGGACTAGAATTTAGTCACACCCCAAGAGTATTTCCTGCTGTAAGGACCACAGCCTGAATGCAGGACTCTAGTGCCTAATTCGCCCCTCTTCTAAGTCCTTCTTTGTGTCAAAGGAGCCACCAAACCTGCCGGCAACCCGTTATGTCTGTTGTCCCGACTCTGCTTTCCCTCTCCTCACATGCCCATTTTGGTGCCAAGTTCTACCCACCTGCCACGATCTCTCTCATATTCCTTTCCTCCCCATTCACAGCACTCCTCAGTCCTTCACCACCTCTCCCCTGAGCTGTTGCAATCACCTCTCCGCCTCAGGTCCCTCCTCTCTCCAATCCGTTCTCCACACAGCTGCCAAAGTGACTTCTCTAAAACTCCACTCTGACCACGTCAGCCCCCACCCACCCATTTAGATCCAGAGGCTCCCACTAGAATAAGTAAACACTCTTCAATCAGTCATTCCATGGCCTGGTTCCAGAGCATCTCATCTCTGTAGGCTTATTTCACATGAAATGTGAATTAAATTCACAGCACATTTCGCATTACTCTGCTTTGTGCATTTCTCCATTCCAGCTGAACTGCCCTGTTCACTGTTCCCCTAAACTCCATATTCCTTCCCAGGCCTTCGTATCCCTGCTTGGAACGTGCTCCCTGCCTCCCTCTCTCACTCCTTCCTTACCTCCCCTTAGATATCCTGGCTGCCTTCAAGGCTCGCTCCACCTCAGGCTAAGGTACCTCCCTCCCTGCTCAGATTATCTCATAGCTACTTCTGCAAGCTATTCTCCCAAAGAAATATCAGCAACTTGAGGGGAAAGACTGTGTACTTAGCACACAGGAAGTACTTCATGTGAATGTCAGGTGAATTGGAGTAGGTTAGGTGGGAAGTGAAGGAAAACTGGACTTTCCCTGCATCCCATGTTCCAGATGTTAACCCTCTTGGGATTGCCCCAAAGTCTTTCTTCATTTAAAGAGGATCCAAGGCTATTCTCAACAAGACCCTCAGAGGTAAATATAACAGGTACCCTTAGACCCATTTTATAGATGAGGAAACTGAGGCCAAACAATTAGTAATTATCAGAGGTAGAATTCTAACTTGTACCTCATCTGACTCCACATCTGGTCCTCTAAACCTCAGGTTCCCCATCTGTAAAATATGAATGATAATTACACGGCCTACTGGGCTGGGCTGTTGGGAGGAAAGATCTTTACCAACTTTAATGTGAGTTATTATAATTATGAATTTCTTAATTTTCATTCATTCATTTAACAAACATGTGTTAAGTACCTGCTATGTGAAACATTGAAGGAGAGATGAATCTCCTGGAGCTCACTGCCTCCTAGGGGGAGTCTTCCATATGCTGATAATCTGTGATCTCTCAAAGATGAGAGTTCCCTCCCAGCCAGCCATCATTCAATCTATAAGCATTTTTAAAATGCCTACTATGTTCTGGAGGAAATGCTGAGGCTACCAAGATAGAAAACAAAACAAAATAACCCTGCCTTCAGGGAGCTTCCCTTCCAATGAGGGAGACTGCAGGCACTGAGAGCACAATATACACAAAATAAATCAGAAATACAAGGTTATGGGGGCAGGCCTCAGAAAAGGCTTCCTGTGGAAAGTGACTGGAGCGAATTCTGAGGAAAACAGAATCTTAAAGGCTAAAACAAGAAAGGACAGTATCGAGGACAGCCCGGGCAAAGGACAGAGATGGAAGATGGAGAGCCATGTATGCAGAATGGTAGGAAGACGAGTTCAACTGATGTAGAGAGAGCAAGGGAATTCAGAGAGTAAGAGGTCAAACAGCAGACCTTAGGGTAATAGGGAACCAGTGAAGTTTATTGAGTGGTGGCGTGAATATGATCCAAACCCATTCACAACCTCTGCTCCCCTTCAAGTCCCTCCTTAACTTCTACAGGGATCCTCCACTCATGGGCACCATCCCGAACTGCCATCCCACAGAGAAAATGCCAGCATGTCAGTGGCCCTGAGTGCTCTCCATGATCTAGCCCTATCTCACCCAAGACTAGACCACCTCATTTTCTACCTAACCTCTGGTGACTTCCTTTGTCCCACTTCTGTTATATAATTCTTGCTGGATGATGATGCCCTCCGTGGGTCTCTCCATTGCCCTTTGGACAACTTACAACTTCCATTCTTGCCGGAACTCGGCATTCCATGGCTGGTGGCCATACACCATTATCCATCGAGTACCATTCTTTACAAGTTGGGCCCTTGTTTCCACAGGAAACCTGGGGCGATTAAAACTACTTAAGGAGTTCCCCCAAGGTCATCCAACCCGCCCTGGCTCTGACTCTCTCTGGCTCCAGCATCCAGCACAGCCCTTAAGACAGGCTTGTTGACTGGCTGGCCTATTCAGGTCTCAGCTCATTGGCCATCGGCCACACCGGTCCTAGATGCCTCCACTGATGCAACAAAGGCTCACATAGTTAGAACAATAGGCATTCTTCATCTGCTTGACTTTCCTGGTGTGGATAGCTCTAATGAAACACCATGCCCTTCTGAAGAGTACATTTCCTGGCCTTCAGTGCCCACCCCCACCCTTCCCCAGGGCCTTCACCACCGGAGCCTCCCAGCCCACAACTAATTATTTACATGTTGATTGCTCCATTAGAATGGAAGCTCCTTGGTGACAAGGACTGGTTCCTCCAGTTTTTTTATCCCTGGAGTTCAGCACAGTTCCTGGCAGAATATGACGAATTGATTTGGAAAGTGAAACCAGAATTCTCTGTTAGTTTCATACTAAGAAGGGGGATCTGCGAAGGTTTGGCAATGACTAGTATTGACAGTTTCCCTGAGACTGTGACCAGGGCAAGAGAAAGCCACAGATAACCTCCAGCTTACTCCCTCAGGAGGAGAGCTTCAGCTCCTCCAGCCCAGGGCAACACCTTCACTCTGGAAAATCTCGACTAGAAAATCCTGTGGCTGGGGGGAGGGAGAGGGAAGGGGGTTTAGGCGGGTAGAGAAGGGGGATGCTATCCAAGCTTTCACCCAAACCACAAGCATGTATTCATCACCTATTCTATGCTACATCCGGTATTAGACACTAGGGATAAATTCAAAACATTACAGCCCCATTCATTCCTGCCCCTGAGGAATGTACACCAGGGAACCTACGTGTATATAAGTAAGCCAAACCAAAATATATGAAAAGTAAATACAAAGTAACATGGGGCAGAGGCAGCTGGGCATCTGGGTGGTGCTGTGAATGGAGCTCCAAGTCAAGTCCAAATCCAGCCTCAGGACACTTACTAGTTATGTGATCCTGGGTAAGTCATTTAATCCATTTGCCTCAGTTTCCTCACCTGTAAAATGAGTTGGAGAAGGAAATGGGAAATCATTCCAGCATCTTTGCCAAGAAAACCCCAATGGGGTCATGAAGAGTAAGACACAACTGTACAACAACATAAGGGGATGGAAATGCGAGGGTCCTATGAATTGAGGAAATCAGAATGAGCCTCCAGGAGGAGGGTCCCTTGAGAGAGGAGGGACATCAATGACATATCAGTCAGGTTTGGAGAACAGAAGGTAGGCTGATCTGGCTGGGAGGTAGAGTGAGGGGAAGATATGTTAAAAAACAGCCTTGAATGATGGAGTGAATTCCTTTAAATGCCCAACTAAGGCATTTGCCTTCTAGCAGCAGGAAGGGGAGCCCAGAAAGGTTCCTGAGCAGGACAGCCTCTCTCTCTGTGGAGGGCAGGCTGGAAAAAAGAAAGAGGAAGGAGTGGAGGCTGAAAGTCAGGCATCCCAGTGAGATGGTGAAGGTCTGCGCTAGGGTCCCAGTGAAAAGAAGCAGGCAGATGAAGGTGTGGTAAATGGAGAAACTAGAAGGCGAGGTGATTGATGGGATATGGGGCGACGGGGATGTCTAGAAGGTGGCCAGTGACAAAAACTGGGAAATTCTGAAGGGGCAGGGCTGGAGGCGGAGTTGATGAACCTGATGAGGTTTGGACTTGTGGAGTCTATTTCAGAAGTCTAAGAGGCATTTGGTGATAAGGGTCTGGAGGCCCTGCATTTGGTGGACTGTCTTCCCCCCAGAGCTTTCCTCATCCTGTTTGTTCACAAGGAAACCCTGGAGGCTGAGGGCCTCCTAGAATTTGGCCTTGGAAGCTGCTGACAAGCTTACCCAGCCTTAGTTGGGGATCAGAGTCTACATTTCTGACCTTGTATAAAGGGGAAGGATGAGATGGGGAAGCAGTCAGAACTGGAGGTTGGCAGGGGGCTGGGGAAAGGAAGTAAGAAACAACCCAAGGAAGAAGAAATCATACTGAGTTCTGTGGGTTATTTCAGGACATGGTGGTCCCTGGATGCCAAAGTGAGGTTTTATGGAATTCGTGCCTTATCTTCTCAGGCCCTGGGAGGAGTGCTAAGCTCCACTGGACCCTCCCAAGGTCTCCATTGTACACCTTCATGGCCTTCCATGGCCGTACTCCCTGTTGATTTCCCCTCCCCCATACCTGGCTAGACCTTGGGAATGCTAGGGCAAATGACTTCTGAGCCCCACCCCAGCTAAATGGCATAGACCAAAGTCCCCAAGAGGCCAAGGAAAGGGTGTGGAATAAAGCTTCTGGACAGGGATGAAAGGGCGAACATCCCCATATCCTCCAGTCCCCCTTCTGAAGGTGTAACCCCCTGTGGTACCTGTCCTCCCCAAGCCACCCCCCACTCCCCCAAGGCTTCCATCCTGACCTAGGCCTAGGCTCACAGATTAGCGTTGTCCTCATGGATTTTTTGAGGCTTACTGTGTGCCAGAC
The DNA here is from genome assembly GCA_023548195.1 of Bettongia penicillata ogilbyi. Classification (NCBI taxonomy): domain Eukaryota; kingdom Metazoa; phylum Chordata; class Mammalia; order Diprotodontia; family Potoroidae; genus Bettongia; species Bettongia penicillata. Next base: position 7,104,652 of record JAJHZJ010000590.1, read on the forward strand.
AGCATCCCAAGTGCTGGGGAGACAAAGAAAAGCCCACACATGGCCCTTGGCCTCTTCTTACGCTGATGATCTTGGGATTCTGGGAGATGGGAAGAAATCAAAATCCAGCATGGCAAGTGACCAGAGCAAGGCCCCAGGGATGGGACCACAGGCGCTCTGTGTCTGGCTCCACTGGGCTGCCTCTCAGACTTAGTGCTGCAAAAGACCAGAGTTTACCTGGCACACTCCTGTCATTTTATCCATCAGGAACCTGAGGCCCAAAGAGGGCAAGTGTATACAGGTCCTGCCCAGAGTCTCACGATGGATCCGCTCTCTAATCTCTGCCTCCCAGTACAAGGACACCTTCCTCCTATTCCCCTACACTACAGTATATAGCAGACCCTGAGGAAAGGGCTGAGCATCCTCAAAAGGAAAGGGATCTGGTGCCAGCTTTGCCCTGGCCTGTCCCCTCTGCTTGACTCTGGGACAGATTCTGCAGGTAACAGGAAGCTGGTCTGTTCACCCCTTCCATTCACTGATCCAGCTCAAGTCGTGATGACAACTGATGCACTCTGTGGAGGAAGCAAGAGTCACTGAGAGGAAGGAAGAGGCAAGGCCAGGACCCAGCCTCTTGTGGCAGATGGATGGGTGAGGCAGGGCCAGCCTGGAGTGACAGAGAGCTCCTCAACTTGGGCCAAGCCCTCCCTCCTCCCCAGGGGTAGAGCCTTGGACAGCCCAGGGGCTTCCTAAGGTGACAGGCAGCTCCCTTGCTCCTATGCAGCATCATCTCCCAGATTTCCTTAGGTCAGGAAGCCCAAAGGAAATGCCTCTGAGACCTGGGACTGGACAAGAGGTGGGGGCAATAAGGTATGTTGGAAACCAGGTGATCTTGGTTCAAATCCCTGCTCTGACATTTATTGAACTGTGTGACATTGAGCAAATAGCACTCCCTCTCTGAGCCTCAGTTTCCTAACCTATAAAATGGGGATAAGTATACCTGTATTTCCTATCTCACTAAGATATTGTAAGAAAGGCAAAGCAACTAAGAGTACCGGAGTTGGAGGCAGGAGGGCATAGGTTCAAATGTCACCTCAGGTACTTACTTTGTGAGACTGGGCAAGTCACTTCCCCTCTCTGACCCTCAGTTTCCCCTACTGTAAAATAGGGATAAGCTTCTCTGTCTTTCCTACCTGGTAGGATTAGTTGGAGTCAGGAAGACCTAGGTTCAGTTCCCATCTCTGACAATCTCTAACTTAACCACAGATAAGTCACACCTCTCTGAACCTTCTTAGATTAAATGGCTTGGTAAGTAATCATAGCTAAATTAAAGAGTTCTTTATTAAAGTATGTGCTCCCTGGCCAGTAAGTCAGTCAGCCCCCTGGGACCTGAGCTTTGGTGAGAGGAAGGGCTTAGTGAGATCCTTCCCACACTGTCTACAAAAGAGGAAAGAGAAGACATGGAGCTGAACTCCCAGCCCCTCAACTTCCCGAATGAGCCTTCTGGGAACAGGCAAACAACAGACCAACACTGTCACATCCTGGAAGCCATGACTGTCTAGTTCCTGGACTGAATCGTCAGCTTCCTCTCACATCACAGGGCCTGGGATTTTAGGGAAAGTTCAGCAAAGAAACAGCAAAGTCCTCACCCCTAGAAAATGATCCTGGGTCTTCTCCTTGCTATGGACCAGGGAGAGGCCACTAAGAGAAGAGACAAACTCAGAGAACTAAGGAGAAGACAAAATAGGGCATAAGAAACATATCAGGGGCAAACACAGGGCTAGGGTAAGGTCCGAGGAGGAAGGGTGTCAGGGAGAGGAAAACAAGGACAGGGCTTGTTTGGAGTGGGAGCAGGAGGGGCAGAGAATGGCCCAGTCTGGCTAGGGCACCATGTTCATGGAGAGGAAAGGTTGGAAAGGGAGAGCCATGTCAGATTGTGGAGAACAAAGGATTGAACTTGACTAAGAGAGAGAAAGCCACCACGTTCCTGGGAAATTGAATGTAAGGCAAGGTTTTGTAAAAAGGGATTCTTAAAGTTGTCTGTTCTCAAAGAGGACCAAAACGACATCACTATGTTAGAGCCAAGTGATGCTGTGTCTGACTTCGGCTGATCAGACAGAATGCTCTAGCACAGCTCAGGCACAAATAGTCAGTGTGAACATTTAAGGGGATTCTCAAAATGTGGACATCTCAAGTTTCCTTGGAGCTCCTTCAATTCTGTTTTGCTCATAAACCACCTTCTCTGATGAGGACACACTATGCTGGGAAATCCTGTGCCAGCCATGTCATACAATCAATTCCAAAGTTCTTCAGTGAGACCTTGAGAGTGTCCTTATATTGCTTCTGATCTCCATGTGGGCACCTGCCTTGTGTGAGTTCTCCGTAAAATAGTCTTTTTGGCAAGCATATGTTTGGCATTCGAACAACATGGCCGGCTCATCAGAGTTGTGCTCTCCAAAACAGAATTTAGTTTGAGGAAGGATCTCAGTGTTTTACTGTGCCAGGTGATCTTCTGAATCTTCCTAATACAATTCAAATGGAAGTGATTCTATTTCCTGGCATTGAGCTGGTGGACCGTTCTGGTTTCACAGGCATACAATGAGGTCAGCCCAACTGATGAGGTTGAGGGGTGATGGTGGACCCCAAAATACCAACAGTCCGGGTCGCGCTCAAATGAATTCAACTCAAGCCTTCTTAAAGCCAAAGAAAACAAAGTTTATTAAAGATTCACCAAACTGGGTTGCCTCTTAAGGAACCTAAGCATTTGTGATGCTTGTATTCTCAAGTGGGCCAGATAGAATCTTAGCTACACAGAGTCAGAGCTGGATTGCATCTGACGGCCTTCCTGGAGGCAAGATGGAACTTAAATACAGGAAAGCGTATGAGAGGGATCTGGGGGGTGGTCTGGTAGTCCAGGGTGATGGGAGGAGGGATTTAGGACGGGTCTTGAGGAAAAATCCAAGGAGGGAATCCAAGGAGGGTCAAAGGCTGGAAACAGCTGGAGGCTATCACAAGACAGACTAGCGGGCACCTAGGTGGGAAGCAGGTGGGGTAATCCAGAGATCTTGATAGGGGCAGTAAATGGATGGATACAGATCTTGATGGGAGGGGCCAGCAGCCTGGGGAATGGGGTTTTGATGGGATCAAGGGTGGGGGGGGGGGGTGCAACAGAGACCTGAATAGAATGATAATGAAAAGCCCTGGGTTTCCTGAGACAAATGGGAATATTAGATTTGAGTAAGAAAGTCCAGATTAGATGGGAAGATTCAAGGGGAGCTCAAGGAGGCTCCCAGAGTCTGAACCGCATCACAACCATTCCGTGGAACTTCAGTTTGGTAGTCAATCTAATACCTACCTCTTCTCTCCCACACTTTCCTTCAGAGCCTTCCAAACACTGAGCTAGCTCTGGCAATGTGTGCATCAACCTCATTATTAATGTGTACATCCCTGGAAAGTACACTACCAAGGTAAGCGAACTTATCCACAGCATTCACAACTTCTCCATTTGTTGTAACCAGTGGTTCCACGTATGAATGGTTCAGTGCTGGCTAATGGAGCACCTGCATTTCCTTGGTTCTTTTGTCAGTCAGGCTCGTTAGCACAAGCAGAGGAGAATCAGTCCATTCTTTGTTGCGTCTCAGCTTCAGAGGCTTCATTGAGTGTACAATTATCTGCGAACAAAATGTCATGCACCATCATCGCCTTTTCAACTTGAAGAATTTACCGTCAGTGCAGTAGCTGACCTTGATGCTGTGGATTCTCGTATGTAATGAAACAGTATACACCATAAAAAAAAAAATCAAAGAATTCAGAGCAGCAGGGAATGACTTACATGAACTGAGGCAAGGTGAAGTAAATGGACAAGAAAACAATATATACATACATATATATATATATGTAATGATTGCAACAACATACAAGAAAATAGTAATAACAACATTGAATGCTGTATCAACATAAGTACCAAGATTGGCCTTAGAGAGAGAACCCTCCCCTATTTAAAGGGACTGTAGACGTCAAGTATTATATATTCTATCAATCTCATCACTTGATGCGATGATTGGTTTTTAGGTTGTTAATCTTTTTTGTATTTTTTGTTACAAGGGATACTTCTCTGGGCAGGGAATAGGGAGAGACTTGTTTAGAAAAAAAGTGAAGTTAAAAACAAAAGATATGAAAAAGTAAAAAATAAATTGAAAATGTTCCAAAGGGGCAGAGGAACAAAAGAAAATGCATTACATTAGTTCTAGAAAGGACAGCATCCTATAGTAGATAATGATGATAATAACTAGCATTTATAGTTTGCAAAGCAAACCATACCTTTACAAATATTATTTCACCTTAGTCTCACAGCAGCCCCTGGGAGGCAGATGCTGTTGTCATCCGCATTTTACGGATGAGGAAACTGAGCAAATCGAATTTTATGTGACTTAGCCTCAGTCACACAGCTAGTAAGTGTCTGAGACACATTTGAACTCAGGATAGAGAGCTAGCCTGAGAGTCTGGAAGACCTGGGTTCAGATTCTGATGTGTGACCTGAGGCAAGTCATTTCACTCTTCATTGTCATTGGGCAACTCTCTAAGACTGTTACAAAGGAATTATGGAACAATCTCCCTGGAGGAAGGTTCTACCACCAGAGTTCTTGAGTGGGTGGAATCCATCAGTCATCAACCAAGCACTTCGGGGAAGCAAAGAAAACATTGAAAAGATCAAGCCTTGAGGAGTTTAGAGTGGAAGCAATGCAGGAAGCAACTTGTAGGCAGCATAGAAACATATTTATTATTCTCTCATATTTGCATTAGACTTTGAACTCCTTGAAGGGTGTGACTGATTTTGCACAATGTTTAGCACACAGTAAGCACTTAATACATGTTTTTTGACCTGACTGTATACAGAAATATGGCAAATGAAGATCTACAAAGTAAGGTTTTTTCTCACTTCATTTAAAAAAAATCTGGACTTAGTAAACATCAAATAAAAGTAAGTGTTTCCATATACACTGTAGGACAGGAGAGACAGAGTATAATCTCTGTTATGCAGAGTTTGCTTTTCTTTATAAAGTGCATAATAAGTTCAACGTCTAATTTTCAAAGTGCACTGCCCGGTTGTGATTCCTTCTGGCCTTCTGTTTTCTTCTCACTTTGGAGGGGGAAGGGCTCAACCCTTAGTTTCCTTTCTCTTCCACCTCCCCACCTCCACCCCCCAAAAAGACCCAAGTGTATAAGGATTCGGTGGAAAACCATTCAGATGCAAAACCCGATGCTTTGACTAGAGATGGATACTTTTTGACTAAATCTGAAAATCAGAACTGAATAAGAACAGGATTTAGGTGAGAGGCTGGATCCCATCCCAAGCAATTTGTGTAAAAGGGAAAGCTTTTATCTCAGCATATCTCAAATTTATATTTTAATGAGGATGGGGCTAGGGAGGTAGAATGAGATTCTGAGCATCTGAATTGGAGAAAGAACTTGTGAGCCCAGGGAGGACTGATTTCTGGCTAGAGGGGAGATACGAAGGAGGACATGGCTGAGGAAATTCCAGGTCCCTTTCCAGACACCAGTCTAGCCACAGATTCTATAATATAATCTGGTGTCCACTATTTGGTTACCAAAATGTTTCCAATAAATTGAATTTTGCCTCCACCACAAAGGGGAGATAAATAAAAGTATGGTTGGGTAGAAAGCTTAACCTCTGCTAGGTGTTGGGAATTTTCCCAACTGGAGGCTCAGAGGAACCGTGATTGAACTCAAAAGTTTTTCACCTATAACAAACTCCCTAAAGAAGAAAGAAAGACTTTTGCCCTTCCCCTTAGTTGCTTAAAACAAAGAATTAACTTCTAATTTATGCTTGGTTTGGGGGTAGGTTTTTTGTTGTTGTTGTTGTTGTTTTTTTTAGGTAATTAGGGTTAGGTGATTTGCCCACGGTCACACAGCTAGTAGGGGGTCTGAGATCAAATCTGAACTCAGGTCCTCCTGACTCCAGGCCTGGCACTCTATCCATTTGCCACCGCTTCCCCTAATTTAGGCTTTGTGTCGATATGAATTGTCACATATGTACCTGTTCTAAAATAGGACTTATCTTGACTTCCCCAGAAAGAATACATTCAGCCCTCAGACTCACAGAATTTCAGAATGCCATGGCAGTCACTTTCAAGTAGGGCCCTGGACCCAAGAATCCTATTTCCCTTTAAGTCAGGTCCAGGGACTCCAAAATTCCTCTTCTCTCTCTAACAGGGCCTCCCAAGTCCTCTATCCAAAGCTTGGCAGGCTCTAATAGCTTTCATTCTCCACACCTCAGTCTTCTTATCTGTAAAATGGGTATAATGATGCAAACCCTTTTCACAGGTTAATGAGGGGGAAAATACTAAGATTAAGTACTTTAACACTTAGGTACTAGATGAATCCTTAGTTTCTTTAAAAACTCAGATTAAATGTCACCTTCTACAAGAAGGAATGGAAGAAGCCTTTATCAAGTGCTTTCTATGTATGAGACACTGGGCTATGTACTCGGGAAACAAAGTTTAGAAAAGAAAGAGTGCCTGTCCCTACGGAACTTACATTTCACCAGGAAAACTAAGATACTTGGGGGTGAGGTGATTGGGGAAGCGGAAGGGATAAGTGTTTATGTGACATCTACTATGTCTCAGACACTGGGTTGAGTGCTTTAGGAACAGATCGTTTAGGGAAGAGGGGTGGGGCGGAGGGGAGAGGAGGAGAAGATAGTTGGATGGGTCAGGAAGATGTCGCATAGTCGGCTGCCTGGGGCCAGCCAGAAGTGGGTTAAGCCGACTAGTTGATGGGTTCTCCATCACGAATTAACTCAGCTAGGCTCCTGGGCTGAAGCTGGAGAGATGTGTGGATTAACTTCCTCAGGAAGTGGGGCCCTAGGTCTAGGGGTTCAGGTTTGGTCCTGAGAGTGAGAGACAGGTCAGTAGAGGGATGACCCGAGCAGGTGGCGGTAGGGCTCCACAGCCTTACCCCAAAGACTCCTGTAGTCCGTTTTGATTGTACATTTTGTATTTATGTCTACACAACTTGTGTATTTATGTATATACAATAGGTAACGTGGCTAACGGACCGAGAGCCCGTGTTAGACCTGGGTTCAAGTTCTGAATCTGATTCACATTGCCCCGCTGTGTGACTCTGGGCAAGTTCCCTAAGCTCTTCTGGTTAGAACTCTGGTGTTCTCAAACTGTTTGGTCTCAGGATTCCATTTACATTAAAACTGAGAACTCCTCTCAATAATTAAAGATGTATGTGGGTCACAGGTAACAAAACTTACCATATCAGAGCATAAACCTTTCAGCAGTAGTACTGGCAAAATAACTTTGACCTTCTGGACCCCACTTCTCCAAGAAATTAATGGCCTAAAGCCCGTATGGGGCACAACCGGCCTGCGGAAAAGCGAGAGGTGAGGTTCGGGACCTATTCCTCCGACCTAGTGCTTTCCAGACTTCACCGCGCCGGAATATAAACTCCCTGAGGGCAAGATGTAGGTGCCTCCAGCCTGACCGCAATGTAGGGGCCAGATTCCTTTAGGATGGCCAAAGGGAGCCGAGTTCCTCAGCTCGGTGGTCCCCAGGCATCCTTCAAGGGAAAGCCCCAGGCTGGACACGAGCTGGGCGGGATCCCCCGGGTCGTCCCTCCTTCTAGCCCACTCTCTCCTTCCTCCCCACACTCCTTTTTCCTCACTCTCTCCTTTCCCTCCCTTCTCCTCCCCACCCCACCTCTACATCCCTGGACAGCTCGAAGCAGCAGCTGGAGAGGCGGGCCGGGGAGGGGCGGACCCGGCTCGGACCGGGCCTGGCCGGGCCGGGACAGAGCCAGGGCGGCCATTGGTTCATCGGGGACCTGGGGCGGGACCCGCGGAGGCGGAGCTGCTGGCCGGGGGCCTGGGAACAGTTCGGTCCCAACTGCTGAGGGTCTTCGTGGTGGTAGCCGCCGCCTGTCCGTCCTACGCCCATCCGGACCCGGACCTACCAGCTTGGCTGAGAGAACCTCACCCTAAGTTCCCAGGGTAAGAGAGGACTGAAGCGGGGCGGGTGTTCAGGAGGGGGGCACCGAGAGGTCCCCACACCAGGCTACGGAATTTCCCTGGTGGAAGTGGGGGGTTGCTCGATGGGTGGAGAGGGTCCCCCCACCAGATCCTCCCACCTCTTTCAGCATTTTCTGTCCCTCCTCCTGCACTGTCCCTGTCCCCCCTCCCTCTCCTTCCCGGAGCTTTTCCTCGGTTCACTGCTCCCCTTTTCCTCCCGGTCAGTCGTGCCGCTTCTCCCTTTGGGGATCTCCAAGACCCCCGGCCAGCCTCAGGGCCAGCCCTCCCAGCAGCCTCCCTGCCCTCAGCTATCACTCCTGATCCGGGAGCAACCCCCCTCCCCGCTCTCCGTCTCGCCCCAGAGGGAGGGGGAGAGCGCCCCGTATTTTTAGAAAATGGCTGAGGTGTGCGCCTATCTTTAGCCGTGTCCTGAAACAGATCCTGGCTGGTCAGGGCAGGGCAGGCAGCGCCCTGCTTGGGGGTGGGGAGGGGGTCCGAACGGCCCTTAGTGCTCCAGCCTCCGGACAAGCCTCGAGCTGGGGCGCCCTCACTTCCCTTCGTGTCGGACCCCCGAGCCCTCGGGGACGCTCGGCCGGCTGGGCGACCCTCTGCCGAGGCGTAGCTGGTGACGTGCGGGGGTCCGGCCCTTCCCGTGCGGAGGGTCTCGTAGCCCCCTCCCCATTCAAAGAGCAACCGCGCGGCAGGCTCGAGCTCGCAGCCCAGAGCCAGGCAGCCTTTTCTCCATGACCCCCTGTCCTCTCTCCACCCTTCCTCGCGTCCTCGGGTGTAGCCCAGCAAGGACCGGACTCCAGAGTCTCACCCCATGCCGGGGGCTCTATGTGCAGGGGGCGCGTGGCGCCATCTAGTGGCCCCTGTGAGTTAGCCGCTGAGCTGCGGACCCCAAGGGGAACCCGGCGCTGCGGCTCCTGGTAAATTCTCATCCTGAAAAATCCCAGAAATCTCTGGCCCCTGGGGAGTTAGGATTTAAGACTGACTCCCTCCCTCCCTCCTTCTCTCCATCTCTCTCTCTCCCTCTCACCCCTCTTCCTCTCTGTGTGAATTCATGGGGAGGTATCTTAGCAAAGGAACCCAGGCTGAGGGTCAGAGGATTCGGGTTACTGAGGCTCAGTTTCCCCCTCCATAACATGAGAGGGTTGGAGGCCATGACCTCTGACTTCACATCCAATCATTCTGTGATGTCCCAAATGGAGATTATCTTCATAGACTCCCAGGGCCCGAGCTGGAAGGACCTTGAGCCAGGGGTCCCTTTGATACAGCAGAAAGCTGAAGTCAGGGAGCTTGTGAGTGGTTTCCAAGAAGCCTCCCAGGTTGGCAGAGCCTGGGTCATCCTCAGGTCTCCAGGTCAGCACGCTTTTCCCACCAGAAAATGTTTCATTGTGAGGAGGGCAGGTTGGTGTTAAACATTCATTCCTAAAGCCTTGAGGTGACAGACACTGATGGGACAGAAACAGGCCCGATTTGGAGCTTGTGAAGATAGCTGGTCTAATCCTAGAGGAAAAGGGGCTCTGCGAGGTCCCTCAGAGTAAGTGGAGGGGGTCCAGGTCCTCCAAACTTGGGGCTTCTTCCTCACCACCACCTGATCATCCCCCAGAGTCTGGTGGCTTGGTGGCCTGGCTTCCATCGGACCTCCTGCCCTCATCAGATGTGATCCAGATGATAGAGACCTGCCTGGGGCTTGATACCCACAGGACAACTGGGAGGAACTGGCCAGAAGCACCTCCCCACCCCACTCTTTCCCAGTTCAGCCCCACATCTGGAAATGGGTGGACACATCTGGCCCAGAATGAAGCAGCTGTCTGGCAAGCATTTCTGCCCACCCATGGGCTAAGTTTGTTGTGGAAACGCTCACTGTCTGGGAACAGCCTTATAGTCCCTCAGCTGAGAGGCGAGGAGTTTTGGGGGGGGTTATGCACCCTAAGATCTGAGCCCTAGAACTAAAGGGGTTGGGGTGGCACAGGGGCCAGACTGCTGAAGGGAGCAGGAGGGAGGGAAGTTCCTCACCAATAGGAAGAGTGGGCCCTGGCTCTGTGCCAGGAGGTTTCCTGGCCTGCCAGCTGTGAGGACAGGGCCTGGCCCATCTGGACTTAGTCCCCACCAGGCAAGTCTGCTCATTCATGTGCACCTTATCAGTGAGCAGATCGAATCTTTTCCTGGGATGCCATGATAATAAGGGCTTTGGGGAGGTGGTAGGAGGCTTAGGTGACTCCCCCATTCAGGGCTACCTGAGCCTTCTGGGAGCTCCTAGTCTAGGTGGCCAGGCAAAACTACAGGCCACATAGCAGTGCTGTCCTGTATACACAGTGCAGAGGGGATAAAATGTGGTGGTAAGAGCTGGAAGTCAAGAAGCCTGAGTTCCGGTCAGGCTCTGCCACAGGCTTGCTGTGTTATCTCAAACAAGTCCCTTCTCTTTGGGTCTCTGTTTCCTCCTCTAAAGTGAGGGGGTGATATTAAACCCACAAGGTTCACCTCTGACAGTCTCTACACTCCCTCGTTGTCTAGACTGTTCTAAGTTCCTTGAAGTCTGACATTCCAAGCTGTCTTCCTCCTGATTCTGACATTTCTGTCTTCTTCCCTTTAGTCACTGGGAAGCCAGGGGCACTTACTGTCACGGGAATGTGTAGAAGGATGGCTTCTGGTGGGGACCAGGACAAGAAAATGAAATGGTAGGGACAGCTTTCCACTGTGTGCAGACACTCATTTCATTCTTTTCTTTCAGAGTGTGTCAGCTTCCAGCCTCTTGGATCCAGGAGAAACAGTCATCTGCCCATTGAGGGAGCCAGGCAGAAGACACCCGCAGGCAAGGACGCTGGCTGCCATTCTGCCCCTTGGCCCGTTTTTGAAAAGACTCTAATTTTTTCTTTGCCTCATCTTGCTGACTTCTTGAGCAGCTTTGGTTGAGGCTAGCCCTTGCTCCCTTTTGGGCCAGCTCCCATTGGCAGATCTACAAGGATTGGGGAGGCTTGAGGGCACCCACTCTGCAGTAGAAATCTAGCCTGTTGTGGCATCCAGTCCTTCCTCTACTCGCCCTTTGTGGATGGTAGGGTGATATGTCCGCCAAGGTGCCCATCTACCTGAAGCGGGGCAACCGCAAAGGGAAAAAGGAGAAGCTGAGGGACCTGCTGTCATCAGACATGATTAGCCCACCCCTGGGTGACTTCCGTCACACCATCCACATTGGCAATGGTGGTGAGGATGACATGTTTGGTGACATCTCCTTCCTACAGGGCAAGTTCCACCTTCTACCTGGCACAGTGGGTGAGGGACTTGAGGAGGAGGAAGATGGCACCTTCAACATCCCTTTCCCATTTGCCCGGACCACCACAGTCTGCGGGCGGGAGCCTCGGGGGCTCTCTGATGGGCATTCCCCTCTTCTCAAGAATGCCATCTCCCTCCCAGTCATTGGTGGGCCTCAGGCCCTCACTCTGCCCTCAGCTCAAGCCCCACCCAAGCCACCCCGCCTGCACCTGGAGACGTCACTGCCAACCCCCCAGGAGAGTGAGGGCTTGGAGGTCTGGAGGACTCCGGAGACCGACTCTCCCCAAAACAGCTTTGTGCCTGAGCAAGGAACGGAGGAACCATTCCTTTCCCAAGCTAGCTCCCTTCTTTCCCTCCACGTGGACCTGGGGCCTTCCATACTGGATGATGTGCTACAGATCATGGACCAGAACCAAGAACTGGACAGAGTGCAGATCCCCACATAATCCCCTGGGAATGGGATAGGAAAGCACGATGGCATTAGGCTTGTGGTGAACCCGGGGGGGTGAGAGGGGGTCAAGGATGCCTTCATTTGTTACATAACCAAACCTTCTGTGATTGGAGGGTAGATCACAGCTTCCCCCCATCTTGTCCCGTGGGAAGAAGGAAGTTTTGAGAGAGACCAGTAGAAAAGCTCTGTGCACTCCTTGGGACTGATGGGTACGAGGGAAGCAACCTATTCTTGCTAAGACTGCCTCAGCTCTGTTCTCAGATGCCCCAGCTGGCAGACTTCTCATAGTTGGGAACGGGGCACCCCATTCTTCCTTTCCTCAGCCAGGGCAGGGATAACCAGGAGTTATTCTCTTGTCAGAGCTACAGGACAGAGAAGTCTCAATAAAGGACTGAGGGAATCCACCCAGCCCTGGGGCGGAGGGATACCAACATTCTGGACACAGCTTAGTCTACCTTGTTGGCAGCTTGTGTGTGGCATCAGCCCCTTCCTGTTCCCCCCTCTACTGACTTACTGTGATTGCAATAAACCTTGCTGGATTGGTGACAGCCTCTTCTGCCTCAACCTCCTTCTCTGTCTCCATCTCAGGTTTGCTTTGAGACTAACCAATTTGTATTTAATAACTAGCCAGCAAAATGCTAGATGCCAAGGGCATGGCCAAATGCGCAGAAGACACAGGCAAATAAATGCCTGTAAGCCATGTCTAGTCAGAGGATTGAGAAGGTGTGTAGATTAGCTCCCTCATTTTACAAATGAGGAAACTGAGGCTCTGGTTTATATGATTTGCCAGAAGGATGTGGCAGAACAGAGATCCCCAACTGGCTTTTCCAGTGACAACAGGCATTCACCTAATTCTCCAGCCCTGCCTGCCTCTCAGCTCTCTAAAGAGACTCGATGAGCAAATTAGTACAGAACTTAGCTGTGAGAGCAGGGATCATGTCTTATTTCTCTTTATTTCCTCCCTGGTATCCATTGGGCCTTGAATGCAGCAGGTATCATCTCAATAAATGAGATGAGTAATGAGAGATAGTCAGATTGCAGAGTACAGGCCAGGAGGTGGGTATGGGGCAAAGACTTGAGATTTGACCTTGGATCACCTGTGTGACCCCCTCTGGGCTCCTTGGGCTCAAAGGTCCCACCCAGCATTGCATGCCTTGTGACTCCTTGTGTTGGCCTTGAACCAGGCAGGTTTCCCTGAGTCTACATCCTCTCTCTAGGTGGTTTCCCCCACCATACATGCTTCTCTCCATTTCCTGCCCCGCTTGTCATGCCTGTTCCCCCAGCTAAGTTGCTGTTTCCTTTGTGGGATCTTGCTGAGCCCCAGATAACAGCCACCATCCCCTTCTGTGCCCCTCAGTCCTTGAGTGGATGGCGATTGCTAGGACAATAGTGGATTCTGGCTTTCCTCAAGAGCACCAGGCCTTGCAGACAAGGGCAGCCCCAGAGAGGAGAGGAAGCAGGGTGAGAGAGGGCAGGGCTGAAAGGGGGCTAGCTGTCCTAATGAAGGAGCCCTAACGAAGTTGGTCTTAGGTATAACCCAGCTGCAAGCTGACCCAATAGCAGAAATTTGGAGGTCATGGTACTGATTTTTGCAAGGCCTCCCTCATGGAGACCCTACCCAACAAATCACCTTCACATTTTGTGGGACCTGGCATTGGTTTCCAGTCCTCACCACCAGGTCCTTGACTCTACAGCTTTTACAACACTGCTTGGATGCAATTCAATTCCACCATTTTTTGGTGGGCAACACAGGAACCTGGATGGTTTTTCACTTGCCAAAAACCTGTTTATAAGTGACTGGAAAGTAGGGCCAAGAGGCCTTTAAAAAGAAGTCAAGTCTGCCAAAAGGTTCTTATCCTAATGCCCACCTCCTGCTTCATGGAGGATCTCAGCACTCAAGCTGAAGGGAACCTGAGAGGCCTTCTTGTTCATCCCCCTCCTTTTACATAGAAAGAACCAGGCCCAAAGAGGGGATAGGATTTGCCCTGGGGTCAGAGTTGGTAAGCAACAAACTAGGATTCGAACCCAGCTCCAGTTCTGAACAACCCTTTGCACTGACCTCAGTCACCCTTGAGTGGTGCCTCCCTGACTTGGAGGTCAGGCCTGGGAGCCTTGGGCCACACTCACCCACTGCTCAACCAAAACCACTGTGCTCAAAAATGTTTTCTCCATGCAGGTTCGGACACTATTTGTACTGAGCAGGGCAAGTGCCAGCTGGGAGTCCCCTGGCAGCAGACAAGGTCATTCCAGCAGGGTCCCCACTCTGGAAGGACCACTGATCTTCTGGGTGACTAAAGGCTCTTGGGATGGAGAAGTAAACCGGACAGAGCTGATGTGCCAGGTTTTCTGTTCCCAGGTCCCTTCAAATCTCATTTATGTTTTAAGGGCCCTTATCTGCAAATGGGACAGGATTCCCAAAAGGGGAAGAGGAGGAAAGAATATTTCTTTTCACTTTTCATTTCCACCCCATAATGGAATTAGACCCTCCTCACTGCCCGTCCATTATCAGTTGTGTACTTTGTGGGGCCCCCCATCCTTTCTCACATATACACACCCCTCCTCTCCTCCAGCTAAGAATACTTGAAACACTCCCTGACTCAGCATGGATGATCCATAGTGGAAAATTACCCTATTTCAGGGAGAGGACCAGAGAGAATAAGTCAGCGTTTCTGGTCAGCTTTCCCTCTTCCAACCTTCTCTGACATAGTCCGGACTAATCAGAGTTGCCCAGCTCATAGCAGGGAGACCTGTACCTGGGTGGAGGTAGAGTTAGTTTGTTTTTTTACTGAGTTGTATCCAATTCTCCAAAACTCCATTTGGGGCTTTCTTAGCAAAGATACTGGAGAGGTTCCATCTCCTTCTCCAGCTCATTTGACAAATGAGAAAACTGAGGCAAACAATTAAGTGATTTGCCCAGGGTCACTCGTAAATGTCCTGACTCCAGACCTGGCTCTCTGTGCACCGTGGCGCCACCTAGCTGCCCTATGATTTTTTACTATGGTTTTATTTGACCTCACCTAGGAAATCACTTTCCCTTTGGAAGTCTCTTTAGGTGGACCTCTTGTCATCACAGAAGGAGAAGCATCAGGGGGATGGATAGAGGCAAAGATGGCAGGCTTCTCAATGGTGCAGATAATATAAATCCAGGAGGGAGAGCTTACCCTGGGTAACAAGGTCCAAACAGATCCCGACCAGCTAAAATGCTGGGTCTAATTTTAAAAGATGGTATTTAAAAAGGATAAATACAATTGTCTTAGCTCGCACTCAGAAAGTAACTTCACAAGTCAAAAGATGGGGAAGATTGGACAGCAGTTTGTAAAGGAAGGTTTTAGTGGACCACAAGTTCAATAGGTAGCTGAGTGGTATAGTGGATAGAACACCTAGCCTAGAATCAGGTAGACATCTTCCTGAGTTCAAATCCAACCTCACACACTTACTAGCTGGGTGACTCTGGGCAAGCTACTTCACCCTGTTTACCTCAGTTTCCTCATCTGTCAAATGAGCTGGAGAAGGAAATGGAAAACCATTGCTGTACCTTTGCCAAGAAAACCCCAAATGGGGTCATGAAGAGTCTGACATGAAAACAACTGACCAGTGACCATGGGCCCTATTAGGAGAGACATCTGTATCCAGGACTCAATTGTCCCACTGCTCTACTATGGTCAGACCACATGAGGGCATCAGGCTCAGATCTGGGAGCCACATTTCAGGGAGGATGTTGAAAAACTGGAGTGTCCAAAGGAGAACAACCAGTATAATGAACCTAACACCTAACCCCAGATGTAGGGTTCTACTCTCCACCTTGCACTTCCCAAGGCCACTGGAGTCAGCCCCACCACCTCTGCAAGACGTTCATTTCCCATTAGCTGGGGAAAGAAGTATGAGGGGTCAAATGGACGAGACTGCAGCAGGGAGAAGCTGAGTATCCAGGACCCTGCCTGGGTACTGGGCCCTCTGAGAGGAGGGACCCCCATGAACACTCAGAGACCCTTTGTTGTTATGTGCAAACTGATGCTGTCACTATCCAAGGGGAGTGTGGCTGGCTGTCCATGACAGTGAGATGGACCCATTCTGTGGGCTTGGATCAACACTGAGTTAGTTCCTCTTTCTAAACAAGTAATAATCTGATAATGGGCCAAGCAACTAGAGAGCTGGCTTGGGAGCCACATAATGGCTTCTGTGGCACAGTGGGCAGAGAGAGCTCTGGGCTAAGATTCAGAAAGACTTGAGTTTCAATCCAGCCTCAGCTACTTAATACTTTCATGGCTCTAGGGAAGTCACTTAACTCCTCAGTGGGTCAATGAGCATTGATTAAGCACCTAATATGTGCCTAATATGGGGATACAAAAAGACAAGGAGTTTATAATCTGACCAGGAGGTGACATGCAAACAAATGTGTTCAAACAAGCTTCTATACAGGATAAATGGATTTAATCACCAGAGGGAAGGCATTAGAATGAAAGGGGGTCAGGAAAGGCCTCCTGTGGAAGGTGGCCACTGGAGGAAATCCTACGGCCAGTTTCCAAAGCTTAAGTTCATCAAATGGCTTAGGAGCATGCAGATGGGAGAGAAGGTTACCTCAGTTCACCCAAAACACATACATAACAAAGGCAGAAGTGTGGTGAATGGCCCATGTGATACAATGGATGTGAGAGGGCTGCAAGGAGGACTTCCTTGGCAAACATGGCGCCCAAGATGCTGACAGAAAGGGATCCCCCTGAGAAGGAAGGTGTAAGAGCAAGTGGTGAATAGCCCCCATGTGCCACTGGGAGCCACGCAGGCAAGGCAGCGCAACTGAAAAACACTAGGTTTGGAGGGAAGACCTGAATACAGCCCTGCTGGGAGTCATGCTGAGTGGCCTCTCTGGGCCTCTGTGTTACAGACGAACTTGACACACCAAAAAAGGTATCAAGAAAAAGTTAATCAAAATGGAGTTCAGAGGAGGGAAGGCCGTCTACTCCCCCACCCCCCAACAAGGAACAGATAGCTTTCAGCATGGAACTGGAAGGACATTGACCATGTCAGGATGAGGCAGGACCCTTATAGAATTCCAAAATTTGGATCTCCTTTGATACCATCCCCTAGCCATGTGACTTCATATTCTCCTCTGATAGGTTTTCCCTCAAACAACTTATTGAGCACACACAGTAATTTTCTGACCTTCACCTCACTGTATTAGGCCACACACACCCCCTCCCCATCAAAGTGTGGAAATAAAACTTATTTCCTGTTTCCCACATCAGTTTCTTCCTATATAAAAATGAGGTACTTGGATTCAGTAGTCTCTAAAGTCCTTTCCAGCTCTATACCTTAGAATCCCAGGAGCCAATTAGATCCCAATTTCTGATGTTAAGCCTTTGATAGAACTTGGGTGGCAAGAGCTTACTCTTTTAGGGGACAGCCTTTCCAAAGGTGCAGAGGCCAGAGATGGAATGCTGAGTTTAAGGATGTCAAGGAGACCAGTTAGAGCACAGTTTATGGAGGCTAGACATACAAAATCCATATTTTGGACAGGGTCCTGGAGCCATATTGTGAAGATCTGGCAGTCAGAAGGCCAGGGCTCTAGTCCTCAGTCAGCTGTGTCTCTTTGTATCTGGCACAATCCCCACGTATAAAAATCATCTGTTCAGACCAAAGGGTTCCTTCAATTCAGTGTGAATCTAAACAGACCGACCTGGGGTTCTTAGTGCCCCCTGGTGTCTAACACTAAAACACTCAGAGACATACAAGGATTGGGTCATTTTACCTATAGTTGTAATCAGCATCCAGAATGCAGGAGGACACATACTTGTCCTCGCCAGTCTCATTCTCTCCATGCATCTCTCAGGGACTTAGCTATACCTGTTTCTTGGTGCATTAGTTTACCTCCCAAATGCCTTTCTCTGCAATGGAAAAAATCTAAATAAATTACATACCAACATACTGGTCCTCTCTGAAGCATACCTCACTCTGCATCCATAATCCACCACTTCTACACTGAGAGTGATGCTCACCCCCAGTTTTCTGATCAGAGTTCAGAAGTTCGTCAGTGCTGTTTTCCTTTACATTACTGTGGTCATTCTGTATTTCTTCTCTTGGTGCTGCTTACTGCATCTCTCGGCATTGGCTCCTAGGGGCTTTCCTGAGTTTCTCCAAATTCATCATATTCATCATTTCCTATTGCACATTTCCTAATAATATATTAATATAATATATTAATATAATAATATTTCTTATTAATGGTCGTTCATGTGCTGAGACTTCAATGTGGCCAGTCTGCAGGCACCCATATTAGGGCCATTTCATGTCTGCCACAAAAGGCGCTGCTCTGGACACTTCTGCACTTTACTCTTTCTTTGATTCATTTAACTGAATTTTGTTTTCATTCCCTTTTTTAATTCTTTGGTTCTCTGGGAGGAGGGGGGAAGATACGATGGAAAACAGAAGTGATGTAAAAATAGAAGACATCAACAGAAAAGCTATTTAAAGCCTTTAAAAGACCCCCTGGGCAGACGCCTGCTGGAGTAATATGTTAAGCTCTGGGTGCCAGAGTTTAAGAAAGATGTTAAACAGCTGGCAAGCATCCAAGGGAAGGTGACCATAGGGAAGGGCTATAGGAAGATCCATTGAAGAAACTGGGAATATTTGTCCTAGAGGAGAGGGGATTTGGGGGGGGCATCATAGCTATCTTCAATCATTTTAGGAGCTGTGGAAAGGGGATCAGTCTTGTTCTACTTGGCCCTAGAGAGTGACTATATGGTGCAGTGGATAGAGCACCAGGCCTGGGGTCAGGAAGACTTCATCTTCCTGAACTTAAATCTAGCCTCAGACACTTCCTAGTTGTGTGACCCTGGACAAGTCACCTCACCCTGTTTGCCTCAGTTTTCTCATCTGTATGTGTTCATCCTCCTTTGCCAAAGAAGACCATGCCATCAGAGAAATGATGACATGACTTGTACTTGACTTTGTTTTGAGTGAGGAAGGGCTGTGAAGGTCACCAGCCTCACTCCTCCTCCAGAGTCATCTGAATCCAGTGATCAGATATTCATCAGGATGACTGGAGATGACCCAGGATAAGGCAATCGGGGTTAAGTGACTTGCCCAAGATCACATAGCTAGTGGGTGTCAAGTGTCTGAGGTGAGATTTGAACTCAGGTCCTCCTGACTCTTGCACAGGTGCTCTATCCACTGTACCACCTAGCTGCCCTCTCATCTGTAAAAGGAACTGCAGAAGGAATGACAAACCCCTCCCTCTTATTATCTTTGCCAAGAAAATTCCAAATGGGGTTGCCAAGAGTCAGACATGATTGAAATGCCCTCTAGTGGTAAGCACAAGGAGGCATTTAACCAGACAGACTCTTCTATGTAAGGAAACTCCTTAAGAGTCCGACTCCAGGTATCACTGCAGAATGGGCCACCTTGAGAGTAGTGAGCTCCCCATCACTGGAGGTCTTCCAGGAAAAGCTGTTTGACTACCTGTGGATGAGATTCCTGATCATATGGCTTAGACAACAGTTCAGCCCTTCTTAACTGTGGATCAAAAATTTGGCAACAGTAAAAGATAACAAACATTCAATGACCAAAAATTAATTAAAAACTTCAAATTGAGATGAATCTGCATTTTACACTGTGCATGCTCTCTGGTCACATAATGCCAACCAACACAGTCCAAACCAAAAAGAGGTTGCAGGTGGGAAAAATTTCAGAAGCCCAGGACCTAGAGGTCCCTTCCAACTCCAAAACTGTCATTCTTGCACCTGAAACAAGCAGAATCTGGCTGCCAAGATTAGATTTAGAGTTTAAATGGGCCCTAGAAGTCATCAAGTCAGATTTGTATCCAGGTTCTGCCATTTAGAAATTCTATAGTAATTACTGTCTTCCAGGCATTATACTAATCACTTTAAAATTATTTCAATTGATCTTCCCAACAACCTTGCCAAGTAGGTGTTCTTATCCCCATTTTACAGATGAGGAAACTGAGGCAAACAGCAGTTAAGTAACTTGACTAGTGTCTAAGGCCAGATTTGAACCTAGGTCTCCTTGACTGCAGCCCTAGCACTCTATCCATTCTATCCACTTTACTTCCCCGGGACTCAGTTTTCTCATTTGCTAAAGGCTAATAATGACACTTCCAACCTCATTGCACCACTCTTCCATAACGTATGGAGCTAAAAAGGGGCTTTGCAGTTATCTGATACAAACTCTTCATTTTACAGATGAGGAAACTAAGATCCAGGGAGCAGAGTGGGTTACCCAGGTCATACAGCCAGTGGGTAGCAGAGCTGACCTTCCAAGCCAGATCCTCCCAGCTCTTTCTACTCCACCCAAGGACACAGGGTTGATGTCTATACACATCTTAGCTTTGCCAAATCCTGCCAGCTGTAAGCACTCTCTCCTTCTGGACATTTTATACACACACACACACACACACACACACACACACCCATATATACATGCATACATACATCCTCTGGACATTTTGTACAGGCATATATACATATATGTACACATACATACATACATATGCATACATATGTACATATATCTTTAATTCAATTAACTCAATTTGTTCCTTTCTAATTTTCAAGAAGTTTCTTGCCTGGGCAGATTTGGTGCCTCTTCTGCCAAGCTATTCATTTCCTTTTCAATTCTTTCTTCCATAGCTCTCATTTCATTTGCAAAAATGTTTTTAACTCATTAAAAAAAAAACGGGGGCGGAGACAAGATGGCAGAGTAGAAGAACGCAAGTTTACGAGCTCCGAAACCACAGCCCATAGAATTAATGTAAAAAGAGACCCCCATAACTTCTGGACCACTGAAAGGTGTACAGAAACAGAGTGGAAGAGATTTCCGTTCCAGAGAGCCCTGGAGAGCCGTCCCGAGGGTCCGTCGCACCCCAGAAAGCGGACACCACCCCAGCGCTGCCCTGGCCGCAGCCCCAGAGAAGCTGACCCGAGCAGGCTTCAGGGACGGAAGCTCCGGCAGCCGGGAAAGTCCCTCCACCCACAGAAGCTACAGGTCAGTAAGAGAGACGGCTGGCTGGCTGAGGGGAGTGGACTGTCTCCATGACTCAGGCCCCCCTCGGGAGGAAGCCGCGGCGGCAGAGACGGGGGCAGGAAGCAGCGGAGGCAGAGGCATTGGCGGCAGCGGAGGCAGCAGTGGTGGCGGCCTGGGACTCCCCAGCAGCAGGCAGGATCTTCATTACTGAAGGTCTCTGCATAAACAACCTGAGGGAGCTGAGCCTGTGAGACGGCCCTGCCACAACCCGCTCTATTACTGAAGGCCTCTGCATAAAGCCCCTGAGGGAACTGAGCCTGGGAGGCGGCCCTGCCCCCACCCCAGCACCAGAACTAAAGGTCACATTGATTAGCAGCTGGGCAGCGTGGAAAGCACATTTGAATCTCAGACCCCAAGCACTAGCTGGGCGGATCTAGGCAGGGGTGGACAGGAATCTCAGAAGTCAAGTAACTGGCTGGGAAAATGCCTAGAAAAGGGAAGAAAAATAAGACTATAGAGAGTTTTTTTTGAACAGATGCAAATGATCCCGACTTTTGGATCTGATGACGAGGACATATTCTTGCCATCAGGGAAAGATGTGGAGGGTGGGGCCTCAGTACCCCAGACATCCCAGGGGGATGTCGGGTGGGCTCAGGCCTTGGAAGAGCTCAAAAAGGATTTTGAAAAGCAAGTTAGAAAGGTGGAGGAAAAACTGGGAAGAGAAATGGGAGAGATGCAAGAAAAGTATGAAAAACAGGTCAATACCTTGGTAAAGGAGACCCAAAAAAATGCTGAGGAAAATAACACCTTGAAAAATAGGCTCACTCAATTGGCAAAAGAGGTTCAAAAAGCCAATGAGGAGAAGAATTCTTTCAAAAGCAGAATGAGCCAAATGGAAAATGAGGTTCAAAAGCTCACTGAAGATAATAGTTCTCTCAAAATTAGAATGGAACAGATGGAGTCTAATGACTTTACGAGAAACCAAGATATCACCAAACAAAACCAAAAGAATGAAAAAATGGAAGAGAATGTGAAATATCTCATGGGAAAAACAACTGATCTGGAAAATAGATCCAGGAGAGACAATTTAAAAATTATGGGACTACCTGAAAGTCATGATCAAAAAAAGAGCCTAGACATCATTTTCCATGAAATTATCAAGGAAAACTGCCCTGACATTCTACAACCAGAGGGCAAAATAAGTATTGAAAGAATCCATCGATCACCACCTGAAAGAGATCCAAAAAGAGAAACTCCTAGGAACATTGTGGCCAAATTCCAGAACTCCCAGCTCAAGGAGAAAATCTTGCAAGCAGCTAGAAAGAAACAATTCCAGTATTGTGGAAATACAATCAGGATAACTCAAGATCTAGCAGCTTCTACATTAAGGGATCGAAGGGCGTGGAATAGGATATTCCAGAAGTCAAAGGAACTAGGACTCAAACCAAGAATCACCTACCCAGCAAAACTGAGTATAATACTTCAGGGGAAAATATGGTCTTTCAATGAAACAGAGGACTTTCAAACATTCTTGATGAAAAGACCAGAGCTGAAAAGAAAATTTGACTTTCAAACACAAGAATGAGAAGAAGCATGAAAAAGTAAACAGCAAAGAGAAGTCTTAAGGGACTTATCATAAGTGAACTGTTTACATTCCTACATGGAAAGACAATATTTGTAACTCTTAAAACTTTTCAGTATCTGGGTAGTTGGTGGGACCACACACACACATGTACATGCATGCATGCACACACACATACACACATGCACACACATACAGAGACAGAGAGCACAGAGTGAATTGAATAGGATGGGACTATATCTTAAAAGAAATTAAGGTAAATGGTGAGAGAGAAATGTAGTGGGAGGAAAGAGGGTGAAATGGAATGGGGTAATTATATGTCATTTAAGAGGCAAGTAGGAGACTTTTTAGTGGAGGGAAAAAGAGGAGAGCTGAGAAAAAAAAATCAAGAAGTTTACCCTCATCACATTTGACTAAAGGAAGGAATAAAATGCACACTCATTTTGGTATGAAAACCTATCTTACAGGATAAGAAAGTGGAGGAGAAGGAGATAAGCAAGGGCTGGGATGATGGAAGGTAGGGCAAAGGGTGGAGGGAGCAATTTGAAGTCAACACTCGGGGAGGGACAGGATCAAAAGACAGAAGAGAAACAATGAGGGGCAGGATAGGATGGAGGGTAATTCAGTTAGTCTTACACAACACGACTATCAGGGAAGTCATTTGTAAAACTACACAGATAGGGCCTATATTGAATTGCCTGCCGTCCCAAAGGGAATGGGTTGGGAGGGAGGGATGGGGAGAATTTGGAACTCAAAGTTTTAGGAACAACTGTTTAGTATTGTTGTTGCTACTAGGAAAGAAGACATACAGCTAATGAGGAATAGAAAGTCATCTGGCCCTATAGGAGAAAAGAGAAGATGGAGACAAGAGAAGGGAGGGATGACAGAAGAGAGGGCAGATTGGAGATAGGGAAAATTAGATTGCTTGGGTATTGGGGTGGGGGAGGGGATAAAAGGGGAAAAAAAATTTTGGAACCCAAAATTTTGTGAAAATGAATGTAAAAAATTAAATAAATAAATTAAAAAAAAAAAAAAACCCGCTTCATCTTTTCCAGAAATTCTAGTTGAATGTGTACCCAGGCTGTTTCTCTTGAGGCTTTGCTTGGAGATATTTTGGAGTTATTCTCTTCTGCCTTTGTGACAGCATCCCTGTCACTAAAACAGCTTTTTACGGTGGGCTCCTTTTTTTGGGCAGGAGGCTCATTTTTCCAGCCTATTTCCTGACTTCAGGCTTTATTAGGGCCAGATTCTATGTGCTGTTGGAGGGAATGTCTGGACTGGTCCCGTTGCTGTCTTCTTAGGGTGCTGAATGTTATGTTATTCCAGGATCTCAGGGACGATTCAAGCTGGAGACCCATAAGCTTTCAATGCTCTCAAAGTGGTCTAATCAAAAGTGAAATCTCATTGCTGTCCTCCTCAGTCCAGACCAAGTCTGAACTCCATAAGTTCCTGACCACGGTTTGGGTCTGAGCATCAGTAGATGCTACTGGAACCTGCCCCTACCAGCCAGTTGGAACACTCTGCACGTTCAGAGTGACAGAATTATAGACTCCTTTTTAGACTGAGTTTCCTGCCCTGGTTACTCTTCCATAGGCTGGGCAAGAAGCTGGAACTGAGATCCTGCTCTTCTGAGATCTGAGCCATACTACTGCTGCTGCTGGCATCTGAGCTTGCCTGTCTCTATGTACAACAACTCGGGCCCTCCTCAGCTGCTCCTTACCCCAGAATGCCATCCCTGAGAACAGGTCCCCTCCTCCATCCACCTTGATCTTAGACCCGGAACTGGTTAGTGTTGGCACCTGTTGCTCTCCTGCCACTCAGGGGTGGGTCTGACCTCCTCTCACCCTGACCCACAACACTGGAGGGCTTCTGGCCAGATCCCTGTCTGTTTTCCTAGACCAAATTGGGCTAGCAAAACAACTCAATGTGATTCTTTTTCGTGGATTTCTCCATCCAGATTAGATCTGATACATTTTCTAGATCTGCTTAGGGAAGGTAGGGGATCAGGACGCTGGAATACTGGCTGTGAGGCCTCCCACTACTCTGCCACCTCGGTTTCTCCATCCTAATAAGGGAAGTGGCATCCCAGAGAGTGTCATTTGGATCTGGGAAGTTTCAGGATAGTACAAACAATGGAGGGGCTCATCCTTTTGAGGAATAGTAGAGTATGGATTGATTATTTTTCCCAGCACAGTTAATTAATAAACTTTATTAAGCACATACCAAACTATATGCCAGGTACTGTGCTAAGTGCTGAGGATGCTACACAGCCCCTGCTATTGAGGGGTGTACTGTCTCCTGGGGGAGATGATGTGCAGACAACTATGAACCAACAAAGAACACAATGGCATTAAAGGCACATCTAGAAGCCTTCAGGTAGAAGGTGGGATTTTAGTGGAACAAGAGGTAAAAGTCATAGCTTAGGGAAGGGATGATACCTATGGCAGAGACTATTGTGGTGTGTCTAGGGGTCCCTCCCTACCCTGATCTACCTAGTCAGAATTCAAAGTAGGGAAGCAAAGTCAGAGGTAGAGGGTGGGGATGAACAAGTTAGCCCTCAGCAGCATTGTAGAAAGATGGCTAGAGGGCATCAGATCCAATCACCCTGAACTTGAAAGTGGGTTAGAGGCAGTAAAAATTTATACTTCTAGACCTAGACCTGAAAGGGAACTTAGGAGTCATCTGACTTCAAACACTCATTTCATAGCTGAGGAAACTGAGGCCCAGAGAAGTCACCATTAAGAGATTTACCAAAGTTCACTTGTGTGGTAAATTAATTCTAGGATTTCATCTCTGGTCCTGTGACTGCAGCATCAATGAGGGCTCTCACCACTGAGCATCAATAAATTTTTTAACTTTGGGTATTTTTTTTGATATTAAAAAATTATAAATCAGAGGTTTAGGGCAGCTAGGTGGTGCAGTGGATAGAGCACTGGAGTCAGGAGGATCTGAGTTCAAACCCTGCTTAAGATGCTTGACACTTTGGGGTGGGGAGGAGCCAAGATGGCGGAGTTGAAAGACTCACATATGCTAGCTCCGAACCCACAGCCCATAAATTTGCTGTAAAAAGAACTCCCCACAAATTCTGGAGCACTGCAAGCCGTGAAGAAACGCAGTGGAAGAGATTTCCATTCCAGAGAGCCCTGGAAAGCCATCCCCAGGGGTCCATCGCACTCCAGACAGCAGAGACCACCCCTGCGCTGCCCTGGCTGGGCGGTCCAGAGGAGCAGATCCGAGCAGACTTCAGGGATGGAATCTCCGGTGGCCGTGAAGGTCCCTCCACCCACAGGCACTACAGGTCAGTGAGAGAGACTTCTGGGCTGGCCGAGAGGTGAGCAGGGTGTCTCCATAACTCAGGCACCCTCGGGAGGCAGAAGAAGAAGCAGTGGCGGCCCTGGACTCCTGGAGCATTCAGGAGCTCAGGGCCATTACCAAAGATCTCCACATAAAGCCCCTGAGGGAACTGAGCCTGGGAGGTGGCCCTGCCCTGCCCTGAGCACCAGGATTTAAGCTCACATTGAATAGCAGCCGTGCCCACCACTGAAAGCCCTGAGACTGGGGAGCAGCATTTGAATCTCAGACCCCAAGCACTAGCTGGGTGGATCTAGGTGGAGGTGGAGAGGAATCTCAGAAGTCAAGTAACTGGCTGGGAAAATGCCCAGAAAAGGGAAGAAAAATAAGACCATAGAAAGCTACTTTCTTGGGGGACAGATGTTCCCACCTTTCATTTCTGATGACGAAGAACAATTCTTACCATCAGGGAAAGACGTGGAGGTCGGGGCCTCTGTATCCCAGACATCCCAGGTGGATGTCTGGTGGGCTCAGGCCATGAAAGAGCTCAAAAAGGACTTTGAAAATCAAGTTAGACAGGTGGAGGAAAAACTGGGAAGAGAAATGAGAGAGATGCAAGAAAAGCATGAAAAATGGGTCAATACCTTGGTAAAGGAGACCCAAAAAAATGCTGAAGAAAATAACAGCTTGAAAAATAGGCTCACTCAATTGGCAAAAGAGGTTCAAAAAGCCAATGAGGAGAAGAATGCTTTCAAAAGCAGAATTAGCCAAATGGAAAAAGAGGTTCAAAAGCTCACTGAAGAAAAGAGTTCTCTCAAAATTAGAATGGAACAGGTGGAGGCTAATGACTTTATGAGAAACCAAGAAATCACAAAACAAAACCAAAAGAATGAAAAAATGGAAGATAATGTAAAATATCTCATTGGAAAAACAACTGACCTGGAAAATAGATCCAGGAGAGACAATTTAAAAATTATGGGACTTCCTGAAAGCCATGATCAAAAAAACAGCCTACACATCATCTTTCATGAAATTGTCAAGGAAAACTGCCCTGATAGTCTAGAACCAGAGGGCAAAATAAGTATTGAAGGAATCCATCAATCACCACCTGAAAGAGATCCAAAAAGAGAAACTCCTAGGAACACTTTGGCCAAATTCCAGAGTTCCCAGGTCAAGGAGAAAATATTGCAAGCAGCAAGAAAGAAACAATTCCAGTATTGTGGAAATACAATCAGGATAACTCAAGATCTAGCAGCTTCTACATTAAGGGATTGAAGGGCGTGGAATAGGATATTCCAGAAGTCAAAGGAACTAGGACTCAAACCAAAAATCACCTACCCAGCAAAACTGAGTATAATACTTCAGGGGAAAATATGGTCTTTCAATGAAACAGAGGACTTTAAAGCATTCTTGATGAAAAGACCAGAGCTGAAAAGAAAATTTGACTTTCAAACACACGCATGAGAAGAAGCATGAAAAAGTAAACAGCACAGAGAAGTCATAAGGGACTTACCAAAGGTGAACTGTTTACATTCCTACATGGAAAGACAACATTTGTAACTCTTAAAACGTTTCAGTATCTGGGTAGTTGGTGGGATCACACACACACATACACACATGCACACACACGCACACACATGTACATGCATGCGCGCACACACATACACACATGCATGCACATACAGAGATAGAGAGCACAGAGTGAATTGAATAGGATGGGATCATATCTTAAAAGAAATTAAGGTAAACAGTGAGAGAGAAATGTAGTGGGAGGAGAGAGGGTGAAATGGAATGGGGTAAATTATATCTCATTCAAGAGGCAAGCAGGAGACTTTTTAGTGGAGGGAAAAAGAGGAGAGCTGAGAAAAAAACATGAAGTTTACCCTCATCACATTCGACTAAAGGAAGGAATAGAATGCACACTCATTTTGGTATGAAAAGCTATCTTACAGTACAGGAAAGTGGGGGAGAAAGAGATAAGCAGGGTTGGGGAGATGATGGGAGGGCAATGGGAGGAGGGAGCAATTTGAAGTCAACACTCTTGGGGAGGGACAGGATCAAAAGACAGAATAGAAACAATGGGGGGCAGGATAGGATGGAGGGAAATACAGTCTTACACAACATGACTATTATCGAAGTCATTTGCAAAACTACACAGATATGGCTTATATTAAATTGCCTGCCTTCCCAAAGGGAATGGGTGGGGAGGGAGGGATGGGGAGAATTTGGAACTCAAAGTTTTAGGAACAACTGTTTAGTATTGTTCTTGCTCCTAGGAAATAAGAAATACAGTTAATGGGGAATAGAAAGTCATCTGGCCCTATAGGACAAAAGAGAAGATGGGGACAAGAGAAGGGAGGGATGATAAAAGAGAGGGCAGATTGGAGATAGGGGAAATTAGAATGCTCAGGGTATTGGGGTGGGGAGAGGGGACAAATGGGGAGAAAATTTGGAACCCAAAATTTTGTGAAAATGAGTGTAAAAAGTTAAATAAATAAATTTATATTTAAGAGTAAAAAAAAGATGCTTGAAACTTCCTAGTTGTGTGACCCTGGACCAGTCATTTAACTACCATTGCCTTAAAAATAAATAAATAAAGAGGGCTTGGATTGATTAAGAACAATGTTGTTTGTCCTTGTTCTGGAAGAGGACCATGACATCAGGGAGGAGATGCTATGACATGCAGGTGAATTAGTTCGAAGTGATTTTATAGACACTACGAATGTAAAATATTGCAGCTCCTGCTGGACACAAGCTGGGGCATGGTTAGCTTGGCTGAACCGTTTTCTTCTCTTTCCTTCTAATTCTTTGAAAACAGAGCCGGCAAGGCAGGTGAATACTTACACCTCAGAAACTGGCAATCCCTACAATCAGCGCTTGATTTCTTGTTTTCTTAATTGACTACATTTTAAAAGTGTTTATAATCAGATTTAACTTCAAAGTGTTTGTGCAAATCTTCCCCTTCCCCCACCAAGTCTGTTTGTTAACCACTACCATCATCTCCATGGTCATGTCCGGAAATAAAATCCGTGTGAAAATGGAAGAAAACAGGCTTGGAAACAAACATGCAAAGGAGATACAGAGTAACCGTCATTAGAACAATGTAACTTTTTAAATAAGGGCAACTTTGTAAGTTTGTATACGAGCCTGAGAATTCCTGGGAGGAAAAAAGGAAGGCGGGGCAGTCCTCAGGGGGCAGACTGGTTTTTGCCCTTCTTTATATGCCCAGGTTAGCAGGTGCCCGGTAAACAGTAGGCGTTTAATAAATGCTGGCTGCCCACTGCAAAGGAAAAGTTTAGGTTTGAGTTAGTGTTTAATTGCAGCTACTTTTCCCTCCTCGCTCCCACCTTGGGGGTCTCTTCCACAATGGAGGAGCCCCCAGAGGCCGCTGGAGGTGGAGGTGAAGGGGAAACGGCCACCCCGGCCCGAGACCAGGTGCTCACCGCAGTCCCGAGGCTTTTGTCGCTTTCCCGGAGAGGCACAGGCTCAAACCGCGCATGCGCATTGGCTTGATGCTGTTTCCTCCTACCCGGTACTGGCCTGCTCTGGTTAATGGGAAAATTACCGCGCTTGCGTGATGGGGCTAGGGCGCCGGGGGCGGAGGGAGGGGGGTGTTGGGGAAGTGGGGAAGATGGACGACCTTTCTGGCTCCTGCGCGTTGGAGCAGGGAACTACGCGCTGGCTTCCACGTAAACGCGGACGAGACGGAGACAGCTTCTGTTTGGAGCTTTGGAGAAGGTGGGGCGGAGCGCGTCAGTTCTTGAGGCTCGGCGCCTGCGCGCTGGCAGCCTCGCTCTCCCGCCCCGGCGCCTGCGCGCTGGAAGCCTCGCGCTCCCGTCTGCACGCCTGCGCGCTGGGGTCGCCGCGGGGGCGGGAGCGGGGAGGTGGGGCGCGCGGGCGCGCGCTCCGGGCTGGGCGCCTGCGCACTGCGACCCCGGGGGCTCCCGGGCTGAGGGAGAGGAGGAGGGAAGATGGCGGCCGTGGTGGAAAATGTAGTGAAGCTGTGAGTGGCGACCGCCGTCTCTTCAGAGCCGGGGCGGGCGGGGGGGCGGGCCCGGGGCCGCGGAGGGGGCGTGGCGGCGGCGTGCGCGGAGGCGCCGCCGGGGCGGGTGCGGGGCCCGGGCCCGGACGAGGCCGTTGGGCGCCGGGCCGGGGCGCGTGGCAGCTGCGGGCGCGAGCACTTCCGGCGGGGGCGCGCGCGCGGCCCCGCTGCGGCCAGGCGCGCCCCCGAGGGGAAACTGAGGCCCGAGCTCCGGCGCCTGGAAAGGAACCTTAAAGGGGGGGGGGTCGTCTCACCTGACCGAGGGAGTAAACTGAGGCACGCGGGCAGTGCCAGGGCCAAGGTCACGGAGAGAGTCAGGGGGAAGGATCCTGGACACAACCACGCTCCCACGTCCCGTTTGACAGGTGGGGAAACTGAGGCACAGAGCGGGGCTGTGACTCGGAAGCTGAGCTAGGATCCGAACTCGGGGTCTGGACGGGCGCCCCCGCCCCCCATAGTCCTTGCCCGGTGCTGAGGCTCGTCCTCGGGGGATTGGGGGGCGGCCCGGGCTGCCCCGCGGGGCCCTCAGGAGGTGGGCTGACACGGAGCCCCCCGGCCAGACCCCGAGCCACAGGATGCGCTTTGGGAAGGAAGGAAAGGTGCTGCACCTGTTCACACTCACCCAGAAGGGGAGTTTTAAATACAAAGGGGGTCCCCTCTGCTTGGGGTTCTGGAATGAATTTCTTGCTGAAACCGGGTGCCAAGGAAGGCTGCAGCTCTTGGGCCCGACCCACCTGAAGAAAGGACCGGGGGCCGGGCCATATGGCAGGATCTTCCTGTTCCCAGGGGGCAGGCCAGGAGCACTGCCTTGAATCCTGAGGAGCCCGCTCTTGCCGTTGGCCAGGGGTAGAGGCATCTCAGAAGTGCGGGCAGTGAAAGGTGGCGTGGCCTTGGCATCTTACCTGGGAGCTTAGCATGCAGTGGGCCTTGAATTCACTCCGACTCACCCAGGCGTGGGTCAGCAGAACTTCTGTTCTCTAGGTGCCAGCTAGATTTCCAGCCGTTCCTTTTTAAGTGGGTACAGGGAGTTGGAAGAGGGGGTTTTTCCAGGGTTCTCAGGGCTCTGTCCTTGCTTTATGGTAGGCTGAAAGCTCTCCCTGACTTCCCCCTGGATGGGAGCCTTTTTGATGAGGAGAGCATGCCCGCTGCCATTCAGCTGGGTGCCCTCCCTCTCCTGGGTTAGTTGGAGAGGGCAGCAGGCTTCCTTTCCGCTCCTCTGCTGTCTTTCTCAGCCACCCACCCATCCCACCCCATCATCCTCTCTCTTTGATGTGCCCACTCCTTTTCCCCAGTCTCTCCTCAGGCTGACATTTCCCTCAGTTTAGAGATGATCATGCTAATCTTCCACTCTGTCCTTCCTGACACAAAGGTTCTCTCCCCGCTTTTCCATCCTTTTCCTTGGGTTTGTACCCAGCACCCCACAGGGGCCAGAGGCAGTTTCACCAATTTTATACTGACGTAGAGGGAAATCCAGTTGTTCTGAGAAAAGCTGACTCTTCTAGATCGCAAGGGGAGCATGGAAAGAAGGCAAGAGGGAAAGAAAAGTTAAAAAAGGGAAGTTTCTTGGGGTAGACCTGGATGGGTGGCATCAGGCACCTTCAGGTGGGGTTGGCAGGGTATCTCCTGAAACAGGCCTTGGTTTCTCCATCTCACCTTTGAGGTAGTCTTCGGGGTTAGGGTTGGGGTTCCTGGTACCCTGGTACCCTGGCAATGGGGAGCCAACCACCTCCTCCTCAGTACCATCTGCTGGGGGCTGCTGATGACAGTCAAAGTCTAATGGTCAGGCTTCTCTACCAAGGAAGGGAACTACACCTTCTTTTTCCTGTTCCTGATCCCCACCCAGAGAAGCAGCTGTTGTCCCCTTGCCATGCTATCACCAGGCTGGTTTGTTTTGGTTTTTGTTTGGGGGGAGTACTTAGTTATCTGACAGTTTAGTCTTAATTTGAGAAACAGGACACTTCTGGGCTTTATTTGTGATGGGCTCCTGAGCTGGGACTCTCTCTCCCTGGCATAAGAAATAAAAAGGAGATCTCTTCCTAAGGGTAGCACCCACTGTCCCCAAACACCCATCTCTCTCTCTCTTAGCTGCTTAACAGGATCTAAGTCCAGGGATCCTTGGCTGAGTTCTCCCTCCCCTGACCCCCAGCTCATTAGGAGCCATGTTCTCTGCCCTGTCCCAAACACATAGTGTTCTTTAAAAAGCTGTGTGGCCCACCTCCTGGTGTGTGCCTGAGGTACCCACACAACCTGAAGGCTCCAGGATCTCCCTGCTTACCTTCCATTTCTTTCTGAATGTCACTCTCAGTTCCCATCAGTGGAAACAAAGGAACTGTGCTCTTTAGCCTTGTTTATCTAATTTTCTTCTCTGATGGTGAGAATGTGGAGGCCGATTTCTGAAAGCCAGCTAATGTGGACCCATTGCCTCCTCCTCACATAAGAGGCCTACCTCAAATTACAGTAATTACAGCTCATTGAATTAAGCTGGGCTGGTGGCATTTCTGCTACTGCCTTTCTCTTTGTTTTGGTTTGGGGGTGGGGATGTTTCCCAGTTGCTCAAAGCACCAAATTATTGAGAGCTCATTAGATCATGGTGTGGGGTTTGAGGTGGTTTATGTTCTGGGCCTTCCCAGCCAGGACACCCAGAGGCCTCTGGGGCCCAGCTTGATTCCGCCTGGTGACATTTAACTTGGCTAAGCTGGTGTCCTCTAAGGTAGAAGAGGGAACAGACAGGTCAAAAGGGTCCCAGACAGCTTTCTGAGCCTTCCCTTGAAGCCCCTCCTGTCCCCCTACAGCCTGGGGGAGCAGTACTACCGAGATGCCATGGAACAGTGCCACAATTACAACGCCCGCCTGTGCGCCGAACGCAGCGTGCGCCTGCCCTTCCTCGACTCCCAGACTGGAGTGGCCCAGAGCAACTGTTACATCTGGATGGAAAAGCGGCACCGGGGGCCAGGTGAGGGCCAGCCTGCTGAGCACACAGCTTCTAGCTGGGGCTGATGGGAGGCCCAGGAAAGCAGAGGGACAGGCAGCCCTTCTGGCTTCCTTTGTTCTCCCTAGCCTGTTGACAGACAGCACCTGGTTCCCCTTCACTTTCTCTTTTCTCTTTTGTGCTTCCCTCTTTCCCCACCCAATTTCCAACGATTCTGTCTGGAATCTCTTCCCTGCTTCCACAACATTTATCCCAGCCTCAGAGTGAGCGGGCATCTCCTGGTCCAGAAGGCATTCTCCTTCTGAGGTTACTGACCCCAATCATCTCTCACAGGGCTGGCCTCAGGGCAGTTGTACTCTTATCCTGCCCGGCGTTGGCGAAAAAAGCGCCGAGCCCACCCTCCTGAAGACCCCCGACTCACCTTCCCATCTATCAAGCCAGGTAGGGGCAGTATTCCTCTTCGGGTAGTGCATGGTCAGTTTCTGGGGCCAAGAGACAGGCTGAAAGGGGAAACCTGGAGACTCTGGGATCCTGGGAAGTTGGGGGGGTCAGAGGTGAATGAGGGCCCTTTCCTTCCGCTGAGCATGACTACCTGTGCCCATCGATATCTCAGTATAGCCTGGCTCTCCTTCCAGACACAGACCAGACCCTGAAGAAGGAAGGACTTATCTCCCAGGATGGGAGCAGCTTGGAGGCCCTATTGCGCACCGACCCCCTTGAGAAGCGGGGTGCCCCCAATCCTCAGGCGGATGACGACAGCCTGGGAGAGTTCCCAGTTACTAACAGCAGGGCGAGGAAGGTACCAATGGAGGGACCTCACAGGGACAAGGGATCCCTCATTGGAAGGATGCTGGAGCAGCCTGGGTTAAACCAGCCAGATGGACTTTCAGAGTGGGAGAGGGGTAGGCCATGTCATTCCCTGAAGTGTCTAAGAAAAATTCTGTCAACTTCAGGCTTTCCCTGAATTCAGTGGGACCTCTGGGAAAGGAGTGAGAAGCTTCCCAGTTATGTTTACCTCCCATTGGCAGAGTAACGGCTGAGAATGGGCAGGGGGACACATGCCATGCCTGTCTGGGTGGCGCTGTGAGCCTCCTTGCTCCTCTCCCCACCCATCCTCATCTTCCCCCTCCCTCAGCGGATCCTGGAGCCTGAGGACTTTCTGGATGATCTGGATGATGAGGACTATGAGGAAGACACACCCAAGCGCCGGGGCAAGGGCAAAGCCAAGGTGAGCTGGAAGAAGGGGAGGTGGCCACCAGGGTGTATCAGGTGCCACGCTGCTCCGCACAGGGAGAGGAGAGCATGTGTCGAGTGTGGGGAGATTCTCAGCTTCCTCGAGGGCAGCTTAGCTTGCCAGGACCTGAGATGTCCCTTGTTCCCGTTGGCAGGGCAAAGGGGTGAGCAATGCCCGAAAGAAGCTGGATGCCACTATCCTGGAGGATCGGGATAAGCCCTATGCATGTGACAGTGAGTGCCTCCACCTCTTCTGGGGGAGGGCAGGTGGGCGGAGCAGTGCCTCTGATGGGTGGGGCGGAGGGAGGTAAGAAGGCATTGACCTTGGCCTACAGGCTGTCATCCTGAGTTCTGCAGCTGCCAGGAGGCCCCAGCCCTCAGTATGCTGGGAGGTGTCTAGCTGACCGAATGGGGGCCTGGTGGTCCTGGAGCCCCCTCCCCCGTGAGGTTTTTTAATGCAAATTTCTCTCTCTTCCTTTCTGTTTTCTCTTCTTTCTCCTGCCTCCCCCCTATTTCTGTCCCTCCAAGCACCCCCCCCCACTCGGAGACTTCTCTCCTAGTTGGGCTTATGCTGTAGCTGCTGCTCCTGTGTGCATGTGTGTGTATGTGTGCATGTGTGTGCGTGTGCGTGTGTGTGCGTGTGCGTGTGTGTGTGTGTGTGTGTATGTGCCTTCCTCTCACGACTTTTCTTTCTGTCTTTCAGATAGTTTCAAACAAAAGCATACCTCGAAAGCACCCCAGAGAGGTAGCCGTCCTCTCTCGGCGCTCTGCCTTTGTGTTTCCTTTTCCCTTGCCTCCTTCCTTCGACGCTTCTCCTGCCTCTGTCTTCTCCTGCAGCGCTAGTCTGAAAACCTCTGGAATGGCAGGGGCTGGGGTTGGGGGGGGAGGCAGGGAGGGAGCCTTTGCTCTGCTGCACCTGCCTCTGCCCCCACGTGTCCTGCACAGACTTGCTCCTCTGGCACTTGGGGCCCTGGCATTGGATGGCTTCCCAAGAGTTTCTAAGGGAACCAGTTACATTGGGGGTTACAGCGGGTGGAAGGGGGCCTCCTATCCCCTTGAAGTGACACTTGGTGCTGGGGAATCGATGCCCCTCCGTGTCTCCCTCCCTCCTTGCCTGTTCTCCCCTCTCTCCCTCCACCATGAGAATCAAGGCAAGCTTTTAGGGCTGGGGGCCTGGGGGCTGGAGGGAGGCCTGGGGCTAGGGGATAGCATGAGAGAAACCCAGCATGGGAGAAGACAGGAGAATTCCTGATCTACCCCTGGCATCTTCTGCCTCTGTTGTCTGGGCTGACTTAACTGGGACTGACTTCCCTAGCACCCCACTTGAACTTGTCACCTACAAGCTAACCTTGCTGGCCTTCTTCCCACCTACCTTCTACCTTCCCATGTTTCCTCTCAATTGCCCACAACATCCCCTAGTTGGGTTGCCTGGGACCACTCAGATCCATTCACTTTAGGTGGGGAGTTTGGCAGATTCCCCAACAGTTTAGTGAACTGTTGGGCCCTGGTTCTGAGGGCATACCTGGGAAACAGTCTCTTGCCTCCTGCCCCTAAACTTTTCTATCTGCCAGCCAGAGAGGTTCCCTCTTTGCCATTCCCTGTTCTTGATCTGGGGTACCTCTTGGTGATGCAGGGATGAGGCGAGAAACCAGTTGGCCATAAATGGGACCTGGTGTCAAGGGTGGGGTTAGGAAGGACAGAGGAGAGCAGGCGTGCCTAGCCCACCCTCTTCCATCGTCAGTAACATCCACTAAAGCCTTGTCCCTGAACCGAACTGATGTTCTGGGTTGGGGAGGGGGTGGGGGGGGTGCCTCCTTGCACCCTGACAGAGCCCCAGACTTTGCAGGGAGCAAGGAAAGACTGCTTGGGTTCTCATGCCTTTCTCTGCCATCCTCCCCCCAGTCTGTGGGAAGCGTTACAAGAACCGTCCAGGCCTCAGTTACCACTACGCTCACTCCCACCTGGCAGAGGAAGAAGGCGAAGACAAGGAGGACTCTCAGCCTCCCACCCCTGTATCCCAGAGGTCTGAGGAGCAGAAATGTAAGGAGATTGTTGGGGCAGGACTTGGGGGGAGAATTGGGCACTGTCCAGCTCATAGGCCCTGCCCTTTGTCCCAGGCCTGTCCTCTCCTTCTCTAGGAGTTGAGTCTGCCCCACCACTTTCTTTTTTCCCCATAGCCAAGAAGGGCCCTGATGGACTAGCCCTGCCCAACAACTACTGCGATTTCTGTCTGGGAGACTCCAAGATCAACAAGAAGACGGGGCAGCCTGAGGAGCTGGTGTCCTGCTCCGACTGTGGCCGCTCAGGTACCTGCCCACTCCACACACCCCTTCTTCCTCCTCCCCAGAACATGCTTGCTCTGGTCAGGTCTCCAGCTTGTGTGTGGCTGGAGAAAGTTCACCTCTCCACTGCCCTACCTTGAGGTGTGAGGGTGGCAGGCCTTCTGACCTCCACTTGGACCCCTTCTCTCCCCAACAGGGCACCCATCCTGCCTCCAGTTCACCCCCGTCATGATGGCTGCTGTGAAGACCTACCGCTGGCAGTGCATCGAGTGTAAATGCTGCAACATTTGCGGGACCTCTGAGAATGATGTGAGTTCACTCCCAGGATCTTCCGCCCCATCGCAGTCACCTTCAGAGGGTCCTTCCCCAGGATAAGTCTGACATTCCCTCTTGCCCACTGTGTCCTACTGCTCACAACGCAGGCTCCCCTACTCTGATTTCTCTCCCCTGCCATGGCTGGACCAAGGCATGGTAATCACCTCCCTTCCCTGCCTCCTGTTGTCTTTGCTTCCCCCCACCTCAGGACCAGCTGCTCTTCTGTGACGACTGTGATCGTGGCTACCATATGTACTGTCTCACCCCCTCAATGTCGGAGCCACCCGAAGGTGAGTGTCCTCAATGAGGCCTGGGCCCATCAGTAAGTGCTTATTAAGCACTACTATGTGCTGGGCACCATACTCATGGATACAAAAAAAATGGTCCCTATTGTCAAGGATCTTAGATTCTTTTGGAGCAGGTAGCACGTACGTAGACACGCTCAACTGGAGATGATGAGAGGAGGAAGGCCCCAGCAGCGAGGGGCAATGGATCAGGATAGGCTTCATGGCTTCTCCCTGAATTAAAATTAGTGGTTCCCAAGAAGTGGAGGGAACAGAGGGGTGTGGGACACAGCCTGGGCAAAGGGAGGAGGTGAGGGTATGGAAAGGAGAGATGTATGATGTCCCTGGCAAGGTGACATTCATCCCATGGGCACAAGGGAGTCACTGAGGTTTAGTAAGAAGGGTAGTGCCATTGTTAGACTTGGGTTTTAACCAAACCCCTGTGGCAGCTTTGTGGAAACTGGGTTGGAAAGGGGAGCAGTTATGGCAGCCATGAAGTGATTGTGGATATGATGAGGAAGAAAAGATTAAATGGAGGTGAGGGAGGTCATCAAGAACCCAGCATGCAACTGAGGGGGACCCCACAGCTGCTCCCTGGGAGGAGGACAGAACCTCTTCCAGAAGAGTGGCAGGTGGGAGTTGAGTACCAGGCTTGAGAGGCCCCTAACCCAGATCTGGGAAGCGCTTAGTGTTGGTTGGAGAGGTGCTCAGCCCTGGGGAGACCGACACGAAGGTTGTGGTGGGGGCATGACCAGGTGGGTGCCCAGCCCTGGGAGGAAGGTTAACAACACAACATTAGCGGGCAAAGCAGCACACTGCCAGGCCAGCTAGATGGGCATCCATCTTCGGGGGCTCTGACTTTGTAACTGTTGGATAGAGGAACATGAACCATCTCACAGCAGTCTGCAGACTGAGGACTTGGCTTAGCCATCTAGCTTCAAGTCTCCTCATTGAGAAGATGAGGGCATCGGCCTCAGCGCCTCCAGTGTCCCTTCTGACTCCAAACTTATGATCCCCAGTGGATGGTAGGTCTTCCCACTAGGAAAGAGAAGGGTTCACTGTCAGTGAAGTTCTTGGGGCTGCATAAGCTTAGGGAATGCCCAGCCACTGACCTGACCTTGTGGGTCCTGCAGAAGTGCAGGTCACTCCTTCCAGCAGGGGCAGGTGCAGGACGGAATCTGCTGGTTTTGTCTTTGCAAACATGGGGCTGTCAGAAGGCTTTCCCAGGAGGACTTTGCAATCAGCAGGCTAGGCTCCGTGGGTGTTTTTCAGTGTTTTCCTAACTATGTTGCAATAGAATTGTTTTCCTTTATCGTCTTATACCTTTAAAAACATGTTTCTGAGAAGAGGTCCATGGAAGGTGAAGACCCTCTGCTCACAAGGATGTAAGGGTTTGATTGAGGTAGACTGGGCTGGGGGGAATCCCAAAGAGGACTTGGAGGCAGATCCTAGCACCACCTCTCTGGGCAGCTGGGGGTGCCAGGCCTGGAGTTGGAAACACTCATCTTGGGTTCAAATGCAGCCTCAGACGCTTACTAGCTGTGTGACCCTGGGCAAGTCACATCACCCCTTTTGCTTCAGTGTCCTCATCTATAAAATGAGCTGGAAAAGGAAATGACAAACCGCTCCAGTATCTTTGCCAAGAAAACTCTAAGTGGGGTCACTAAAAGTCATACATGAATGAACAAATGACAAATACAGGGGTAGAACTCTCTGGGTTCTAAGGCCTCTTCCAACTCCAATCCCCATGGTCCTGTGGTCTTTACCAGTGAATCCTAGCCTCCTCTGCCTTTACCTGCGCAGCTGCCTGCATGTAGAACCTTGTTCTCCTTCTCTGCAGGGAGCTGGAGTTGCCATTTATGTCTGGACCTGCTGAAGGAGAAGGCTTCTATCTACCAGAACCAGCACTCTTCTTGATGTGACCGGGAGCCCAGGCACCCCTAGGCCCCTCCTCCATCCAAATCTCTCTCTTGTTTTCCAGTTTCTCCTCTCCCATCCTTCCCTTTGGCAGACCCAGGGAGGGTAGTGCCAGGTTGTCCAGGGCAGCAGGCAGGTTGAACTGGCAGCTCCTAAAGATGGGGGAGACAGGCTGCCCTGGGAAGAAACAGGCCCTGGCTTCTCCTTTCTCCTTTGCTCTCCCTAAAGTGCATTCACTCTGCCTGCCTTGGGCCCAGGCCCTGGTTCTCACAGGGTTCAGCTCTGCCCTCCACACTGGAGCAGGAGGGCAGCTCACTCCTTTCCAGCTCTGCCCCTAGGGTTTGCCCTGCTTCCTTTCTGAGGGCATCCACAAGGGGATGCATGAGCTGGGCAAGCCTGGGGGGCTCTCTGGCTCCTCCTGCCTGTCTACTTTGCCACCTTTTGCCCCTGCAGGGAGGCTCTCTGTGGCACTGCCAAAAGGCACCTGGGGCATGGCATGACGCACCCAGGCACCTGGCACCTTGGTGCTGCCACAGCTGCAGCTTGCCTCCTCCCTCCCAGCTCATCTTCCATAGCCCTCTTCAGTGGCAAAAGTGATTCTCTACCTTGTGCGTCCACGCTCTTTCCTCAGTTCCCCTTCTCCTTGTTGTGCTTTTGTTTTGTGGGGAGAAGGGAAGCATCAGGGGGCCATCCAAGCCGTGTGGGGGCCAGAGGGAGATGGTGGATAATGTGCCTGTTTTTTAACTCGACTTCAAGCCTACCTCCAAAATCCCCATTCTGTTCTTCCTCCTCCCTACCTGGGCCTTCAGCCTTCTGCCCTCAATTAAATTGGGAGCCCTCAGGCCCCCATCCCATGCACCCAAACCCCTAAGTCGCAGGGGAGCCCCCTCAGACATCCCCTCCTCGCACGCTTGCTAGCAGCTGGTAAGGCCTTGATGCTCCTGGTTCCTCGGGCTTCTGCCAGGCGAGGCTGGTAGTGGTCTGGAAGGGGCACAGTCCATGGCAGTGCCCTGGGGAGGTCTTTCTGCTTGGCCCCAAGGCTAGGCTTCTCTCACTGTCACTTTGGGTTTGAGGTGTCATTTTTTAAGTTCCTGTATTCCAGACATTAGTACAATAAACATTTTTACATGGAGTTTCTGCTGCTTTGTTGGCCTTCACAGCAGAAGGCAAGGTTGCACTGAGTGCTTTGCTTTTGTCAGGACCACCCATCCTTTTCACATCCAGTGCCTCTGGACTCTTTAAGAAGGAAGTGTTTGGGGCCACTGAAGGGCATGGCCAGGGGCACAGCTGTTCTGATACTTTGAATTTAATTTGTTACAAGGGTAAGTTCAGTGGAAGGAAGTATATCCAGAAATGGCTCGGATGTTTTGGATTTTATTGACGACAGCCATTAATAAATGGGGGTGGGGGGAGCCCTTCAGCAGAGCATCCAAGATCTAAGGCTCTTGGACTGTCATCCGTTGATCCCAGAGTTTTGTCTCCTGTCCACCTGCCTGTTAAAAGTTACCAAGTGGAAACATCTGTGCTGACTTGGTCCTGAACGCCTTGTGAAGTTCCCCCTTGCCTCAGTGCCTTGGCCACGTCTTGGCACCTTGAACTTCATGAGGCCTTCAGGGGAAGGAGGCCATGAAGTAAGACTGTGTGAAATCAGTTGGAGGAGCAGATGGTGTTGGGTGCAAACAAGAGAAGCCTCCAACGGACTGAACCAACTTCAGCACTGGGAGGTCTGTCCTATGAAAGGGTTGGACGTGTTCAGCCCAGCTGCAGGGGCCAGAGTGGGTCTAGCACTGAAAACATCCTTTTCACACTGTTCGACCCTGTAGAAGCAGCCTAACGCCCCGGGAGCCTTCTGAATCTGTTGCGTGGGTTCTTCTTGCCGAAAAATTCATTATCTAGTGGTCGGCCCCACAATGGTCAGTCACCAAACACTAAGTGCCTGCTGTGTGCCAGACGCTATGCCAGATGCCAAAGACAAAAACCCTTACTTGCCCTTAAGGAGCTTCTGCCCTTTCAGGGCAGGTACAAAATCCATTTTCATAAGGTAAGGGGTGAGGGTGGGAGCACTTAACTGCAACCAGCTTCAGTTGTTAGATTGTTTGAGCATTTACACCTCAAAAAAAAGCAAATGTTACAAATCAGGGCTTGATTTATTATTTTTAGGGATTCTAGGCCTTGAGTGGGCAGGGAAGCAGCCCAGATAAGGCCCAGATAGGAGCACTGGACAGACAGCATGTCTTATCAAGTGTGTGAAGAATAACATGGAAGAAGCCTGGAGAGGCATCCTGAGTGATCTAGAGGGGTTAGGGAGCCACCGAAATGTTGAGTGGTTGTGATATGCCTGCTCATAGCTGGTTAGGCTAGACCTTGCCTAGACCAGGACTGTATGTCAAGCTTTTCTTGTAAGGGAGAACCTGTCTTTGAGTGGGTGCTCACCAGGTATCAAAGTAGGATATTTAAGGTGATTCTTGACTTCCTGTAGGGGAGGAAGCTCTCTCTGGGAAGGCATCCTCTGACAACTCATGGAAGATGGTGCTGTGGTCAAAATCCAGGCCACTCTTGAGTGGATTGTTTGTATGTTCACCTTGGAGAGCGGGATCTAATGTTGGCACATGAAGGACTACATGGTCTTTCTCTGCCCTCCCTCTACGTTGCCTGTCCTGAGCAAGCAAGGGCAACCAGAAGACCTCAGGGGAGAAATCTCCCCAAGCCCTGGCCAGTCACTGGGCTCTCTCTCCTTGACTAACCTCTGTCTAGGTTGCTCCTAGTCTGAAACTTGAGGGTTCAGATTTTATGTGGGTTTCATGTGTGTCATATCATGGGCTCTTGGGGTCAATGCAAATGCATAAATAGACTTGTTTATTATGGTTGGGACCTCACTCAGTGTTGGAGCCTCTTGAAGGGGATTGTTCAGTCATTTTCACCCATGCCCAATTTGGGGCTTCTTATCAAAGGTACTAGAATGATTTGCCATTTCCTTCTCCAGCTCACTGACAGATGAGGAAATTGAGGCAAACAGGGTTAAGTGACTTACCCAGGGTCACACAACTAGTAAGTGTCTGAGGCCAGATACGAACTTAAGGAGATTCATTTTCCCGACCCAAGGGCTGGCCCTCTATCCACTGCCCCACCTGGCCGCCCCTGGATTGACTCCCCATCCAGGATTTTTCTGCCCAAGCCGACGGTAGAGGTGAGCCAGTAGAAGCAGAGCTGTAATTAAGTCTGTTGGCAGGTTGGGCAAAGAGAAGTTAGGGAGATAGGTCCCCTGAGGCTTCACTGGAACGGAGGAAGTGAACCCTGCCTTACTGCAAGGTTTCATGCACCCCTGCTGAGGAAGCAGAAGCAGAGGCAGGTTGGGCAGGAGCCGCAGGGGCAAGGGCCCCAGGGGAAAGCATCTGGTCCCTGGACAAGGCTGCTATCACTCCAGGTGAGGAGGCTCTCATCAGAAGTGCGCCACACTAAATTCGAGCACCCTGGATAAAGCCCCGACCGTCACCCCCTAGTTACGGTTCTGAGTAGACGGGGCGAGCAGCCCCTCACCCCCTTACGCGCACAGGGTGCTCAGAGGGGCGGCTCTTCTGATCAGGCGGGAGACCCTCCCACCACAACAGCCCCATCCGGGGGTCGGTCAGAGGACCCCCCAGAAGGGGAAGCCCGACCTCAAGCCCAGATCTGCCCCTCTGCCTCGTCTCCCTGCCCAGGGCCTGGTTCTGCCCCCGCCCCGGGCTCAGCACAGCAAGGCCAGACACCCCTCCGCGGCAGCGCCTCGTGCCTTCCCGCGGCGCCCGGGACAAAGGCCTTCGCGATGCGCCCGCCCCCCGCGGGGGGAGGGGGCGGGGTCTGGAGGAGCGCTTCTGCCACGCCCCTTCACAGCCTTACTCCCTGCCCATCACCCGTCAGCCCCCTCCGCAACCTGCCAGCCTGGGCCTCTCATCTGTAAGCCCTCCCCTCAGCATCCGCTGTTGTCCCGCCCCTGTCCTGTCCATCACCACCAAGGCCCGCCCCAGGCACCTGTTCGTGCCCTCTCACCGTTCCCCTAGGCCCCGCCCCTAGCATCGGCCTTCCTCCTCACTTCCTGGTACTGTCCGTTGCCACGAAGACCCGCCCCTGGCACCTGCCTTTCTCCTCACTCCAAGGCCCCGCCCAATACCCTGAGGCCCCGCCTTCAGCACCTGCTTTTTCTCCACTCCCAGGTCCCGCGCCCCTAGGGGGCGGGGCCAACGCCGGTTTTGTACCGAGGTGGCCGAACTGTGGCCTGGACTAAACCGTCTCTTCGGCAGCTGCCAATGGAGGCCAGCTGGAGGCGGGACTGGGCCACACTGGGAGCCAATCATCTGCTTCTGGAGGAAAGGGCCCTGTGGCTTCTGGGTACCGGAGTGATTGTCCCTCCCCTTGTCCCGGAGCCCGGGAAAACCCGGAGCGGGGAGCAGACCAAGCTAGGCTGGGCCGGGGCCAGGCCGGGAAGAGCTGAGCGGGGTAGGGGCCGGGCCGGGGTCTGCATCTCGTGGAGTGCCCCCGCCCTTTGCAGCGTCCCCCCAGCCCGAAGCCGCAGGGACGGGGCCCAGGGGGTAGGAGCGCGCCCGGGAGGTGGGTGACCGGGATTGTCGGGAGATGCTAGGGGGACCCCCGCGCCCCTCCTCCCTCTCCCCTACTTTTGTGTGTCCTCCGGCCCTCCCCGACCCTTGATCCCCTCCCCTGTTTCCCCGCCCTCGTCCCCTTCAACTTTGATCTCCCTCCCCATTTTGGGGGATCATCCTCTCCCTGGCCCCCGCCCCCTCAGTCAGGTGCCTTCTTCCCCTGTCCCTCCACGCCCCTCCCCCCTTGGCCTCCACATCTGCTCCCTTTGTGTCCCCACCTGCCCGTGGGCTTCTCCCCCCCTGCTCGGCTCCCTCATGGTTTCCTGGCAGCCCCCTCCTTTCCCCCTTCCTCTTCCTCTGGGTCTATTCACCCCTCCCCCCCTAAGGCTGGACCAGACTAAGGTGGGTCAGGCCGGACAGTCTTCATCATTAATGTCAGCACCGGGTGAAGACAGCATCCCCAACAAGTGCTGCGCACAGTAGGTGCAGTACGAAGGTGTCTGCCCCGTCCCAAGTCCCCTCCCGGCTCTCCAGCCGCCCCCCCCCCCCACGCACACACCTGTTTCATTCTCCCTCCCTCACCTACCTGCTCCATCCTCCCTCCACATCGCCTCCCCACACTGGCCCTTTGCTGTCCATCCTCACCTCCCTCTTTTCGTCTCTTGGCCCCGCCCCCGTTTCATGTGGCTCCCCACTTGCAGGTGCTCCCCCAGAAGCCATGGAACTTGGTGGCAAGAAGAAGCTTCACGCCCTGTCCCTGGCGGAGAAGATCCAGGTGCTCGAGCTGCTGGATGAGTCCAAGATGTCCCAGTCGGAGGTGGCCCGGCGTTTCCAGGTCTCCCAGCCTCAGATCTCCCGAATCTGCAAGAATAAGGAGAAGCTGCTGGCGGACTGGTGTAGCGGCACAGCCAACCGGGAGCGCAAGCGCAAGCGAGAGTCCAAGTACAGCG
The DNA here is from genome assembly GCA_023548195.1 of Bettongia penicillata ogilbyi. Lineage (NCBI taxonomy): Eukaryota > Metazoa > Chordata > Mammalia > Diprotodontia > Potoroidae > Bettongia > Bettongia penicillata. Next base: position 7,148,765 of record JAJHZJ010000590.1, read on the forward strand.
GCATCGACGAGGCCCTCCTGTGCTGGTACCACATCGCGCGGGCCAAGGCCTGGGACGTCACGGGCCCCATGCTGCTGCACAAAGCCAAGGAGCTGGCCGACCTCATGGGCCAGCACTTCGTACCCAGCATCGGCTGGCTGGTGCGCTGGAAGCGCCGCAACAACGTGGGTCTGGGGGCCCGCCAAGTCCTTCCTCCTCCGCGGACTTCCCCAGAGCCTACTCCCCTGGGCTCAGACCCCCATCCTCCCATTACCCTGAAGGACTTTTCCCCAGAGGATATTTTTGGTTGTACTGAGGTGCCCTTATTGTATCGGGCAGTCCCGGGTGGAGTGACATTGGGTGATCGTTTACAGGTGTTACTATGTGCCAACAGCGCAGGGACGGAGAAACGGAGGCTGGTGGTCTCGGGAGGCCGTCAGCCTTCTCCTCGGTGCTTCTTTGGGGTCAGCAGTGAGGCTCTGCCCGTCCTCTACCACCCAGGCCCAGGGATCCCATGGGCAGACTGGCTGGCCCAGTTGGACCAGGACATGGGGCAGCAAGGCCGATATGTGGCCTTGTTGCTGACTGCCCACCCAGCCAGGGAGGCTGCGGACCTGCCCGAGCTCCAACACGTGAGGCTGTTGCCTCTGCCTGCCGATGGTACCATACCCTGCTTACCCACTCCTGTGGCGAGGGACTTCAAGATCCGTTACCGGCACCGCCTCCTGAGTAAGCTGGCCGCTCTCCAAGGGGAGACAGAGGGCATGTCTCTGGCTGCTGCTGGGGCGGGAATCACAGTGCTTGATGCCTTGCACATGATGGCAGCCGCCTGGGACAGAGTGCCCGCCAACTTCATCAGGAGCAGCTTCGCCCTTGCTGGCCTGTGGCCCAGCAGAACTCCTCCATCTACAAAAGAAGTGCCCAAGATGCCCCCCCTCCCCAGGGGGCTGAGACCTGAAGAATTTTCTCGTTTTGTGGACCTGGAGGGTGAGAAGACAGACCAGGGAGGATGCAAAGACGAAATCATCAGTGAGGGTGAAGAAGAGAGTGGGGACAATGGCTTGATGCCTCTACCAACCAAAGGAGATGCCTTGCGGGCACTGGGCACCTTGCGGCGATGGTTTGAGTGTAACGGGGCTTCCCCAGAACTTTTTGGGAAATTTTATGACTGTGAAGAGGAGGTAGAACGCATGTGCTCCCAGTGAGAGCCCCCCAGGCCTGTCAGAGTCCCCATCCCTCCCTTCCTGTTTCCCATGGAAACGCTAATAGAGGACATTCAAGGATTTCTTTCCAGTGGAAATAAGACTACTTCATGTTGAGAGGATAGAAGCTGGGAAAACTGAGGCCAAACTGTGAAGGCTGCTTCCCAATTGGGCAGAATGGCCCCATCGATGGGGCCGATAATTCTAGATATGTTGCCTAGTAATTTTAACCCTCTTGAAAATTCTAGGGTATCAGATGAGAAACCATTGACAGGGAAACTGGGAGCTTGGGTATGGGGAATCCAGGCTTTATGGCCAAGATGAGAACTCCATGAACTCTTTGTTTACAATCAGTTTTGTTGATGGCAATCAAGGTTTGAAACAGGGAGTCAGGGTGTCATTTGTACAAGACCCGAGGGATGTAGGCAGTCAGCAGAGGGTGATTCACTGACACCTTCTCACTTCCCAGGCTGACTCCAGATTGCTACCTCTTCCCCCTCAGATCATGGTGGTTGGTACTGCAGCTTGGGCTTTCAGGCAGGATGAGTAAAAAGAATTTCCTTTCATTAGAATCCCAGATCACCTCAAGCAAAGGGGAAGCTATATTAACCACTCTGTAGCATATAACCCTAATATGAAAAGATTGAGTCCAAGAAATGACTGAGAGGAGTGTCACACTAGGGACTCTTCAGGCTTAAAGAAAATACAAGAATGAATACTCCTTTGGTGTATCAAGGCCAGGACCCTAATTTTTCTGAGTTTTCCTATCTTGGTTCTTACATGACTTTTTGTAGACATCTCCTTTCCCTAGAAGAAACAGGTCAGGAGGATGACTACCTGATGAAGAAAACTGGCCAGTCCTGTTAACTCTTTCAAAAGTCCAAATTTCTAGACTAGTGGAAAGGACATCAGTCACTGGGGAAGCTGAGACCTTGTAACTCGACCCAGGTCTCCAGAGTCAGTGTGGGTCAGGGAAAATACCAGACTTTCTTTGCTACCCTAAAGGCTGAGGTATGTATTGTTACCTGTATAGGATGTATGTTCACATAAAAATTACCTGCCCCTATCACTGACCCTCTTTGTTATGGGCCTTAGAAGGAGGAACCCAAAGCCATGAGTGTCTAATGAACTGATCAGGACCAGAAGAGTAAAAGCTGGAAGGGAAAGGTCCAGCGTTCCCTTCCTTTCCAGATGTTGCTAGAAGGCTCAGCAGGGATGCGCCCAAGGTTACATAGCTAGGAAGTAGAGATCTAGGAATTAGCTAAACCAGGATGTGAACCCTAGCTTTCTGATCCTGTATCTAGTGCTGTCCAGGTAGAATCAGAATAATCTTTCCCCTAGAATTACAGAACTGGAAGATCATCTTATCTGGTCCCTGCCTCTAGGAAGGTCAGTGATGAACTGATTCTATTTTTTAAAGGTCTTTAAGAATAAAGATTCTACTTCCTCCCTTGGGAGATTTTCCACTGTTGAGTTTTCTTACAGGCACATGGTTCTTCCTTTGATCTAACCTTAACCTTTTGCCTTGACCTCTCTTTTTGTCCTCAATGGAGATGAACTAGTTAATATTGTAGGCTCATGAGAATTCCTTATATTTCTGGAGACACCCATGAAGTCATTGCTTGGCCTTCTATTTTCCAAAATAAAGAGCTTCCATTCCATTGGTCTTTCTCCTCAGGGCTTATGTTTCTAACTTTTTAAAGGTAGAAATGTAGAAACCCAAATGAGATACAGGGCTTGACCTAGGACAAGTCAAATGTAAGGAAGAGCTACTATCCAGCTCATATGTTAGCAGGAAAGATATTGATTCATTCAGTTTCTGGTCCACTAAGACCTCAGGAGAAAAGAAGGGGAAGGGAATGAGCCTTTATTGATGATATGTCCCCACCACTTATGCCAACCTCCAGTGGGGTAAAGAAGGCCTTGGGTTCACAATGGTGGTTCTATCAGCCACAACAGGTTCTACCAGGCTAAAAAGGCTTCAGGTGTGAACCCAGGGATAAGCTGGCTGTCTCCTGAGAACAGGCCTGTCCCAGGCCGGCTACAATTTTTAGCCACACAGTAACTTTTGACAATATTCTCTAAAGTCCTAGGGGAGAGATTGGGATGTGAGGCAGTAGTCAGACCCAGCTCATACATCCAAGTAAGCATGCATCATCTTTTCTCAGGACCCTCATCTAGAACTAGAAGGGGCCTCAGAGGCCATACAGGTCACCTACCCCCACCCAATCCTCAGACAAGGAAACTGAGGCCCAGAGCATCTGCTGTTTGTTGTCCTTTATGCTTGTTTCTTTTCCCCTCCATACCATTCTTGACTGGTCACTTTTATACAGGCCAGATGGTGCCCAACTCCTGCCCCCAAGGAGCATGTCATTTTTTCCCAGTGTAGGTAGTGGAGGCAGATTGGCTGGCCACCTTCTTCCACCACTGACACCAGATTTTGGGTACCCAAATGGGATTTAGTCTGAGTTAAAACTTGCTGAGGGAGCAGCTGACATCCCTTGGAAGGCTCAGCTCAGGAACCGGAGAAGATGCTCATAGCTGAAGAAGGTCACAGCATTGACAGGAAAGGCCCGGGCACTGTTGAGGGTCAAGCCCCGGAAGAAGACACGTGGCCCTTCTTGCCGGGCACTGCTCACAATGCAGTCTAGCAGCCCCTGGTATTCTCGTTGCTTAAGCCCATCCATTTGCATTCGTGCCTTGATTACATCAAAAGGAGTGGCTGTGGCCCAGGACATTATCCCTGCAAAGCCCCCAGCCACCAGCATTGTAGCTGAGTCTGCAAATTAAGAAATGGAGAAGAGAGACCAAGTGTTTCCTCCTCTGGGCTCTGCCATCTTAGAATGAGGACATCCAACCTTCCCATCCCATTGTGGAACCAGCAAAGTGTCTCATCTCCTTCCCACACACCCCTGCACAACCCCACCTCACCCCCACATCCTCCAGCCATGCTGTAAAAGGAGTTCAATCCCTCTCCTCCCCCTTCTCCTTCTTACTCACCAGGTTCCTTGCTGTCTGAAGTAAGCCACCAACTGAGACCTTCATAAGTGAGAAAATAGAGGCCTAAAGAATGAGTATCCCTCAGCACCAGAGCCCAAGCTCCCCGAAACAAGCCACAAGGCCCCTCCTCCCGGAGAATGGTCCTGGCACAGTGCAAGGGACCCCTGTACTGGGGTGGGGCCACTCCTGGCCGAGCCCGTGGCTCTGTCTGGTTCTGCAGTCGAACTTTGATGAGGTCAAAAGGAGCCAAGCAGTAGGCCTACAGGGAAGCAAAGGAGGGGATGGCAGCCTGGTGAGAGAACCACTCTCCCACTCATCAGTGGGGCATACGAGAGAGACCCAGGTAGAGAAGGCAGGAAACTGTGTGAGCTACACTTTAGGAAAATGACAGATTAGGAAATCTGAGATCCAGTCAATGTGAGTGACTTCCCCTAAGGTCACACAACTAATCAATGATGAGCCTTCTGACCCTAAGTCCAGGGTTCTGCCTACTTGGAACCCTCAGATATTGAACCCCTGACCCTTTGCCTCACTTAGAACTGTACCATTCTAGTCAGCTGTGTCAGTCCCAAAGGCTCCCAGTGACCAACCTCCCTTGGTAACCTCTTGTCTTCCAAAGTCTCAGGACCTCCATGCCTGAACAGCCTCCCTCACACAACTCCTCCTGCTCCTAGCTCCATACTGCTGAGTGTGGCAAGCAAGTGAAATCTTGGCAATTAGCAGTGCTAGAAATCTTCAATAGGCGGTTGAATTAGAGAGAAGACTAGAAGCTTGTAGACTAGAATTACTGAGATTAGAATGCAGGAATCTCACCAGTCTGGCACCAAACTGATGAAATAGTAATGGGGGCTTCTGTGATCCAGACAAACGAACACTCTCTGACCAAAACAGGAAAACTAATAACTTCCTGATTTAACTTACTGATCATTTCATCCTTCAGAAGATGAAGGGACCAAGGAGAAAAAGAATCTGATTTCCTCTAAAAGGGAGGAACTGGTTAATGGGGTGGGAATGGTGAGAACCTTAGTGGGAAGGGACTACTCCCTCCTAGAGTGTGTGATAGAGAAAAAAAAAAACAACACAGAAACAATAGCATGTATATCCTCAGTTTGAGGAAAGCAGATTTCAGAGGAAGGCTAAGAGAACAGGCTTGGGACCCCTACAATGGAGACAGCCTTACAGACTTGCATTCTTCAGTGGAAGTCAGACCAGAAGGAATTGGAAATGCTCAAGAATGACAAGTGATGACACAAAGGGAAACAACCCAAGGAGGAGGAAACATGGGAGGTTGTCGGAAGAGACCCCTGTGGATGCCCGAAGGAATCCCTAACCAACTTATTTTAAAACATATACATAATAACTAGCATTTACATGGCACTTTAAGGTTTACAAAGCACTGCACACACCTCGCTTAACCTTCGCAGAAACCCTGTAAGGTAAGTGCTATCATCAGACCCATTTAACAGATGAAGAAATTAAGACTGGGTCTAACGCAGCTAGTTAAATGTCTGAGATGGATCTGAGCTCATCTTTTTGTGACTGCTGCTAGGGGACGCAGTATTCTCACCCACTACGCCGCCTAGCTGCCTAAAAGATAGAAGCAAGATCAGGGATCCTAGGATGGATCCAAGAGTTTGGAACAGTTCTATAAAACTAGCTTCGGGCTCGATGAAGCTTAGAAGCAGCTGGGGCTGGAGAGGGCAGCTCAGGACAGCACAAAAGGGACAAGAGATGAGAGGAAAGCCAACGAGGGAGGGAGAGTCTGCTTCTCTTTTGTCTGCTCAGGAGAACGACCTTTGCACTCAAAATGTCAGAACAAAAATGGCTAAGAGCCGATAGAGAGAGAGCACCTGGCAGTCCCTGATAAATCTAGATGAATTCTACCCTTGGGTCCTGAGAGGAAGGACAGGTGTGACTGCCAAACCTTATCAATGTTGTGTGAAAGGTCATGGAAAGTGGGAACAAGAACACACGATGGAAGGGCAAATGTCCCAGTGTTCAAAAAGGAAAGATGTGAACTTTAGGAAAGTGAGCTTGACCTATAATTCCCGGGGAAACCTTGGGACCCATCGTTAAAGAGACCGAAGACTGGCAAACACTGAGAAAAGGAAACTGTGTTTCTACAAAGCCAGCCTGGCTTCCTCCAGGGCAGGTCATGCCAGACTGACCTTATCTCCTTATTTGACAGAAGAATACCTAGATTTTGATAAAGTCTCTCAAAATATTCTTGGGGAAAAGATGTAGGCTATCAATAACACAATCTGATGAATTAAGAATTGAATGAGCAGCTGCAAAGAGCCATCATTAATGGGTCAGTATCAGTTTGGCAAGAGGTCTCCAGTGGAGTGCCCCAGGGCTCTGTACTTGGCTTTGGTGTATTTAACATTTGTATCAGTGAACTACAGACATCACAGAGGGCATATTTATCATATTTGCAGGTGACACCCTCGATAACAAAATCAGGATCCAGAAAGGTGTGGACAAGCTAAAGGATCACTCTGGTAAAATGAAATTCAGCAGGCACAAAATGTCTTACACCTGGTGCACAAGTGCAGGAGAGGGGTAAGCTTCCTGGGGAGACAGCAGTTTGTCTGAAATAGATCTTGGGGTTTTAGCGATAGCAGCCTCAATATGTCAGCCAAGAAAGCTAATGGGACTTTGAGCTAGATGAGGGGGGCCAGAGGAAGGGAGGGGAGAATCCCACAGTCCTCTGCCTTTCTCTGACCTTATCTGGAACACCTTAGCTCTGGACACCATAGGACATCAATATGCTGGAAAGTGTCCAAAGAGGAGCAACCAGTATTGATTAAGCACCTGCTATGTGCCAGTGCGAAAAGCACTGGAAGCAGAAAGGAGCCAAGAGGCAGGCCCTGCCCACATGGAGCTCATACTCTAATGGAGGAGACAACATGCGAACACATACATACAGCCAAGCTCTATGGAGGACAAATAGGAAATAATTACCAGAGAAAAGACACTAGAATTAAGAGGTATTGGGGAAGGTTTCTTGCAGAAGGTGGGATTGTAATTGGACATTAAAAGAAGCCAGGGAAGTCAGCAGGCAGAGATGAGGAGGGCCTTCCAGGTGTGGAGGCAGTCAGAGAAAATGCCCAGACATAGGAGGGGCTTGTCCTTGGTGTCACTGGATAGAAAGATACATATTAGGGGTAAGGTGTAAGAACAATGGGAAGTAGGTGAGGAAGGGCTTTGAATACCAAAGACAACATTTTGTATTTGGTCCTGGAGGCAATGGGGAGCCCCTGGAGTTTGTTGAGTAGGGGGTGACATGGTCAGACCCATGTTTTAGGAAAATCGCTTTGGTAGGTAAATGGAGGATACGCACCAGGCCTCATCAGCAGGTGGGTCATGGGGACGATACTGGGATGTCGAAAGATCTCAAGCTCCTGGCATGAGGACTGGCTAATGCAATTTGGCATGTTTGGCCTGGATGAAAAAGGACTGGGTGGGGGTTAGGCGAGGGGGATGGTACAGAGCTACCTTCAAATATTTGAAGGCCTGTCAGGTATTCCATAGGTTAGACTTGTTCTGAATGGCCAAGAGAACAAATCAGGAGCTTTGTAGGGGAGGCTGAAGAAGTGAATGGGACTAGACAGGATGGAAGCAGAGGTTAATGGGCCACCAGTCAAAGATGCTTGAGCAGAGAGGCCCACCAGCCACAAGCCCCCCGGGATGGCTGCTGAGCTGTCCTCCTACTTAGAAAAGTGGGCTTCTGTAGCGGAGATGAGGACCAGAGGCTGTGATGAGGCTGGGGGAGGGGCCTCAGGCCTCACTTGTTCGATAAATAGTAATAAAACCTCACTCATATAACACTTGAAGTTTTGCCAAAGGTCTGCCTCACACAGGCCCCACTCCCTGTCAGGACATGTACTGATTGTTCCTACATCTTGGATGAAGGCACCAGGCCAGCTCAGGTCAGTGGAGAAGAACAGGACTCTAAAGAGAAGGAAGGTTAACAGTGAAATGAGGGCCCAAGTTGGCTTCTGCCTGTGCACCCAAGAGAAGGGCAGGGCACATGGGACTGAGGAGAGAGTGACCTGATTTTTGTTCTCCTTCATGGGAGGGCAAGTTATCAACTGTGTCAGGAAACCAGTAGACCTGTCTATTGTTAAGCCAACCCACACTCCTGATCTCTTCTTCTGACCCTGGCTGATGCCTCACCTGACAGTACCCAGGATTCCTCATCATCGGCCCTTGGCTGACAAGTAGCGCTGCAGATAGAGCACCAGGCCTGGAGTCAGGAAGACTCAAGTTAAAACCCAGCCTCAGACACTCACTTGCTGTGTGACCCTGGGCAAGTCACTTCACCCTGTTTGCCTCAATTTCCTCATCTATAAAATGAGCTAGAAAAGGAAATGGCAAATCAGTCCAGTATCTTTGCCAAGAAGACCCAAATGGGGTCACCAAGAGTTGGACATGACTGAAACAACTCAACAACAGACAAGCAGTCACCCCCTCTGAGGTTCCGACCCCTCCTTTTAGAAAGGAACCTCCCACTGTTACAGGGCTTTCCTGGCCTTTCTTCCTCTGCCTCATCCATCCAGCCTCCAGCCTCCCTTGCACAGCCCTCTGGGCTTCTCATACCAAAGCTCTTCACCTTTTCTTAAGGAAGGCTCCATTCCCCTGTGACTTTAAGAGTGGGGAACAGGGGCTGAGCATCGAGGGGAACCTATTGAGGAAGGAGGCAGACCTGGACTTAGAGCCAGTTCACAGAGCTGAAAGGGCCCTTGGAGGTCACTGAGCCATACCCCTTCATTTCGGGGTGTGTGTGATGAAAACAGGCTGAGTCATTTGGCCGAAGTCACACAGATAAGTAATTTACAGGGTCAGGATTCAATCCTAGATCTTCTGTCTCCAAGTCTAAAACATGACACTGGTTTCTATCTTCACAATTTTGCTCATAACCAACCTCCACTTAGCCCCTCCAAGCTGTCTAATACACGTGCCATAGGGTACCAGCCCCACCCCCTCCTGTGCTTGCTCAATCCTGTCTGACTCTTCTGACCTCATTTGGGGTTTTCTTGGCAAAGATACTGGAGTGGTTTGCCATTTCCTTCTCCAGCTCATTTTACAGATAAGGTAACTGAGGCAAACAGGGTTCAGTGACTTGCCCAGAGTCACACAACTAGTAAGGGTCTGAGGTCAGGTTTGAACTCAAGAAGACTCATCTTCCTGACTCCAAGCCCAGCACTCTGTTTACCTCGTCACCACCTAGTTGCTCCTCCCCCCTCCTACCATCCCTATCACTGTAGAGGGCACCATCATCCTCCCAGTCCTCAGGCTCACAAGCTAGGGGTCATCCTGGACTCTCTCCATCCACCACGGTCGAGCTGCTACCAAAGCCTGTCTATGTCACCTTTGCAGTATCTCCAGGACACAGCTCTCACCCTCTCACACCTGACCTACTGCAGTGGATGCTGGTGGCTCTGCCCCTGCTGTCCACAAGGGAGCCTAGAAGAATGACGTGGGAGCTGGACCAAGTCCAGGATCCCAGCCTCAAGAGAAGGCTTTGGGAAGAGTGAGGGCATGTACCCCCAGCCAGGCTCAGAATTAAGAGAAACCAGAACCTTTTGGGGGACTATCAATCATTAACTTCAGCAAACAAGCCAACCCTTTGTCATCACGGAGGACTGTGATCCTCATTAGGAATGGGAAGTGTGGTGCTAAGCAGACTTTCGCTGAAGGGGCCCTGGGGACTGAGCCGGGAGATGCTGTGAACAGGCAAGGCAGAAAATGGTTCAAATCCCTTGCTAGCTCCCCGAGCCTCAAGTTTCTAATCTGTCAAATGGGTACAATAATACGGTCCTGAGGTGAAAAGAGCATTTTCTAACCCTCCCACTGCTGTGTATGGAAATGCTGGCTCTTCCACTCTGAGCCCTCCCCCAACATGCTCTGTACACGCAGCACAGCGTGGCACTTGGCAGTGGACTACAGCACATGCTGCTGTTCCTGTTCGGCTGTTTTTCAATCATGTCCAACACTTTGTGGTCCCATTTGGGGTTTTCTTGGTAGAGATACTGGAGTGATTTGTCACTTCCTTCTCCAGCTCATTTTAAGATGAGGAAACTGAGGCAGATGGGGTTAGGTGACTTGCCCAGGGTCACACAGTTAATAGGTATCTGAGGCCAGATTTGAATTCAGGGAGATGAGTCTTTCTGGTTACTGTCTGGGCACTCACTCCAACGCACTCAGTAGGTACTTAATAAACATTTATTGATGCTCTTTCCCTCCTAGAACTTGACTCCTTCCAACCCCACCCCCAAAAGGCTCAAGAAATAAAGATCAAGGACAAAGAGCAAGACAAAGTCCCCTAAGTTACTTAATGATTAATATAGTACCACCTCTATCCCTGAGATCTTCGGAACTAGGTGCTCACTAATAAGTCAGACTGTGGGCAGTGCTGCGGAGCCACAGCTGCTGGGATGTCAGGGTCGCCCTCCAGCAAGGCCTCAAGCCCAATGAGGCCTGCAGCTATCTGCATCACACTGAGAGGGGAGGCTTCTCAGTCTAGTCTCAGTTAGGGTTATGAGAGCATGTAGCAGTTCAACAATTCCATTTTTAAAAAAACACATGTATCAGGCACTTGCTGTGTGCCCAAGACTGTGCTAAGTGCTGAGGGCACAAAGACAAAAAAGGAAACACGGGTTCCAGCCTGTCCCTACCTCCCTCTCACTTGGGGAGCCCAGCCTGCACCTAGATAAGTGGGTACAAGACAATCTAGGGGGAGAGCCAACACTATGAACTGAAAGGATCAGGAAAGGCAGGGGCCCCAGGGAGGGAACTGAAGACGAGCCTTGAAAGAAACTAACGAGTCTAGTCTACGGGGTGGGAGTGGGCAGGGAGGGCACTGCAGGCCTGGAGGCTGCCTAGGGCAAAGGCGCAGAGGTGGGACACCCAAGGCCAAGGAGAGAAGCGGAGCCAGATTGTGAACTGGCATCTAAAGCTGAGCATTGGAAGGGGAGCCCCCTGAGAGCAAGAAGTGTCTTTTGCCTCTTTTTGTATCCCCAGTGCTTAGAACAGTGCCTGGCACACAGGAGGTGCCTAATAAATGTTTACTGACTGAGCAGTTTAAATTTTTTCAAAGAGGCAACAGGGAGCCACTTCTGGCTCTGGAGCTGGAGAAGGACTTGGGCAAAGCTGAAACTTAGGGAGATCCTATTTGCAACTGGGTAGAAAATGGGTTGGAAAGAGAATAGAGTGCAAACAGAGGACACCAATGAGGGGCTGCAGGGGCCGGACACAGGACGCAGGATGCAGGAAACAGAGGTGCAATCGACAGCATTTGCAAACCAATCAAGGCACAGGGCAGAGTCAAGTGTCACCCCAGGCTGCAGACGTGGAGGGAGGGACGCTGCTATCATCACTAAAAATGAGAGTTTGGGGAAAGGGTGAGTTTAGCGGCTGGCAGACTGCTGAATGTGAGGTGCCAAAGGGCCATCTCTCCAACCCTCTATTAGTCGTGAGGGAATGGTGCTTAGAGAAGGTGAGGCGGAAACATCTGTATCGAGAAGATGATTAGAGCCACGGGAGGGCATGAGGTCACCAAGGAAGACAGTGTGAAAGGACAAGAGAAGAGGTTCCAAGGAGCACCCCAAAGGACACACTCATGGTTAGAGGGTGGGAAGAGGACAATGGGTGAGTCAGGAGAGGGCCAGGCCACTAAATCAGACAGAAAAACAAAGTCAAGGCAGGCGAGGAATGAGAACAGAGTGGGCATTACTTGTTGGAACAGACACCTAGAGCCAAAAATGACTTCATTCAACTCTTTCATTTTACAGATTAGGAAACTGAGCCCAGCAAGATCAGGCAACTGTCCCAAAGTCACACAGAAGTTGGCTATGAACCCAGCTCCTCTGATTCCAAGGCCCCACATTGCTTCCAAATATTCCCTAATTATAGGTCAAGAAAACACTTCCAAAGGTCAGGAGGTCCCACACTAGGAGATCAGACTGCTAAGATTAACCCTGCGTTAGGGTTAAAGATCAGTTAGCTTTCCCTCTTGGTTGCCAGGTTCCCTCCCTTGAGTCTCTTCACCAACCTGAGCTCTTTCTAGACATCTCTCAGCATCCTCTGTCTCCATTGTGGTGCTCCTCACCTCTAGAGTAAGGTCTATGCAGACTGTCAACTTGACCCGTATTCCAAGTGAACTGATAGTCCCTAGAAGCTGGGAACAAGGCTCTCTCCTGACAACTCTTCATTTATCCCAAGTGGAAGGCTTTGGGGTCTTCTGTAAGGTGGTGTTGAGGTTGCCTTCTATTGAGAAACTCTGACTTTATCTGCCGGAGAAGAAGTCCTGATCATGTGTGGTGATAATAGCATGAAATATGGTGTCATCACCCACTCTAAGCCTTAACCCGGAAGGGATGGCCAGAATATTTGGCCACCTATGTGTGTGTCCAGTGTCCGGCCTTCCCTGGTGCTCAGAATGGTGGATCACACTTACCTGCACAAACCCTGCGATGCTGCCAGCCACAAAGATGTGGCCATAGTTGGGGGGCTGGCCCTTTCGCTCCTGGTGAGACATGGAGCTAAGCAGGAGCAGGGAGTTGCTGTAGGTTCCAAAGAGGACGGAGTTGACCATAGCCACACTGCCAATGGGGAAACTCATTCCCTTAAAGAAGCCCAGGACCTGCAGGTAGAGACAGAGACAGGCCTGGACTGGAGATGGCCCCTGGTGAGTGTGCTCAAATGGGGCTCACAGGGGACAGGCCCTCCTCCTAGTCATTCACTACCTTCATACCACAAGCGTTTATTAAGGGTTTCTTATGGACCAGACTTTGTACTAAGGGCTGAGTACCAAGCCCCGCCCCCCCCCACTACGACCACCAAGTAGCCCCTGCCCTCTACTTAAAATAGAGCCTACTCAAACAAAAAAATAGTCTACTCTGCCTACAGGGACCCAAAGAAATCTTGATGTCCTCCTAACCATCCCAGAATGTCAGCACTGGAAATAACCCCTATGGTCATCTGGTCCAAAGCTTCCATTTCACAGGTGAGGAAGAGAGAAGGGTAAAGAAGAGAGAGACCTGACCTGGACTGGAGGGTCTAAGCTTGAATCCTACCTGGGTCACTCACTACCCTGTATGCTCTCACACAAGAGGCTTCTAGCTCTATGAGCCTCAGTTTCCTCATCTGTAAAATAAGAGGGTAAGATCAAATGATATCTAAGGTCCCTTCCAGCTTTGAAACTATGACTCTGTGAGCCTAGGAGATAGATGTGATGAGAATCCAGGTTTCTGAGCTTGCCAGGAGAGATCTTTTCTGGTGGTCCTCACTCCTCCCTCACTGGCAGCCCAAACCTCATCTCTATCTCTGCATAGGTTAGATCGGAGAGGGTGCTCAGGAGAGGGGAGGGGGAAGAAGAGACTTGCTCCTGCCCAAGTTGCCCCCTCCTCTTGAGAATTCTTACTGACTCCCGGCGGTACGTTTTGATCACACAGTCCATGATGCCCCGATACGTGTTCTGGGTCTGCAGCCGAACCTAGAGGCAGAAGACTCACCATCAGAAAGTAGAGGGAGATCAGTGGAATTTGTAATGGGGGACCTTCAGCCATCCCCCACAAGTAAATGGTTCCCCTCATCAATATTTGGTTCCACTGCCCAGGAGTCGGTTCAGTCACTAGAGCTGCTGCTTTGAGGCAGGATTCCAGCTTCCAAGTCCCGACCTCAAGATGTCCAGATGTGCAGCCCCTGCTTCCAGATGCTGACCATTACTTTCCTCATTCTCACCTTCACTGTGTCTAGGGGGTGTCCCAGCATCAAGCCCACAGCTCCTGTAGACAAGGAGAAAGAACTAGGCTCCAGGTCTCTCCTGAGGGGAGAAGGGAGCCAAGCACAGATGGAACCTGCTCCTTCCTCCCTATGAATCCAAGAACGAGCCCCATCTTCCTCATCTCCAGCCCAGGTGCTGTCACCTGGCTGCCTCTGGCTCTAACACCTGATGTTCTCCTGACTCCCCTCTCCCCAGCAAAGACTTCTACTTCTTGGAATTTGTAATCCTGAAGGAACTTCAAAAAAGCCCTGAGAAAAGCAATACCAAGTGGGGAAACAGGCCCGCTTTCCAACTTTGACTTTTCTCCCATCCAACCCTCCCATCCCAGTCAGATGCTCTTTTAGGCAGGGAGGTGTTGATTTTGAAAGCGGTATTGACTTTGGGACCCTGGGAAGATTGGTTCCCCATAACAAATTCCACTGTCTGCCCTCCCCCTCCTAATGGTGAGCCCAGTGTCTCCTCTGGTCTGGCTGAAGCTTCAGAACCTGTATCAGGGCATCATGGACTGCGTGATCAAAACGTACCAGCCAGAGTCAGTAAAAAGCTCTGATTCTCAAGAGGAGCTTGGACAGGAGCAGGTCTCTTCTCCCCCATTGATTAATCCCTTAATGCTTTGGAGCGCTAACAGGCCTACAGGGAAAGTGGGTGGAGGGCTCTGGCACTCACTGATGATGCCCACAGCTCTAGGACCAGGTCTGCCAGGAAACTGAGGTCCTGCCTACCCCCTCCAGCTCCCAAAGTCCATCTAGACTGAGCAGGAGAGTGGAATGAGAAGCACTGGGTCCTGGGTCCTACACAGGCTCACCAAGCCAAAGGAAGAGCCCATCTATGGCATGATGAGTATAGCTGAGAATTGAAAAAGCAGCCACCTTTTCCTGCTGTCCCTATGGCTACAGCTCTGATCCAAAGACTGGCCCAAGGGGCACCTGTCTGGAAGGCTTCTTGTGGGCCATCATCAGGTAGGTGGGGAGATGAAAGAGAGTCAGGGGCCCAGGACAGGGCAATCTTTTTCTCTAAAGGGGGATTAAATTGTTAACACCAAGGGCCCCAGGCAGCCCAACCAGTACTCTGCCTAACCATGGCTTGTCACACTAGTTCTGACCTTGGGACCTAGTCATCACTGATCTCTCTCCTGTCTCTCATTCTCTTTTTCTCCCTCTCTCTCTCACTCTTTTCTATCTTTCACTCTCTCTCCCTTCCTCTGTCTCTGTCGCTCTCTCTCTCTTTCTCCCACATCCCACACGGTGATGCTCCGTTGAAGGATACTCTACCACACCAGAAAGAAAAACTTCTCACCCGAGATCCAGCCAGCCACAAACTCTTCCACAGGCATTGTCCAAGGCACACAGGGCCAGGAACCAGGGGGCTCCGGCAAAGGGGAAAAAGCTGACCCAAGTGTAACTCAGCTCCTCCTCCAGGCCTGAGCTGATAGCTTCTCACTAATGTTTAAACCTAGGTGCAGGGGGGTGAGAAATGGCCCTGTGCCCAGGCCCAAGGACCTTGGAGGGAGGGACAGATCCTGGATAAAGTGCAAGAAAAGAAAAGGGAGAAGCTGAAATGTTCTCAGGGGCGGGGACAAAGAGAAGACCAGGCTTCCCAGCGGGCTCCTGACTCTGGGTTCTCAACACTATGACAGAAGGAGTTCTCCTCCTCACAAGCATACCAAATATCTGGTTACAGTTGTGCTGGGCAGCCTCCTGCCTCCTGGCCTGGGAAATCCTTAAGACATTAGCCACATGAAGGGGGCCTCTGCCTGCTGAAGCTCTGATGCCCCATTCCCATCACCCTGCAGCTCTGTGGAAGCTCACCTCAAGGGGACTGACCAAGATAGTCAAGAGGACAGAGAGCCACTAGATGGCAATGCCAACTCACTGGAGGCATAGAGTGGGGAAGGGGGCGGGGCATCCCATACATGAGAGTTACCCACTAGAGTACTGGATAAGCTGTTTATGCCTCCCTCTTCTGAGTGACTCAACCTTGCTTTCCATGAGTCTACTTCACAGACCTTGTGCAGGAATGGAGGCCCTGGAAGGAGAAGGACCTTGTGTGTAGAGGTTGAAGCTCCCCAATTAACCTTTGCACAGCCACAACCCCAAACAAGGGGGAGGGCACCAGGGAGGCCCTAGGAGCAAGGGAGGAACCACTGTCAAGTGGTGTACTTTAGGAGGCTAGTGGGTCCTCTCTACCCCAGGGGTGTCTTTCCCCAAAGCCCTAGACTCAAATCTGAGAGTCCTCTTACCCATGATAACCAGACACCCAGTAGCTTCCCCATGATCCCCAGGAGCAGGGCCTCAGAACAGGAGCCCTGACCCTCTTTGACAGGCAGCTCTGCCAATCACTATCAATGTGACCTCCCTCAAGCCTTTCGCCCTGTTTCCTCACCTGTAGGATCAGATCTTTAAAGCTAGAAGGGATTTACAGAGCCATTTGGTCAAACCTCCTAGTTTTACAGATGGGTAAACTGAGGTCCAGAAAGGCTAAGAGACTTGTCCTAAGCCATCCAGGTTGTAAGGGACAGAATCAGGCCATCCAGCTTCTTCTAATGGACTCCAGCTCTCCACCTGCCAGCCCTTCCCCTCACCACACATCAACCCACCTTTTCTTCTAATTGAGGGGTTTCCACAGAAGTAAATGCAAACTAGTCATTTCATGAAGGAGGGCATTAGCAGCTAGGAGAAGCCAGGGCGGCTTCCTAGAGGAGGTGGCCCTGGAGCTGAGCTTCCAAGGAAGAGAAAGATTCGAGAAGGGAGATGTGAGGGATGTGGAAAGAGATGAAACCCTGGGAATGTGGAATAGCAAAAAGGCCGATTTGACCTGAATGAAGAAAGGGTGAAGGAAGGACACTTGGGATTCCTCTGTGAGGTCTGCTTGTGTTTCAGCACAGAGTGACCTGGTCGGATAGGTGCTCAAGAACAGCAGGAATGGACGAGTCATGATAGGGTGGAGACCTAGACATGGATTCGGGAAGACGGGAGTTCACGGTCTGTCTGAAGTTTACTGTGGGACTGTGATCAGATCACATCGTGAGCCATTTATATCTGATACAAAAAGGGCATGAAGGATTATACCTATAGAATAAAACCCCCCTACCCCCAAGAGTGTCATGAGACTGAAATGAGCCAATGTGGATAATCTGCTGGGAAAAACTAAAAGCAACTTTATGAACATGAGCTGGGAATATTATTATTGTCCTACGAAGCCCTGGGGGACAGTGTCTTCCCCATCTTCACAGGCTCCACGGAGGTCTTATCCCCTTCACCTGGAACAAGCTGGGAAGGCAGGGAAGTTAGGTCTCCATCAGAACTCTGCTGAATGCTTGAACTGGCCCTGAGAACCAGAGCAGGGGCTGAATGGGGAAGTTAGAAGACCCAGGTTCGAATCCCGACTCTTCAACTTACTAGCTGGGACTCTGAGTGAATTGCTTAGTCTCTTTGGGCCTCTTACCTCATCTATAAAATGAAGGAGTTGAACTAGATCAAGGGTTTTTGACCTGGGACCCCTGAACTTGTGAAAATAATTTAACACTTCAAATATAATAAGTCTCCTCGGTAATTCTACCTAGTATGTATGTATATTACATATATATGTATACATATATATGCATTTAAAAACATGATTCTGAGAAAGGATTCTCCAAGCTACCAGAGGAGTCCATGACACAAACAAGTTACAAATCCTTGGACTGGATGGTCTCTGGGGTCCAGCCCTATCCTTACCAGTTCCTCCCAGCTTACACACCCCCACACTTCCCCTTAGGACAGTGAGTCTTTAAGACAGAAGGACAAACAAGAAGGAACAAAGCTCTCGTATTCATGGATAGAAGAATGGGCCCACTTCTAAGACTTCTCCTAACCCCCACCCCCGAGGGTTCTCCTTCATAGAGCTTTATTTCTACTAAGGGAGCTGCAGCCTCCTCTTAGTTAAAGGGTGGTATCTAGGACTTTCCCACGCTTGGCTTCCCTTGGGGTTGACTGACTTCATCCTGCCTCTGAAGACACCACTTACCTCACAGCTTGTTTGGTGAAGTAGCTCAGTGTCTACACTGAGATTTCTCATGGGGGTAGGGAGCTGAGAACAGAGACCAGGATCCTCCCACCCCTTCATATTTCCTCAGGGCCCACCCATCCACTAGGGGAGGCTGGTAGACAGAACAGCTTGTACTGTGGAAGGAGGACAGAGATTCATCTAATGCAGCCAGTAGCTTCCAGGCAGGAGTGACTCGGTCTCTTGCCCCATGTTTCCAAGATTCCTGTTTCTTGACCATCAATATGCTGGAACAATTCAGATCCTTCCTGAACAGCTAAAGAGGTCTTTACATGATGCGGGGAAATGGGAACATGGAACAGGAACAGAAATGACATGGGCTTGCCTGTTTGTCTTCCCCCAGTTGACGGACACCTGCTTTCTTTCTTGTTTCTAGTTACCACGAAAAGGGCTGCTCTGAATACTTTGGTGCACATGGGGACTGTCTGTTTTTAAACTTCCAAAGTTCAGTAGTAGTCAATGAATAAATCAATATTTTTTAAGGGCTTTCTTTGCCTTTAGCAAATCTTTGGATCTGGACAATCGCTAGATCATAAGGTATTAACAGTTTAGTGATTTTTCTCGCACAATTAAAAATTATTTCCCATAATGATGATACTGATGCACTGTATTCAGGTATCTGTCTTCCCACAACCCTTCAGCATTGCCATCTTTGATCATCTTTCCTATCTTGAGAGGTATGAAATGAAATTTCAGATTAACTTAAATTTTTCTGACTATTAATGTCTTGGAGGTCTTTCATATGGTGGGTGACGGCATGCAATTCTTTCGAAAACCATTCATCTCCTTTGAATTCTTATCCCTTTGCTCTCATCTATGCTTTTTTTAAATCCTATGTGAGTCTTGACCATATCTTCTCAGAAATCTTCGTGGAAGATCTACCCAATGCATTGGAAGCCTTCCTCTAGGTCTTTCAGCATCTTGTGTTTGTTCAAGCATAATGTGGGTTATCCATCTCTCACCCTAACCCTCATGAGTACATCAGTTCATCTTCATTTCTGATCATCAGCCAGGAAATGTATGCCTTTTGTACAACTACCTGTGCCTAAGTCATATGGCAATATGACTGGTTATATGTTACATCCTACATATTTCTTACATCTTTTGGGTCACCCATAATTCAATTCTTTGGAAATTGTGCTTTTCTACAATTTGCATCCCCAGAATATTCATGTTAAGATTTAGTTGTGTTTATCTGTCGGAGGAGGCAGTTTGGGATTGTGAAAGCACTGTGAATTTCTGAAAAGTAATCCAGACTACTCCCATCCTCTCCTTCAGCTCTGGCTCTAGCTCATTCACCATTTGCAGTATCTTTCCAAGCCTCCCAGAGTCACCCAGCTAGTCAAGGAGACATCAGTCAAAGTCCTAAACAATGACCCATTGCATACTCTCACTGATGTGGGTGATCCTTCTAGCTTGATGTAAACAGGGCTTGGCTAACACTTGTCCATGTCCTTCAAAGAGTTGGACACAAGGTGGATAGGTCTCTGGGTGGGTGGGGGCTTCCTTGCCTTCTCCTGATATTTCTGGGGCACTGGGGGAGCCCATCAGGCATCTCTCACCCTTGCTGCATGACCAGCTCATCTGACTCTGAGGTGATAGATTTCTTCAGTGAGATCCATGACTCTGGCTCTTCTTTGGCATTCATGGTCCTATGTTGTAGCCTGGCCATTCAGTGCCTCTTCATTGTCTTCTACGTGATACTTGGGAGCCTGCGTGTTATAGGACTTGCAGCCCTGGAAGAAGTCAACCCGTGACAAACCTGTCTAGCCCCTGCCATGAATGCTGCTTTGGCCATCCAGCAGGCCAAGGCCCGGACATCTGACTCCCAGGCCCCATAGTTGGGCTTCCTTGGCTGCCTGGGGCCATACTCCTTCACCTGGACACCAGGGAATGGCAGCTCAGGGAGGGCACGCAGGCAACTGATAAATATTCCTTGGGCTCCAATAACTGCAGTTCTTCAGCCATCTGATGTTTCATTACTGACCCCTTTGGGGTTTTCTTGGAAGAGATCCTGGACTGGTTTACCATTTCCTTCTCCAGCTCATTTAACAGATGAAGAAACTGAGGCAAACAGGGTGAAGTGACTTGTCCAGGGTCACACAGCTCTATCACACTCAGGTGCTCTAGCCACTGCCCCACAGGTGCTGAGAAAACCCAGAACGATAAAGAAATAGCTCAGGCTCCAGTGGGGTTCTAACAGGTTCCTGACCAAAGGCAGCACTCCAACACCCAAAGTGCCCCGCGGCCAGAACCACGTGGGAGGCCTAAAGGGGTGGGGCCCAACATTCTCGAAGGCGCCAGAGAGATGCGCACGCGCCACATCTCTGACCTCCTATTGGCTCTCTCGGGCCGAGGGGGCGGGAACCGTGGGGCTTGGCGCTTCCTGCTCCAGTCCCTTCCGTATACCCAAAGCCGCCTGCCCGATTTGAGGTGAGATTCCGGGGCCAGAGCGGGTGGGGGAGACCGCCTGCTGCGGTCCTGGGGTGGGAGCCCCCGCCCCCCAGCTTCATGGTGTCGGAGCTGGCTCCTCCGTGCCCTGTCCGCCTTCGCCTCGCTCTGACATCCCTGTGCGACCCTCCCTCTGGTCCCCCCGCGGCTCTCCAAAGCCTCGCTCTGACTCCCGGCCCCCCCCCCCCCCCCCCCCCCCCCCCCCCCGGTCCTCAGCCTCGCTCTGCTCCCACTCCCACCCCCGCCCCCTGGTCCTCAGCCTCGCTCTGCTCCCACTCCCACCCCCGCCCCCTCCTCAGCCTCGCTCTGCTCCCACTCCCACCCCCGCCCCCTGGTCCTCAGCCTCGCTCTGCTCCCACTCCCACCCCCGCCCCCTCCTCAGCCTCGCTCTGGTCCCACTCCCACCCCCGCCCCCTGGTCCTCAGCCTCGCTCTGCTCCCACTCCCACCCCCGCCCCCTGGTCCTCAGCCTCGCTCTGCTCCCACTCCCACCCCCGCCCCCTGGTCCTCAGCCTCGCTCTGCTCCCACTCCCACCCCCGCCCCCTGGTCCTCAGCCTCGCTCTGCTCCCACTCCCACCCCCTCCTCAGCCTCGCTCTGCTCCCACTCCCACCCCCGCCCCCTGGTCCTCAGCCTCGCTCTGCTCCCACTCCCCCCGGTCCTGAGCCCCTCCATCCCCCCCAAAGGCTCTTTGAGAGCCCCCCAGCCTGGCATTGACCCTCCTCTTCCCAACCCCCTCCCTGCCACTTCTTCCCCCCCATAACTCGGGAAGTAACTCCCGAGGGGGGCCAGGAAGGCCCCGGGCCGTGGGTGCAGCCCCTCCCCACGGTGGTAGTTGTCAGCGCTCAGCAGCGCCCTGCACACAGTTGGCACCACACAGTGTCGCTCATCCCGGGCCCTCTCTCTGCAGATGGACGGAGGCGAGGGGGGCTCGGGGCCCCCGGGGCCGGCGGAGCGCTCCCACCGCAGCAGCGTGTCCTCCGTGGGAGCCCGAGGTGGGTTCTCGGGGAGCTGCCTGGGTGGGAGCAGGGCGGGCATGGGAGCTGGTGTCCGGCGGAAAGCGTGTGAAGGGAGGGCCGAAGGGTCAGCCCTGCCCCAGGGATTTCACCAGGACACCCGTGGGGGCATGGATTGGAAGGGGCAGAAAAGGAAGGGCCGGTCATCGAGGGGTCACCGGGGGTGGGGGGCTAAACCCTGAAGAGGGGGGTCATGGGGAAGAGTCCACCCACCTGGACCGGGCTGGGCAGGGGTGTCCAGTGACCAGCATCGGGTTCCCCTTGTTGGGCAGGCCTGGAGCTAGGAGAGGTCAGGGCGCAGACCCAGGAACCCTCTGCATGGGGATGGAACCCACCGAAAGGAAGCAGGAGAGTGTCTTGGGGTGAGGGGACCGAGAGCTGGCCTAGAAGGTGGGAAGAGAGCAGGGGGGCTCCAGAGGGTGAAGGATGAGAAGAGGACAGCAGGGCTGTGACTTTGGAGAGAGCAGCAGAGGCAGAGGCCGGAGCCTGGCGATCTGCTGGGAAAAGAGAGACCAGGGAGTGAGTTTGGGGGGCGAGAGGGGGGCTAGTGGCATATCGCTAGGGGTCATGTGTTTGCTCAGTGTCTCCCCCATTAGACAGTAAGCTCCTTGAAGGTAGGGCCTGTCATTTACCACTTCTTGTATCCCTGGGACTTAGCACAGGGCTTGGCACATAGGTTGTTTCATGAATATTTATCGATTGACCTAAATTTATATCCTGCCTTAGACTTTTGATGACTGTGTGACTGTGTCTGTCACTTCACCTCTGCTTGCCTCAGCTTCTTTATGTATAACGGGTATATAGAGCACCTCTTTCCCAGGGTGGCTGTAGAATCAAGTGAGAAAACGCGTAAAACTCTTGTGAAACCTTCAGACACTGTCAGTGAATGGTTGGATGAGATTTTAAAAGTCCAATTTGGGAGCATCTTCCAGGCTGACCCTCATGTAGCCATGGTCATCTCTATATAGAGCCCTAAATCGCTTTACAAAGCCGGGCCTGTCCCCCTTTTACAGGAGAAGTTGAGTCATCACAAGACTCAGCATTTGGGGAGCTGGGCCTGGCTCTCCTTCCTCCTCCTCCATCTCCCCAGCCAGCTCTCTGGGGCCCCCTTTGTTTTCCTCTCCTGGTAGTGCTTTGGACGCCTCTGCTGGCTTGTGCCATTGCTCCTTCCCTGACCTTTGTGTAAAAAGATGGCTTTCTCTGAGGGGACCTTCCTTCCCTGACCCTCCCGGCCTTGTCAAGGTTTTCTCCCCTTCAGGGCCCAGCAGGCGGTTTTTAGTGGGAATAATCCTAGGGTCAGAAGGGGCCTTCAAGACCATTTAGCTCCTCATTCTGTGGAGAGACCTGAGGAGAGCTGAAGGACTGACCCAGTCACACAAGTCATGGATGACAAAAGCAGAGTTTGATCAGGCAGGGGAATGGCTCCATCCACGGTCTCCCAGGGCCCTCTTTGAGCTGACCTGGTAGTCAAACGCTCCACATTTGGCCAGGATTGACAGACAGGAGCTGTGCCTAGGCCTTAAATGTCTGCCCCTCCCCAGGCCCCTGCTCTTCCCTGCCTCTCACTCTGCTTGGTGAGCGCTTTAGCCCTCCCCACGGATGAACCCCAAGTAGAATATTAGCCTGACTTGCAATCCCACTTCTGGCTGTTAAGTAGTAACTGCCTTGATGGGTCATGCTCTAGGCTAGGCCTGAGGACCCCCAGAAATGAAATGGAAAACTTGAGGGGGAGGAGGGAGTTATCTCTGCAAAGGCCTGTGGACTGGCTGATTTTGTGGCACATGAACACTGTCCGCCAGCCACTGTCCCTGGCCTCCAGATGTGCATTTCCACCCTTCTATTCCTTCCCTCTCAGCCTGTCTGCCTCCAGTTCATTGTCTCCACTCATAATCCAGGCCGTGGTGACCTCTCACCTGACATTGAGCCTCTGTCCTCTCCACCCTCTCCACCCACCGACCAAGGCACAGGACCAACCGTAGACCCTGTAGTTTGACTCCCTCCCACAAAACTGGCCACACTTACTTTGCATCTGACCTCTTCACACACTGATTTACAACCAGACTGGCCTCTTTACTGATCCCTCAATTTGGTTCCATCTCCCATCTCCACACCTCCACACAGACTAACCCCTGATCCTGGAATGCCCTCCCTCCTCCCCTCTGGCTTTTAGAATCCCTAGCTTCCTTCATGACTCAGCTCAGGGGCCATTTCCTTTTCTGAATCCTCCCCACCCCCAACCAGTTGTTAGTTTAGTCTCCCCTAAATCACCCGTATATTTTTCTGTGTGCTATGTCCCCACCCAAGCCAGCACTGGCCCCTACCTGGGAAGAGGTGCTTAATTCTCACTGAGTTAAGAGGGTGTATGGAGAAGGCACAGAGGACCCTCAGCCCCATCTCTGAGAACTGGGCCACTGCTATTAAAGAAAAGGAAAACTTGGATGGAAATGACCCTGGGCAAGTGTTTCATTCCTTAAAGGGCATTAAGTTAAGCACCTACTATGTGCCAGGCCTTGCAGATACAAAGAAGGGTAAAAAAATTGAGAATCAGTCTGATGAGGGAGACTGTGAGCAAACTGATCTAGGACAGCCAGGAAATAAGGAGCATTGAGAGGGGCTGGGCAGGGCAGATTTTAGCTGGGATGTGACCAGGGAGATCAGTCGGCAGAAGGGAGAAGGACCTGGGGGAGGGCACAGCCACAGAGAAAGCCAAGAGCCCAGAGGCCAGACATGATGAGGCCAAACACAGATGTGCTTGGGATGCTTTTTCCTTTCCATCCCATTCACCTACTAGTGACCATCCTCCCCCTCCCTGAAGGGGAGGCCAGGCTCATCCAGGCAGGTGAACAGGCCAAGCCTCAGCCAGTTTCCCCAGGGACCAGAGTTCTGCTGCCCCCTGTTGTGTCTCTCCTTCCCCTTATTCATGGGCATCCATTCCCATGGTTTCCCCTGCACCTCTCAGGCTTCTGAACTCACAGTTCATAGATTTGCCTTGGCTCACACAACTGGGAGACATCAGGCCTTTGCATTCAGTGAGCCCACTTCTGTTAGGCCCCTGCTCTATGCAAGGCACTGTGCCGGACACTGGAGACCCCAACAGAGCCAAACATGAATCCAGGGCTTCCGTTTTCCCATGTACAGATACAAAGAGAGTGAAAATAAAGGTGATCTTGGGGGGGAGCAGTGTGCAGATCAGTAGGGTTTCATGTAGAAAATCATTTTTTTTTCATGGTTAAGCATAAATTCTATTTAGGCCATTGTATCAGAATCTGTCAGATTATAAACCAACAATGTTTTTTCACAATGGGAAAGTGGGACCAGTGTTTTGGATTTTTTTTTAATTTTTTTTTTTGTCTTTGTTTTTCCCCCATACCGAGCCTGTGGATGGGTTGGAGAAAGTGCAATTCAGCATAATTTTCCTCCAAATATTAGCCCTTTAGAAAGTCATTCTTAAGCTGAACTGTGAAGGGCCCTGAGGATCTTAAAGACAGAGATGAGGAGGGGGAACATTCCAGGGATAGGAGGCAGGCGGCTCATGTGGTGCCCCTGTGCACAGCGGCAGCAGGAAAGCTGGTCTGGCAAGTGGAGATCATGGGGTGGGGAGGACCACTTGATCAGGCTCCCGTGCTACCCTCCAGAGTCTAGTCCCTTCACATGACTCTCTGCCATCTCCCCCAGGGTCCTGGGGATTGTTACCCTACTACTAAGTGACATGGCCATGATTAGAAATGAGCCTTATCCCCGTGTCCTTTCTGTTACACCTCCGTATGTCCTTTTCCCCCACCCCACATTCCCCACTGTCTGATTCTGCAGGGGGTGTCTGCTCTAGATTTGCAGGGTGGTGTAGACTAGCCTGTGGCCAGAAAGGTGCCCCTTTCCCGGGGGGTGTTTGGCAAGAGATGGCCATTCTGAGGAGGAACTCAGAAATCCCCTACCCAGCAGCCCCACTTAGAACTCCCCCTAGGTCTCTGAGTTTGGGAGGGAGTGCTGTTGGATCAGCTACAGCAGCGTGACTGTAGTCTGTGTTGCAGCAGCAGACGTGCTTGTGTACCTCATGGACGACACAGCAGTGCCCCTGGCTGTGGAGAATGTGGTCTCCATCACTGCTCAGGACCTTCACCGCGCCATCCGAGAGGCTCTGCAGCTCCCTGACATTGCTGTGGAGGCCTTTGCCCTTTGGCTCATCTCACCCTTGCTTGGTAAGGACCCTCAAACATTGTCAACTGGAGGCATCTGGTAGAGTGGAAAGGTGGCTGACTTTGGAGTTGGTGGACCTAGGTTCAAATCCTACCTCTGGCATTCACTCCCCCTCTCTGGGCCTCAGTTTCTTTCTCTGTAAAATGAGCAGGAACACTGTGGCTTCTGAGATCCCTCAAGCTTTAGACCTGTGATCCTATGAACTGGAACTTGGAAAGGGCTACTTTCGGAAATAAAATGTATCTGGAAGTAGTTTTCTCAGCCTCTAGGTGAACAGTTGAGCAAATCAGCTAACAGGAAGGCCTTTCCTAGTCCCCCAGGCTCCTGCCAGTGTTGTGTGGGGAGCAGGAAGGGAACATGGACAGACGACTCAGAGGTATGGGAACTGGAAATGCAGGGAAGGTCACAGGCACCGACAGGGAGTGCAAAGTACTTTACAGGCTTCTGTCTCCCCAGGCTGTTGAGAGGACCATGCTCCCAGTGTTACTGTAGTCAGAGTCAGGAAGAATGGCCCAAAACCCCTGAACCCTGGCTGCCTCAGTTTCCCCATCCTTAAATTAGGAGTGATGATAACAATAGCACCTTCCTCCAGGGTAGTTGTAAAGACCAAGCCAGGCCCAAACCTTAGAAAGTTGGAGTTCTGGTCTTGGTGTCCAAAGATGTGGGTTCAGATTCTTGGATTTGGTATATGACCTTGGGCAGTTCCCGTCCCCTCTCTGAGGCTCAGTTTCTCCATCTGTACCCAAAGAGGATTTCAGGCTAGCTGATCTCTGAGTTCCTTCTTCCCTCCTGATCCCCCACCATGTGTTGCCCTTTTTTTCATTGAGGGAGAAGGGCAGGAGCTTATGGAGCCCTGGCACTAGAGTCTGGGGACTGGCCCCCTCTGCCCTCCCTTGAGGGGGTTGGCTCAGCCCTTCCAAGTGGTAGAGAAGGCATAATCCACCCATTTCAAAGCAGAAACCATAGGGGCCCTCAGGCTGTTCTACACCTTATCCTCAAGCTCAGGCTCTGGTTCTCTTCATTGATTCTGAGGCTGATGACCTGTACCCAAAGCCATGCATGGAATTAGAAGGGGGGCTGCCCACTGTGCCAGGAGACAGTCCTCTGTCAGGAACTAAGTCATTTGGGAGGAGTCAGGCCACCTGGCTGTCAGCCAGCCCAACACCATCCTCTCCCTGCTCCCTCCTTGCCTATCCATCCTCTCTCAGCAGCCCCAGCTCTTGTCCCCACCTGCCCCTACATCTTCCAGGCCTTGGGGCTTCCATCGTTCTCTGACCTTGCAGGTGGGGCTCTCTCCTGCTGATCCCCCAACCCCCTCCCCTTTCCACTCCGCCCCTACATAGACAGTGCCCTGTAGAGAAAAGCAGGGGCGTGCCATCCCCAACAGCTGATGTTCCCCTGCTTGTCTTGGACCTCTTTGCCTTCCTCCCCCTCCCCAGCTCTGAGGACATTCTTGACTCTAGCTATGGCTTGTCTGACTTGAGGCACTCTGGCGTGGGTTGGTTCTGCGCCCCCAGAGTTCCTTTTCCACCCTGGCCATGGGCGTACCTGAGCTGTAGCCTCACAGTAATTGTTGAGACTTCTTTGTGGCCCAGCAAGCCAAGACTCTGACTTTCTGCCCAGTGTGGTGTCAGCGGGTTTCCCTGGCTGTGCCCAGCAGCATGGGGAGGACCTCGCCCAGACAGGCCAAGTGAGACTTTGGGGGCACAGGACCCTAGCGGGGTGAGAAGAAAAGAGCTAGCCCTGAGCAACTGAGAGATCCAAGACATTAAGGTGATGGGGCCAGACCCTCCCGACTCCAGCCTGAGGCCCAGGTGTCCTCATGATTCAATCTCTAAGTCATGTCACTGGGGGTCCATTGTGTACAGGGCTGTATCCCCAGGAGCTCCTCCTCTCCAGAGATGATGGTGGCAAACCGCAGCTTGACCCCAGGGCCGCTGGGAAAAGGAATGGGGTTGGAAGTGGAGGATAGGGGAATGAGGCTGCTGGAAGGAACAGTTTTGGCTGGGGGGGATCAGAGAGCCCTGAAGAAAGGAATTGAGGCCGTGTTAGGAGTGGTTGGGGGCAGAGGCAAGGTCCTAAAGACCAAGGAGAGGTCTGTGGGTTCGCAGGGACAGCCTTGTGTTTGGGCAGCTCCAGCGGAGCAGCAGGTGGAGGTGAACGGGGGCTGGGAGACAGGATTGGAGCTGAGGATCTGACCAGGGTATGGGGGAGGGGATGCAGAGTAAAATGTTCAGGGGGCGTGCTGGAGACACTCCTTAGGGTCACAGGGTCATTGAAGCTGTGCCCCTCATTTTACAGACAAGGAAATTGAGGCCCAAGAGCTTACATGACAGGAAAGAGGCAGCCGTGGGATCTGAACTCCCATTGTTCCTCTCATTTTAAATCTAGGCCCCTTTCCACTGTACCCACATTAGAGGTCAGCTGGACTCAACAGGACTTAATAATCACCTGCCTCCTGTGGGGGCACAGTGTAGATAGACCCCAGAGGAGGGATGTTCTGGGTTCATACATTTAACATAGGGCTGCTTCTCCCAAGGCCTGCCTGCCCTTTGGTTTCTGGAGAGAGGGGCCTTGCCGGGTTTGGCTCCGCCCAGGTTTGGCTTGGCCGGGCCTGGGCCACCTACCCAAGGCCCAGCCTCTTCTCCCTGAAGCTTGGCCTTGCTGGGGCATCCTGAAGAACCAAGACATAGGGAGCTGGGAGGGACCTGCTCCTTCCTGAGGCACTGCCTCTACCACACTTAAGGGCCCTTCTTTGCTTCTCTGCAGAGGTGCAGCTGAAACCTAAGCACCAGCCGTACAAGGTGTGCCGGCAGTGGCCAGACCTGCTGTTACGCTTCACAGATGCCCCAGAGGATGACATGGCTATGGGTCTGTAGCACTTCCCTTCCTCACACCCCAGAACTTCTCTTTGCCCTCCCTCTCTGCTTTTCTCATTTCAGGTTAGAGGGGTGGGTTTCCTATTGAGATAAGTCCAATTCTCTAATTGTGGGGCAGAGGTGAGAGTGTTGGCCTTTAGCCCGAGGGAAGTACAAGCTGCACCATGGGACCTGTAGCCATGGATCTAATCCCACAGTCCCTCTTGGTCTTGTCCTCAAACCTCCTAGAACCCAGGCCATTCTGGTGACAAGGATGGCTAGCCAGGCCACAGCTGGGCTGGGCTGGGTGGAGCACGCCTGAGACGAGTAGAAAGCCTCCTGCCCAGGCTACCTTTGCCTCCTCGGCTGGCCATCATCCCTCCCCCCTGCCTGAAATGGAGCCTCAGGAGGTCACCTGTAGTGTCCCCAATGAGTCTTCTTAATAAATTGTGGCACATGCGGCCAGAACAAGAGAAATGGGGCTGGATGAAGAATTGGCACATCGGGGAGAGGGACAGGTTTGTGACTTTCTCATCTCTCTCCCCAGATGAGCCATCTCTGCAGTTCAGAAGAAATGTCTTTTTCCCAAAGAGGAAGGAGTTGCAGGTGAGGCTGCCTGGCCTCAGCAGAGCCCAGAACAGACTCCCCAGGGTGCTTCCTGTCTCTGCCTTCTCTTTCATCTCCCTCCACCCTTCACATGCTCCCATGGTCCTGCTGTGGCCTCCCAGGCCAGGCTTCCCTGGCTAGGCCTCTGTCTGACGACCCTTTGGTTCTTAGGTCAACAATGACGATGTCTTGAGGCTGTTGTATGAAGAGGCCAAGTTCAATGTGTTGGAGGTGCGCTACCCCTGTGACGTGGAAGACTGTGAGAAGCTCGGGGCCCTGGTGTGTCGACTGGAACTGGGGCCTTACCGCCAAGGCCAGCAGACAGCCTGTGCTGTGAAGTAAGGACCAAGAGGGCTCATTGCACTTGGAGGAGAAATACATCTTCACCTGTCTCTTCACTTGACTCCCACTGACACTTAGGGTTTCCTTCAAATATTTAGAAATATTCTGAGAAAAGGAGCCCCCAGGCTTGATCAGAAAGACTGCCAGAAGGGTGAGGCTCAGGAGACCCCAGTAAGGAAGTGGCCTCCCCAGAATTTGAACCCCTATCTGAGTGAGGCAGGATCAGGCATGCCCTCATTGGGCTCTGGTGGACAGATCACCCACCCAGACACACTCACAGTCTGAGGGGCTGCCTGTCTTGAGTTAACACATACCTGAGGCTCTGAGGCCAGGCCTGCTCAGCTTTAGCCACCTCTCTGAGGGACCTACTTGTCCCTACACCCTTGGCCTCCAGTCATGAGCCTCTGCTTTTTTCCACCTTGTCCTCTCTCCCCATCTTCAGAGGCACCCACCCCCTCACAAGAGAGCCTCTAAGTAGAGACTGGCCCTAATGAGAGCAGGATGTTGAGAAAGCCTTCTCCTCCTGGGACCTGCCAGGGGTCACTCCCTGAGGTGGGAAAGAGTGTGACCCAGGCAGTGTCCTTGGCTTGGCCACCAGAGGCCAAAAGCTGTCCCACATGGGATATCAGTATGAATGTAGCAGATGGAAGCCTCATGGCCTAATACCTCCAGGGCTCTGGAGGTTTGCTCCCTTGGCAAGGTTGCAGGTATGTCTCCATCCCCTGATGGTGCCCATCTTATCCTCCAGAGAGAAGCTTGACTCCTTCCTGCCTGCCCATCTCTGCAAGCGGCCTCACAGCCTCTTCACAGCCTTCCGGAGCCGAGGACCCCGGCTGGTGCCAGGGGAGCAAGGCCTGCTGAATGCCTACCAGGAGGTGAAAGAGGAAGAGGCAGGCCCGGAGGCTGAGCTGCTCACCAGGCATTACCGGGCTTACCTGCTCAAGTGCCACGAACTGCCCTACTATGGGTGAGTCTCAGGGAGGGTCCTTTGAGCTGACAAATCTCCTAGCCTAAGGATAACCACCCCTGTACCCCGCAGGTGTGCATTTTTCTGTGGCGAGGTCGACAAGCCGGCCCAGGGCTTCCTGCACCGGGGAGGGCGCAAAGCCGTGACCGTGGCCATCAACTTAGAGGGCGTCTATGTCATCGATACCAAGGAGAAGGTACGGTTCTGCTGGGGCCCACTTTGAGTGTGCCAGGGTCCCATCAGGATCTGGAGCCAGCCTCCCTGGGCATTCCTCATATAGTGGCACAGATGGTGCTGGGCTGTATCCAGTACTTCAATGGGCCTTGGACATCTCTTCCTAGTGCCTCAGTTTCTAACCTCCCAGGGTGAGAGCATATGGAAAATCCTGTGCAGATTCAGATGGCCCCAACTTGGGTCTTTGTTGTTTGTCTCACGGGTTGTTTTGTGTAGACTCAGGAGTGAGGTGCCCTTGCCAATCTCCCCTTCCCTTCCTCCTTTGCTGTCCTATTCCTTAGTCCCCCCAGTCCCATGGGAAGTTCTGAGGGATGCAGCCCCCTCAGAACCATGGGCATCTCATTTCTTTGAACTGATTGGCTCTGACTGCAGAAGTGCAGATACCCTCAGCCACTCCCCTGCAGCAGGCAGGCTGGCCTCCTGCATTGTGTCCCTGTTCAGTGGCCGGGACCTGGGCCCTTCCCCTCTGACTGTTCCCTCCCTCTCTCATTACCAGCATGTCCTTCTGGGCCTGCGCTTCCAAGAACTGTCCTGGGACTACACCTGCTCAGGCGATGATGAACCCATCCTGTGGCTGGAGTTTGATGGGGAGAGTGAGGGCATGCCTATCAACAAGCTGCTGAAGGTCTACTCCAAGCAGGTAGCAACCTCAGCAGTGGGGGATGAGCGTGTCCCACTCTCCAGGTTGGCCAACAGTGAACTCCCCCTCTCTGCAGTCATACAGATAGGGCCAGAATCGGGACCCAGTGCCTCTAGCTCTTCACCCTGTTCCAGCCTCTTGGCTGTTTGGACAGCTTGGAGATGGCTCCATCAGAGCCAGAGGAGGAAGCCTGGGCGCGATGGGAGACCACTTTGGTCTGGGGCATTGATTTGGTTTGGGAGGTTTTGGGGGGCTCATTCATCCTTTCATAATCTTGTTTGTCCTGTGTTTTTCCTCAGTCCCCCTCTCTGTAAAAGGTGGTAATCATACTAACTTACACTTGGGTTTATAGCCAAGATTATATAACTTTATAACCCTGTGAACTAGACAGAGAAACTATGGTTGAGCCCATTTTACAGAAGACACCGCAGCTCAGAGAGGTGAGCTGACTTGGGCTTCTGTTGCAGAGCAGAAAACAGGACTTAACCTGGGTCCTCTGACTTTGAATGTCCTGTGGGCAAGGATGGGGACAGGGTCGGAGAGCTCTGAGTGGTGCACTGTCAACTCTGCCCCATACCCCAACCTCCCACGGTCCCAGCCTGTTTTGCCTTCTTCCTTCCTTGGCTTTCCTAGGCAGAGCTGATGAGTGGCTTCATTGAGTACTGCATTGAGCTGAGCCTGGCCAAGGAGCCTGCCCTGGCCCAGGAGACAAAGGTCAGCCCCTCAGCTGGCCCTGGCCCCCAGCCTCCCACCACCTCTCAGCGCCACAAGCTCCGGAGGCAGAGCAGTGTGGTCTGCAGCCGGATTCAGCACTTGGCCACCATCGATTATGTGGATGATGGTGAGTGGCTCCAGACCCCTGGGGAGGGGTGTGAGGTAGGCTTCCTGCCACCAGGAGGAAAGCTCGATCCAAGGCTCTGGAGGTCATCCAGCCATGCCCAAGTCATGCTTCTCCACAACCCACTAGCAGATAGGCATCCAGGTCCTTGGGGAAGTGGGGGGGCCTGGACAGCCACATACCCAGATTTTGAGTCAAGCCCCAACACTCTTCGGCTTTTGTTAGATATGTGTAAAGGGTCAGTCTTGACCTACCAAAGCAGCCCCCTCCCTCTGACCCCTTCACTGCTGCATCTCCCCCCAAGTCTTCTCTCAGCTCGATGTCCCCAGGCCTTTCCCAGCCTCCCAGGGGCACCATCAAAGGGGTGCCCAGCGTGTTCCCATCTGCTTTGCCTCATCCTTCAGTGGCCTTTCTAAAACAGGATATCCAGCACTGGGGGGAAGGAGGTGTAGGGTCCTGGGCACTTGGGTCTTCTCAAAACCAGTTTGCATTCTTGGCTACCATCTTGTGTTACTGACTCATCGTCTTCCCATGGCAGTTACACCCCACCCCCTGCTGGGGAGCCCAAATCGAAGGCTTTCTGTGTGCTTATTTAACTGCTTTCAAGTAGATTCTGTCCAAAGTTCTGGCCTTTCAAGACCTTCTTGACTTCTTATTGACTTGTAGTAGGAGTTCCTTGCCCCCAGCTTTGTGGAATCTGCAAGTCTGAGGGGCTTACACTTACCCCTTCTGTTTCTGTCCAAGCCATTGGGGAGCAGCACCGGGCCACGCTCACATCCCTCCCCCATGAAGCCACACCCTGCTGCTCCCAGTTCTTGTGGTGCCTCCTACCCGTGCCGGTGTCTCGAGGACAGTGGCCCGCCAGTACCCTTGGCCAGTTCTTTCAAAGTCTGTGGCCCATCCCTGCCAGTGACCCCAGCTCTTGGAAGACTGCTGGGCTCTCATCTGTCCCTACCAGCCCGGATCCCTCTTGAGTCCTCACGTGTCCAACTCCATTTTTGCAGAACCTGGCCAGGCTTTCATCTGTATCTTCTCTCACCCACCCTGGCCTTTTAACTTCTGGCTTTGTCTTATTTTGTTATTAAACACAAAACAAATAATAACATCCTAGGCACTCATTAAAGCAAGTGCAGTAATAATAAAGACCCAAGAGGCCATGCAAGCCTGGGTTACTTTCTAAGCAGTGCACTTGGGAGAATCTGAGGGGGAGAATGGAGACATACATGCATACACACATGCATGGACATACACACACACAGCAACCTGCCAGGGAAGTACATGGGCTCATGCTAACTCTAGTTTTGATGCCATTGGTTTATTCAGGAATATCTGCCACACACGAGACAGCTTCTCTGCCCACTGCTTGAGACCCTCGTTTTTCCATCAGGTCCCACAGACCATTTACTTTCCACTGACAGTCACCCTTAAAAGGGGTCTGGGGAAGGCACCATACTATTCATTTGTGTGGCAGTCCCCTTTGAGCCTTGAACTGAAGCCTTCTGTCATCTGACTGCTCCTGCCCTTGTCACTGCTGCCAAGTCTTCTGCCAGGTCTCAGTCACCGTGCCAGCCTCAGCCTCTGTCTTCTGTCTCTTCTTAAGTTAGAACCACCTGGTACTCAGTGACTTACCTTTCACTTAACATAGGGAACGAGTCATTAACTTTCCCCTAAGAAATTTCCTGATCCTGTCTTAAAAAACCAAATTGGTGAAGAACTCCCATCTCTCCTCAGAAGTCTCTTTAGGTAACTCTCCTCCTTTCCCCTTTCCCTTCTCAAGGACATGATCTCTCTGGATCGGTAGAATCTTATTCCTGAATGCTTCCTGGCCCTCCTGTTCCTGGGGTCTTTCCCTTTTGTCCAGGGGCTTCTACCTCGAATTCCCCTCTACTCTGTGATGTCTCCGTTCTCCAAATCAAGGACCCGTGTCCGACTGTACCTGGCTTCCCTACCCCTCTAGCCCAGAATCTAACGTGGAGTGCTCATTTGATCCTAGGACCCCAACAACCACATCCGCCTCATGGGTGAGAACGGTCTCTCAACAGCATTTATTAAGCACCTGCTGTGTGCTAGGCCCCGTGTGAAGCACGAGGGATGCAGAGAGACAAAAACATTCCCTGCTTTCAGGAAGCTTCTCCTCTGACGAGAGAGACAGCATGAAATGAACAGGTCCACCTGAGGTGTGGACGGAGAGGTAGATGGAAGAGAAGCTCAGAATCCAGCCTGGATGTCGAGCCTCTCCGGCAGGTAAATGAGCACTGATTCACTGCTCTGCTTCAGGCAGAGAGACCTCAGCAGATGTCTGGATTATCGAGGCTCCCCGTTTCCCCTCGGCCACACCTCCCTGCATCCCAGCAGCTGGTGGTGTGCATGGAGCGTCATCGTGGCTTCTCTCGTCCCTCCGTTGGTCTTCACCCAGGTGCTTTCCTGTCCACATCTCTGGTTCCATGGTGTCCTCACATGATTACATTCACTCATTCATTCAGCAGGCCTTCACTGAGTGCCTCCTTGGGGCTTGGGTTCTCCTATGTTTCCCCCCACCCTACCCCCTCACTTCTTTCTGCGTCTGCCAGACCTTTGCGGAGCCACAGCTGGTCATGGAGGTCACCGCTGAGGCTGCCTGAGGCCAGCTGGGCTTCCTTGCACTAGGGCTTCTCATTCATCTTACTTGTTGCCCATACTTGGTATATTTGTGAAGATGAGAGCTTTATTAGGACAGGAGAAAGCAGCTCTGTGCCAAGCACTTTACAGTATTATCTCTTGACCCTCACAACAACCCTGGAGGTCAGTGCTGCTGTTATTCCCATTTTACATTTGAGGAAACTGAGGCAAATGGAGGTCAAGTGACTTGCCCAGGGTCACACAGCTAGTAAGTATCTGGGGCT
This sequence comes from Bettongia penicillata ogilbyi, assembly GCA_023548195.1. Classification (NCBI taxonomy): domain Eukaryota; kingdom Metazoa; phylum Chordata; class Mammalia; order Diprotodontia; family Potoroidae; genus Bettongia; species Bettongia penicillata. Next base: position 7,183,806 of record JAJHZJ010000590.1, read on the forward strand.
AGTCTTCCTGACTCTTGGCCCAACCCACCCCCACTGGGCCAGTCTCATAGTAGACTAGGGAATCTGATGAGGTTTCCCTTCTACACATGTGGGACTTGGTGGGGGTCAGTGTCCATCCAGGAGGGGAAAAGGGGAAGGGAACACCGAGGAGAAGGGCATCCTTGTAGGACACACCAGGCAATTCTGTTCCTAACTACCCCCTTGTTAGGTATGCTCCATCCTTGGTCAGGAGCCTCTTAATCCGGGATTTTGAAGTGTGTTCTAGAAAGCCAGATCTCCTTTTCAGACATCTTCTGCAGTAACCTTGGTTTCCACTGAACTCCTTGGAAGGGGAGTAGATACCATAGTACCTTTGGCTGCTGCTCTGATTAACTCTGACCAATGGAAATGCTTCTCAGTTTAATTTCACCCAAGTCTGAGCATACCCATGCCCAGAGTAGGGCCATTATGCTGTCCTTGATAAGATTTTACAAGAATATCCTAGGTCCCTGCTGCCAGGCAAACTTGTGTTACATGCCCATCTCTTCTCCTTTGTAAGATTTGTTACCTCCCACTCTCTGTGGACCCTCTTCCCAGCCCTGAGCTAAATCAATGGCAGTTCTGTCTGAGCCCAGCGGTACATGACAGTGACCTTCAGAACTCTCCTACTGCTTCTGCCTACATCCTCTTGGCTAATGGCCAGAACGCATTATCATCCTGAAGCAAATTCCCCTCCATCCTGGGTCCCCTGAGCTAAACCTTTTCCCTTCCTCTCAATTTCCAGGCAAGGAGATCAAACGAGTGAAACCCAAACGGACAACTTCCTTCTTCAGTCGCCAACTGTCCCTGGGCCCAGCAGCTTATGGTGTGGTGCAGCCCACGGACAGCCTAGAGCAGGGCTGAAGGGAAGAGACAACAGAGCACCCTACCTGAACCGAAGCCAGCACTGGATTGGGGGCACCAGTCCTGTCTCTCCCACCCTTGGCTGGGGAAATGGCCAAGAGACATGTGGACAGCCCTGTTCCCTGCTAAATGATTCCTCTAATTTCTGTAAGTGCTTCCCTCTTCTGTCCGTCTGTGGTCAGGTGACATGGGACTTGGCATTCAATGCCTTGGGTGATTGTAGGGGCCCACCACTGGGCTCAGACAGGGTAGGGGTCTTCCCTCAGTGTCACCTGCCCTCCTGTGCCCTGGGTCTCTGGGCCTCTTGCCCTCCCCCAAAGTGCCTGCTGCTATCTGAACAAGCCGAATCCTGAAGAAGCAGCCAAAGACTCCTCCAGTTTGGGATCAGAGCAGCAAAGTCTGGTTCAGATCCCCCTCTCTGACCCCAGCGGGCTTGGCCTCTGCATCATCCATATTCTTTCTGCTAAACACATTGTCACACTCCTTTCCTGGGGCTGCTGGAAGGGAAGGAACCAGCCCCCAGGTTGCTGCTAGGTGCTGTAAGCTCATTGCAGGGGGACCCCCCCCACTCACCCTGGCTCCCGATGGCTGGGCAGCAATGCCTCCCATACACATGCTCTCCACAAGCTCCTTCAGGATGCCACAGCCTTTCCTAAGGCATGTTTCCGCTTGTCAGCTGTTTGGTGACAGAAGGCTGGAACAAGGGTGGGTTGACAGCACATTGGTGGGCAGATTCAGGTGGGCTTGGAATGTCTGTTGTCAACCAAGAAACAATCTCCTTTTCATCTCCATAGAAGTTCTGCTTTCTGGGGTAAGCCTGTGCCACCCACAGGCTTACACTTATTCATTTGTTCTGCCAGAGGCTTCTGGGAACACAGGATCTCCAGCACTTTAGCTAGGGCCTCCATCAGTGGCACCAGGACCCCATGGAGCTGAGAGCATTTGGATTCCCCAGGCTGGCTCAGGATCATCCCTTAGGTTAGGAGCCCAGCTGGTGTGGTTGGCTGGTCAGCAGAGAGTTTCCCCTAACCACCCTGTACTTAACCTGGACAGCTGGAGGAATTCACTGTCATTTAAGGCCTTAACACTGCCGTGTAACTCTCTCTTAAGCACAATTTGAATGGAAATTTTAATTTAAGAAAATAACTTGTTTTCTATTCATATTTTGGTTGATTTCTCCCCATGCCTAAAAATAACCAACAGCACAAACCTTGCAACAGGGGAGAACGTTTCTTGTTGCAGTCAAAACTGGGTGTAGGATTTCTTTCAAGATTTCCTGTCACTACTAATCCCATATTTAAAAGAAATCTGTCTTATGGGAAAGGGGCAAGTGTCATCACTGGAATTTACTTTGTATTCTCTTCATGCTGCTGAGCAAGGTGACCAGAGGTATGTCCTCAACATAGTCTGTTTGTCTGATCATCCCTAATGTTTGGCGTTTTGTTACCTCCTCGGAGAGCTTTCTCTTTTAAAAAATGCCTCAAAGATATTGAGATTGCGATGAGCCAGCAGGCCCCTGGTGCCCCCCTCAGCCCCTGCTCTGCACAAGCAGTGCTTCCTCAGCGGCTCTGAGGGGAGACGCTGCTCAGCAACAGTGAGGAGAGCCTCTGTGGGGAAGGGGAGGGAGGCAGGTCAGCGATGTACCTCTGTTACTCATTTCATGGTTTTTTCTGTATACTCTCCTGTTCTTAGTAACAAGTGGTGTTACTCTTTTTTTAATGGGCATACTAATTTTTTTGTATTCTATAAATAATACCATTAATAATAAAGATTATTTCCAGCAAATTTTTGAGTGGTTTGTGACACAAAAAGTGAGAGTATTTATTGTGCTTTTATTACAGGCTGTTTATAGAACTTTTATGAAGTTGGAATGCAAGGTAATAGTGTGATCCATGGGTTGCTCAGACTGTCAGCTGAGAAACCAAAATGACATATCCTTGGTGCATTTGTCTAAGGCTACAGAATTATTTCCACCCTCCAGCTTACTCCCCCCGCCCCGCCTTTTCTTTTTTTTCTTTTTTTCTTTTTTTTTTTTTTTTTTGCTGGAGGTTGAAGAAGACTGTCTCAGACATAAGGTGGAGAAGAGAGGTCTGCCCATTTGGGTCATGCCTAAGAAGGAAGGAATGTGTTACAGCCTAGGGCCAGTGTGGATGCTGAAGCCACAGGGACCTCCCCCAAAACAGGCCTCCATAACTTGTCTAGGGGTTGCCAGTCCTGTTAGTTAAGACCATCCACCTCTTCATATCATCGATTGACAGCTCACTTTCCTAAACCACATTAAGACTGACTTTAGAATTGAGAGTCTGGTTTTGAATTGGGGCTCTGCCACCGCTGTCTAGAATACTGGTTGGCTCTCCTCATGGGGATTCCTTTCATGTAAGTTGAATAATTGTTGAAGTGCCTTCCAGGTTCAATTCTGTGACATGTATGAGACCCTGGACAATGAAAGAAGACCAGATGCCAACCTTAAATATGTGCCCTTTCTGAACCTTGGTTTGCATATCTATAAAATTAAGAGCTCAAATCCACAAGACACAGAAGCCCCAGGATTCCAGAGGGCTCTTATCCACAAAGCCTGGTGAGCCGGATCTCATACCCATTTTGTAGATAAGGAAGTTGAATACAGTGGTTTGCCCAAGGACACGGACTTTGGTCCCAATCACACACTCAGTCGTACTAGGTTAAATTATGCTTATTCAGGACTAAGGAACCTCCCTGCAACTTCTGGAACTCTAGAAACTCAGGTTGCTTTAGAATATGGTCATCTCCAATTTCTCTGTGCTGGAACTCCTGCTCATTGACTCATGCTGGTTGAACCCAATTGCCAATAACAGGTATTCACTTCTAAAATGGGTATTTTCTATCCATTAACAGGTGAGATGCTCATTCAACAAGCTATCTGTTAGGCACAGACATCAGAGACACAAAAACCACCCTTACCTTCGAGCTTAAGTGCCAGGAGGAAATAGATGTACTTAGTACCTACTGTGTGTCAGATACTCGGCTAAATGTACTCTGCTCTCAGTAAGTAGAAAGGCTTCTTGCAGAAAATAGGATCTTGGCTGATACTTGAGGGAAGCCAGGAATCAAAGATGGAGGAGGGAACAAGTTCCAGGCGCAGGGGGACTGCCAGGGAAAATGAACAGAGGAGAGAGATGGAGAGGGTTGGGCAAGAAACCACAAAGAAGCCATTGTTACTAAATGGCAGAGGGCGTGGAGGGAAATCAATCACAGGGAGATGGGAAAGACAAAGAGGCCAAGGTATGAAGGACTTTAAAAGCCAAAGGATCTTATTTTTTGATCCTGGAGGTCAAAAGTTTATGGAATGGGGTGGGATGTAGGTGACATGACTAGACTAAGTGAAGGATGCATTAGGATGGGGAGAGACTTCCAACAGTCCAGGTGCACACTAGTAGGGTGATGAGTGGGGGCATATTCGAGAGATTCTATAAAGATGACATCAACAGGCCTTGGCGCCATATTGGATGGTGGGGGGACGGTAAGGATTCAGGGATGACTCCTAGATTGAGAGCCTGAGGGGTTAGGAGGAGGGTGTTGCCCTCTACAATAACAGAGAAGGTTGGGGGTAAAAAGGATAAAGATCATATGTTCCATTTTGGTTCGGTTGGGTTTAGAATCTCTCTACCGGACATCCCCTCCCATCCCATGTCTAAAAGGCTGCTGGGGATGCAAGCTTGGAGGTCAGCAGAGACTAGACATGAGGCAGCACCATCTAGTGGATAGAATGTTGGACCTAGAATCGTGGAGCCCTGGGTTCTGATCCCACCTACACACAGCACCTGTGTCTCCATGGGTACCTGACAACTTCCGGGTCTGTTTTTTTTATCTGCTCAATAGAGAACCTAATCCCTGGGTATGGAAAATACTTTGTGAAAGTGCCAGCAATGAGTGAGCTCCATTTATTATGTCAAAATATTTGTAAAATAAATGCAAATTTGGGGTGAGGGGGAGCACTATGGGATGTGTTAGTTGGCGGGGGAGATAGACCTCATAAGGATGAGCTGAGAAAAAAGCTTGTGTCTTGGCAGGAGATTGGCAATTATGTTCTGTCCATGTCTGGCAGTTGTACCTCCCAGAGGCAGTGTGGTCCAGCAGAAAGAATCCTGGAGTCATCAGACAACCTAGATTCCAAATCTGATTCTTCTGTGGTCTTGACCAAGCCCTTCATGTGCTCTGGGCCTTGGTTTCCTCTTTTTGCTTTCCCTGGAACTCTTGTGGAAGAGACTGGGCTGACACTGAAGCCAAGTGCCAGTGAGGTCTGGCATTCTGTCCACACCAACACCCTCTCTCCCCGGAACGTGCAACACATACACACACGCACACGCACACACAAGCTGGGCTGCCTTCAGGCCTGTGTTCTAGCTGCAGTTACTGCTCACATCCGAGAGCCAAGGGTCTGCTTCCTTCCTGAATTACTGCTCAATGGTGTCTACTCTTTTTTCTTTTGAAACCCCAGGGACAATCTCATCATTGTCTCAGTAAGTCTTTATTAAGTAGGCAGAATCTTCTTCGAATAGTTGTGGACATTCAGGATATAGAGAGATTAGATGGAAGGCAATCTGACTGAGAAGGGACTAGGTGTGGGAGGGAGGGGAAGCTGGCAAAGGCCTCCTGTGGAGGGTAGGGCTTGAATTCTTGAATTCCAGCCCTTGGAAAGGACAGAGCTAACTCCCATTTTCTGGGGAAGGAGGGAGGTTTATTTGAAGTTTCTGAGCTCATACTCATTATCATACACCAGTCAGGGCCTTGTTAAGAACTCCCACATACTCAGAGCAGGAAGCGGAAGGGGCAGCAGCAGCCAGGCCTTTGTTGTTTGTCTGAGGGGTGAGATCAACACTGTGGAGGGTTTGGAAAAAGTATCTTGGAATCATCAGAAGCCATCAGCCCTATCCTTCCTGGCCCCAGATAGCAGCTCCCATTCACAGATGCACTGGAGGGGGTCGTCCAAGGCACTCCTTCAGAACACCAAGCCTGGTGTTGGTGGGATCACAGACACCCAGGCCCTATAGATTCAGAACCAGGGAGAGCCTTGGAGAACATCTAAGCCCACTCTCTCATGTAACAGATGAGGAAACTGAGGCAAATAGGGTGAAGTGACTTGCCCACAGTTACACAGCTAGTAAGTGTCTGAGGTGAGATCTGAACCCAGGTCTTCCTGACTCCAGGGCCAGCACTCTATCCACTGTGCCACCGGGTACACATTTAGGATTATGTCTACTATTTCCAAGTTTACAAGAAAGCCTCCACCTCCCTAGAATGTTCTCTGTCTCCCCCAAGAAGCGGTGTGACCTCACCCTGACCTCCTTTCTGCCTGTCAGGAGCGACGTTTCCCTCTTTTAGCAGCAAGCAACACCAAAGTGTCCCTCTTCAATACCTGGCTCTCATAAACTAAGTGTCCCCAACCCTTGCTAAACCCCTGGATTGTCTTCTGGTCACCAAGGTTTAAGCTGGCTTCCCGAGTTGCCTCTGTCACCTCATTCCTTATTCAGAAAGCTTGTGTGGCTCCCTGGGGGAAGGGGGTTAAGGCATCTCCACCTTGACATTCCACCCCCGCCTCAGTGACTTGATGTAGGCTGCCTCCACCATTGGGCAAGATGTCCCCTCCTCTTCTACACGGATCATTCCTGGGGAGCTTCCCAATCCTCAGCTGTTCAGTTCTTTCCCTGCAGTGATCATCTAAGAGCTCACTCTGTGCCTAGCACTAAACAGTTCTTGCTCTCAGCTCACCTTCTAATGGAGGAGAAAATATGCAAAGATATGCATGTGTGTGTATGTATACATACACCCACACAAGATCTGTACAGTGCAGACACAGCTAATCGGAGGGAAGGGCTTTGGGGAGGGGCCCAGGAAAGATGTCCTAGGCAGGTGGGCTTGGGGCCTAGGACGGTCACAGCACCAAGCACAAAGAGTTTCATAAATCTTTGCCAGATTATATTAAACTTCCAGACAAAGTGGGCTCCTTTGGACTAGGCTGACAGGGCCCTGGTGTGTGCTGGGGGGGTTTGTCCTGAATGTTGCCAGGATGACTCATGCCTCCAGGATGGGCTGAATGACCACAAGCTGTCTCCTAACTCAAAATTTCCACGATTCCCAGGCTCCCAAAGGTCTACTCCAGACAATAACCTCATTGAGAAAGGAGAGGTTCATGTTGGCAAAGTTAGCCAGGCCAGGCTTCCTGGAGAAGTGGGCTTGGGCTGGGAGCAGGGCTGGCTTTGCTCATTGTTCAGTGCCTTCCTGCTTGACTTTCTCCCCTTCTCCTCCCCCTCCTCCCCATCCCCCTTCCAAGTTCTGGACCCACAAACCATGATCTGAGATCAAATCAACATTACTATTGTTCCTGGATGGGATGTGTCTGCTCTCCAATAGCCCCTACTCACCAGCCCTCTAACTTTCCAGACCCTGGCCGCCATTTTCTTGGGATGGGGGCAGAAAGGCCTTCCCAATGGTGGGAACAGCTTAAGCAGAGAGGAAGCTAACATAGTTCCCATGGGACCCAAGGGAGGCCCTTCTTAAATAACAGTCAGACAAGAAAGGACATAATTGGAGGGGGCTGGGGGTTGTAGAACGTGCAATTCATCTTCAATTATCCAAGGGGATGTCATGGGAAGGGCTGATAAAATGGGATCCATAGGCTCTGGATCCAGAGCTGGAAGGGAATGGGGAAGTCATTTAGATGGACCTCTTCATTTTACAGATGGTAAACCGAGGCCCAAGGACCAAATGACTTGCTCAGGGTCACACAGGAAATAAAAGCTTTAGCCAGGATTTCAACTCAGGGCCTAAGACTCCAAGTCCAGCAGCCCCATGCTGCTTCCCAGGTGTGTTTGATTTATCCTGCTTAGTCCCAGAGAACAAAATTAGATACAACCTATGGGAGTCATAGAACCTACTATAATAGTATGGCACAAAGGGCCCTGGTTCTAGAGTCAAAAGAGTCCAAGTCATGCTTCTGATGCTTGCTACCCATGTGGCCTTGGATGAGTCCCAGGGCCCCATTTTCTCATGTCTAAAATGAGGGAGTTAGACTTGAGGCTGATATCTAATTACCAAGTCCCTTCCCTAACATCTCCTCAGACCATTCCTCCAGTCTGGACAGCTCTGTTCCCTCTGCCCCTCCACATCCAGAACCCACAGAGGTGAGTGGCCCGGTGCTGGCTCAACCTGTTCCAGAGGTCTCTGCTGCCATGAAGTTAGATGTTGGTTCAATAAAGGGGAATCACTTTCCAAGGACAAGGAAAATTCCTGAGTTCCCAAGGCCCGAGGCTGAGCATTGACCAGAGGGTTATCAGAGGGATCTTCTTCAAATACAGGTGTCCTGGATCACCTCCAGTGGGCAGGCAGGTAACCCCTCTATCCCTTCTAGGATCTAGGATGACTGGCCTAATCAGGAAGCCCTGAGTTCCAATCCAACCTCAGACCCTTCCTTGTTGGGTCATTCACCCTGTTTGCTTCAGTTTCCTCATCTACCAAATGAGCTGGAGGAGGAAATGTCAAATCCCTCCCAGGTCTCTGCCAAAAAAAACCCCAGTGAGATCACGAAGAGTCAGATGTGACTGAAATGACTGAACAACAGAAAACCAACAGCCTGGTCTCTCCTACCTTCCCTATCATCTTTCACCTTAATCCTTTCCACATACTCTACAATTCCACATACAATCTATTCCTCCTACATGACCCTCCATCTCCAGACTCCAAGTCTTTGCACTGGCTGTTCCTCCTGCCTGGAATGCCCTCCTTCCTCACCTTAACCTCCCAGCTTCCTTCAAGACTCCCATCAAACCCAGCCTCCTACCCTCTGAGATGACCTTCCATCTATAGTTTCCATCTAGTAAACATCTGGCTATTTCCTTCTTGTCCCCACCCCACTAGCGTTAGGGTCCTCATGGCCAGGGTCTATGTTTTTGCCTTCCTTTCTTTGTCTCTCTTAGGTGCAGCAGAGCACCTGGCACTTTACTGGGGGCGATCTGCTTACTGTTCTCAATCCCATGGCCTGAGAGTAAAGGCCTTGCTCTAAACAGTCCCGACAGGGAGACCAAGGGATCGTTACCTGTTGGTGTGGACACCCAGGGGCAGTCTGTGGACTCCTTCTCAGAAATGTAGAAGACAGAAGGTGCAGAACAGGGAGAACAGAAATACTGAGGCTCAGGGAGCAGAATGTTTATGACCTGCCCCCCAGTGAGTAGCCCTGGTCTGGGCACAGGCTGGCACAGACCACATGACTCGGGCTCCCTTCCTGGGTCTCTGAAAGGAAGGGGAAGCATGGAGAGTTTTCTGCCCAGGTAAGGGTTTTGTGAGGCCTGGCACACCCAGAGCCCCTCTCTGCATGAGACGGCCTGGGGTCTGTCAGTTCTAGATACAGAGAAGGTGTGGCCGGTAGGGCCTACTGTGCCGTGTCTGAGCAGCAGATGGCGCAGGAGTCCCACTCTGCTTTCTCTGACTGGCCTTGGCCTTAAACGTCTGCAATGCAGCAAAATGTGGGGAAGGGCAGGTGGGAACAGAAAGGGAGCCAGGACCAAGACCCTGGAGCTGGCAAGGACCTCTAAGAGCGGCGAGTCCACGCCCGCCCCTCATTTTACAGAAGAGGAAACTGAGGCTGGAGGAGCTGAATTGAGCATGTCTCCGTGGTGTAATGGGAGTCCCCTGCCCAGCCAAGCCCCCCAAGCCCCGAGCCCCACCCAGGCCTCGAGCCCCCCCAGGCCCCAGTCCTGGTCTGAGACTCTGGATGGGGGTGCAGCAGAGGGGCAGCGGGGCCCTGGGGAATCAGGGCAGGATCATGGAGTCAGAGGCTCGGAGATCTGAGGCAAGAAGGGGCTGAGGAGGTTGAACTGGACAGCTGGCATCTCACAGCTGGTGCCTTCTAATTCCTGCCCACTAACACTGGCACTCTCTGTGGGGTTCCCTGGTGCAGAGGGATATTAGGATCAGCTGGAGTCAGGAAGACCTGAATTCAAATCCAGGCCTCAGACATTTCCCAGCTGTGACATCCAGGCAAGTCATCTAAGCTCTGTTTGCCTCAGTTTCTTCATCTGTAAAATGAGGATAACATCTACCTCCCCGAAGTTATCATGAAGACAAAATGACATAATAATTATAAAGCACTTGGCATAGGGCCTGGCCCACAGAAATATTTTATTACTATTATCATGCTATTGAGATTGGCCCTCTCTAGGGGCTAAGAGCTTCTGCTTCCCTGGAGGCAGCAGCGAGGAGACCAGGCCCTGGAGCCCTTACTTGGCCCTCTGGGCCAGTCCCTGCCTGTCTCCTCTTCGGACAGCTCCCCCCACCCCAGGAACTGGCAGCTCCTAGAACATGACTATTTTTAACCCAGGGACACAGCATCTATTTGAGGCAAGGAGTCTAAGACTGCAGTCAGGGACAGAGACGCCTTCTTTTTCCAAGGCTTCTGACTAATTCCCCGAGTATCTTAGCTGGCATTCTTGGGGAGGGGCAGAGGAGAGAGGTTTCCAGAGGCCAGGGGCCAGACAGGGCTGGTGATCTCAATGTTCTGGAGATGTCTGGAAGCTGGGTCGCCGTCAGGGCTTAGATTCCCTGTATGCACTGTAATTCCAGCCGAAAAAAAACCTTGTTCCCTAAGGTATGGCACCCCAAAAAGTTGCCCAGTTTTGCTTACAGATTAATCAATCAACAGGCGTTTATTAAGTGCCTACTATGTGCCAGACCCTCTGCACATTTGTGCTGTTGGGCATAAGTACCCCAGAGGAGGTCACATTGTCACCAGGGTTGGCAGCTTACGAAGTGAGTTCCCCAGAACAGCCGAGAGAGGGGTGAGAGGAGGGGGGGGGGGGAGAGAGAGAGAGAGAGAGAGAGAAAAGAAGAAGAAGAAGAAGAAGAAGAAGAAGAAGAAGAAGAAGAAGAAGAAGGAGGAGGAGGAGGAGGAGGAGGAGGAGGAGGAGGAGGAGGAGGAGAGGAGAGAGAGTACAGTTTCTCATTTTACAGATAAGTAATCTGTCTCAGGAAAGGGAAAATTCTATACTTCCTGGAGCTGGGCCTTGAACCCAGCCAGTTTGTTGCCTCCAAAGTCTTGACACCTAAAGGTGGGAGGCAAAGGAGTAAGTATTTATATAGTGCTTACAGTATACTAGGTACTATGCTGAGTTTTGTTTTTGATTTTTTACAAATATTATCTAATTTGACCTTTTAAAATCTAACACCTTCCTGCACCCTTACCTCCTGTCTCCAAAGTACAGAACAATGCTGTATCTTCTTAGACTCTATCAACAGACTCTATTCTATAAATCATCAGGCAGTTCTTAAGCCCCTTTTGTCTACAGAGCTCTGTGCTAGGCACTGGGGCAGGAACCAAGTTGCAATAGGGTGGCAATAGAAATCTGCAGTAAAGAGAAACTGCACACATTCCATTTATTACCAAGGCTGCTGTTCACTTGTGCCTAACTCTTCTGATCATTGGAGGTTTTCTTGGCAGAGATCCTGGAGTGGTTTGCCATTTCCTTTTCCAGCTCATTTTACAGATAAGGAAACTGAGGCAAATAGGGTGAAGTGACTTGCCCAGGGTCACACAGCTCCTAAGTGTCTGAAACCAAATTTGAACTCAGGTCTCCCTTAGACTCCAGGACCAGCACTCTATGCATATGGTGTCCCCAGCTGTGTATTAGCTAGGCTAGTAACTGCCAATAGGGTCCGAGGTGCCTCAGTAGCCAAGGACCCCTGATCGCCATGGAGACTTTATAGAGCTTTTTTAGAGTCCACAAAGAGGAACTCATACAAATGACAAAACCTGGGGTCATGGGCGTTACCACTGCCTGGTTGGTTGGTGCAGAGGGTGCTAACCACAAGTAGTATCTGCCACACGGTGGGCTAATGTATCTGGATCATCTTGAACAAGGAGAAGAACAAAAAATGGGACTGGAAATAAGGTAGAAACAGAACCTATTTCTGGGAATGGGAACTGGAGAGCTGGACCATCCCTGTCTAGGGAACGCCCCTTTTCTCTGATTGGCGGTGCACTCCCAAAGCTTATGGTTCAGCAGGCTAGTCACACCACCGGTACTGGGGCTTTGTTAGCATCATGAGGAAAGTTGGTAATTTTCCAAATGAGGAATTAACTCACACAAAAAAAGGGAACTTTGATTCACACAGAAAAGGGGAATCTTGCAAAATCAACCACCACTTAGACTCACTGAAACTAACAAATTATTAACACAAGCTAGTTTAATAATTCATAGCAGGCCTCAGCTGAAAATCAAGGCTGATAATATTGATTAAGCAGAATTCCCAATTTTCATTTCTCAGTAAGCCACTATCCTTTGCCCTCACTGGTTGGGTGACACTGTCCCAAGGGTTTGTAAGACCCAATGTTGCTCAATAAATAACAAAGGTCTGCAAGGGAAGTTGTGGCCAAGGTGGAGATGGGGGCTGGAGAACAGGGACACCTCCCTGGACAGGTGGATTTTGAGTCACCTTTTAAGAACACATAGCAAGAATGAACAGAACTAGGAGAACATTGTCCACAGTAACTAAGTGTTCAATAATCAACTATGGCTAACTTAGGTCTTCTCAACCACGCAACAATTCAAGATGAATGGAATAGGTTTAGTGAAGACTTCTCAGATTGTAATTCTTCTCCCAGGGTGAGGTAAGACTGAGAAGCTCAAGGTTACAATATTTTTAGAATAGAATAATTCCATATAAGGATATAAAACTGCGTAGTACCTTAGGGTCTCAATGATTGGATGAAACTTACATAATTCTTCAATGTCTTCATTTCAAAAGGGATTGGCTGGATTTCGTGTCCAGAATGTAGGATCATGTTCTCAGCTAATGAGAATGGTGGTCGGTGCAGAGGGAGGGACTTGCGTTAGAGTCTATATAAATCACTGCCCTTTCTTTGTCTTCGGCTTTCCTACTCCAGGTGAACTGGTACAGGATTGCCCCGCTTCTCGAGAATCGAATAAATAAACTTTCTGTCTTCACTTTGAGAGGCCTCTGAGTAATTAATTAAGTAGGGACCCGAGCCATCCCACACAAAGACAATTCCAGTGGACTCATGATGGAAATGCTGTCCACATCCAGATAAAGGACTATGGAGTCTGGAAGCAAATGGAAGCATAACATTTTCACTTTTTTCATGGTTTTTTCCTTTTGTTCTGTTTCTTCTTTCACAACATGACTAATATGCAAATGTTTTAAATGATTGTACATGTAGAACCTATTATCAGAACGCTTGCCTTCTTGAGAAAAATTTGGAACTCAAAATCTTTCAAAAACTGAATTTCAAAAATTGTCTTTACATATAATGGGAAAAAAAATTTATTATTTTTTTTAAAAAGGATACACAGTAATTCAAGATCCAAGAAGGGAACAGATACAGCAAAGACTCTAGGGAAGACGGCACAGGCCAGAATTTTGTCCAGTTTGTCTGGAATGCAGGATGGGATGAGGCTGGAAAGGTTATAGAGGGTCTTGAATGCTAAAGAGTTGGAACTAAGGGCTTCTGCAGGGTTTTTTGGGGAAAAATGGGAAGGCTTGCTTAGACTTGCTTCCAAAAACCACCTTGGGTTTTTGAAGCAAAAGACCTGATGAAATCTATGACAGCATTCTTCTGGCAGATAATTGAACAATGTGGGTTGGCCTCTTGGGCCTCTGGCTTCCCTTTGAGGCTCTTCATCTCATCACGAGGCCTCTGGAATTCTCCTGGACCTCAGGGGTGGCTAAGTGCTCTCTCTCCACCCTCCTCCCAAATTACTTTGTTATGTTTGTCAATACACTTGTTATCAGTGAATCTCTTGTTTCTCGAAGAGATCAGGGATTGTTTTCTGTCCTTGGACCCCCGGAGCTCAGCACAGCACCCTGGCACTGAGCAGAGGACAGGGTAGCAGACTCTGAACAGACTAACATGGAATGATCTGAAAGCCAGGACCTCCCAGGTGGGGCTTGCAAAGGAAGCTGGAAAGAAAGGGGAACATTTTCCCCATCCATGTTCACTGAAAAGGGTCAGTGATCTCTAATCACCCCTCATTTTAAAGAGAAGGAAACTGAGGCCCAGAGTTAGAAAGGAATTTGGCCTAGGCCAGAAAGGGAAAGAGGGAGAGACAAAGCCTGATTGCCTTCTCTGCTCCTAGAATTCCCTTCCTGAACTCTGCTGTGTCAAATGTTAGAGACAGAGGCAGCAGGTCCCCTTATTTCAGGGATGACAACTGAGATCAAACTTCTAGAACCTGAATCAGGCAAACCCCTCCCCCAGATGAGAGAGCTCAAGCCAGCCACACAGAACCAGAGATGCCAGAGCCGGTCTGCGACTCATCAGTTCTAAAGTTTTCCATGTTGGCATCTCAGATGAAAGGATTGGGGGTGGGAACATTCCAGTGTTCAGAGGGCTGTCAGCACACCCCAAGAGCTCCCAGCACCTCTGAGGGTGCAGCCTGTCTATCACCCACACCCTGAGCCAGGGATTTGAGACCAGGCCCTCCTGACACCAAGCCTGGCACACAGTAGGCGGGTCCACGCCAGGCCCTGTAAGCACTTTTCCTACAATGCTTCTCCTGTATATAGGTCATTAATTATTGTTCCTTGAAGCTACTGAGATGAGAGTTGGGACTTCCCCTCCCCACACCCACCTTTCCACAACACTTTTCCTCCTTGGAGCTTGTCCTCTTTGTATCCCCAATGTCTGGCACATAGTAGGTGGCTAATAAATGCTTATTGATTGATGGACTTCATCCAACCAATCCATCATCGCTTCCTTTAAAAGTCTCCCGGTTTCAGAAATCTTTCTCAATTGCTCTCTCTATCCCTCTCTCCTTCCTTCCCTCCTTCCTTAGCCCTTGATTCCTTTCACTCAGGGCTTCTCAGAGGTTAAGGCAGCTAGGTGGTGCAGTGGATAGAGCACCAGTGCAGGAGTCAGGAGAACCTGAGTTCAAATCTCACCTCAGACACTTGACACTCACTAGCTGTGTGACCTTAGGCAAGTCACTTAACCCAGCTGCCTCATCCTGGTTCATCTCCAGTCATCCTGATGAATATCTGGTCACTAGATTCAGATGGCTCTGGAGGAGAAGTGAGGCTGGTGACCGGCACAGCCCTCCCTCACTCAAAACAAAGTCAAGTGCAAATCATGTCATCATTTCTCTGATGGCATGGTCTTCTTCAGCAATGAAGGATGAACATATCTCAGAGGTTACAGGTCGAATATTGCACAGAGATCTAGATCTGTGAGGTCACAGGTCATCTGTACCAACACCCCCTTTTCACAAAGGAAAGGAGGAAAATGAGGCTCAGAAAAATTAAGTCACTTGCCCAGGTCACCCAGCAAAGCTGGGGCTGGAACAGAATGTTCTCCTGTCTCAGATACAATCTCTTTCCCAATCCATGCTGCCTCCCACACTGAGAAGTAAGTATTCAATATGGCGACTGGCTCAGACTCCCCAGATGACTTTGTCCATGCCTAGCCAGAGAAAGAGAATCATACTGATGGTGATCTCCACAGCTGCCAGGGCCGTGTGGCAGCTCCATTTAGGGGCACTGCCTTTGTTTTGCTTTAAATTTTGTTTTATTGAAAGCTTGTTTCAACATGACCCCCTTTTTCTGCTTGCCTTCCCTTGTAATCAAGATTGTAAAAGCTAGAGGGGAAAAATCAGATTTGCCAAACTAGACAAGTCTGATGGTGCAGGGCACGTAACCCACCCAGAGTCACCCATCTCCAAAGAGGGGAGGGGGTTAAGGCAGCACTTTACTGAACAAGTAACTTCCCTGGGGGCTGAGGGGGCCTTCTGGCAGTTCCTCACAGAGGACACCTCATCTCAAACTCTGTACCTTTGGACCCACTGGCTGATGATCCCCAGCCGCCTATCCCAAGGCTCTCCCACTCACTTCTGCCTCTTGGAATCTCTGGTTTCCTTCATGGTTTAATTTAACTGCAGAATTCCTGATTCCCCCCAGCTCCCAGGTTATGTTGTAAGAGCTCTGTATCAGTTTGCCCCAGATTCCCCCTCTGTAAAATGAACTGGATAAGAAAATGGCAAACCACTCCTATATATCTGCCAAGAAAACCCCAAATGGAGGTCACAAAGAGCTGGGCACGACCGAACAACAACGTTTGGTTCATGCGTGCAGAGATCCCCAGTGGCCTTGGCACAGAGCAAGCCCTGACTAGACAATCTAGCTAGTTAACTTTGGGGCAGTTCCTTCCTTCGGAGGCAGCACCATCTGCTGTTTCTTGGGCTTGCCTTCTCAGGATGATTTCAGGTTAGCTACCCCTTCTTCTTGACACCCATGCCCAAGGTCCTGCTCATGTCCTCTAAGTCACAAGAGAAGCTGCCCCACCCCGGGCATGGAGAAGGTCCCTAGGGATGATGCCAACACAAGCATCACCGGGTCTGGGAGCCAGGCTCTTCAGTCTCCTCTCCTCCCCCACTCAGAACTGCAGAGCTGACGTCACATGGAAAGTTACCCGGTTTTCTCCAGGCTGGCCTGCTCTGTAAGCTGTTAGAATGGAGGGATGGGGAGGAGGGGAGTATGTATGGAACTGTTCATCCTCCCCTAAAAGGTAAAGAATGACCTCTGCCATCCACTGGAAGCTCGGGGCCAAACATGTTGTACAAAAGCAGACATCCCTTCTCCCCTCCCCCTTCCTGTTTACTTTCCTCTCTGGGCTCCTTGAGCAGGATGGGAAGGGAGGAAGGAAGGGGGGAGGAAGGGAGGGAGGAGAGAGAAGGGAGGAAGGCAAGGGGGAGAAAGGAGGGAAGGGGAGAGGGGAAGGGGGGGAAAGAGGACGGAAAACACTGTAGCTGTGGCCCCAGCTCTGGCAGGAATGAACCATCCCATCCTGGGCCATGCCATCCCAGGCACTCCACCCATCCGTCTGCCCAGCTGCTTTTATCGAAGGATAACAGCCCGAGTTTAGGACAAACAGAGCCTCCTCCCCCATCCTTCCACACCCAGGTGCCCTGCCTCCATCCTCATAAACAGCTCTCTCTCTGACTTATCTTCATTTTCTGTTACCTTCTGTTTCGATGATGACGCAACCATGACTTCCCAACAAACTAAAATAACTTCTCCCCAGGAAGAAACGGTACAAAACAAAACAAGTCATCAGATTATTATTATACCAGAAAGGGCAGTGTGTCCTTTATCAAGCTGTCTCTCCCCATCTCTCTCCTCTCCCTCTCTCCTCTCCTTCCCTTTTCTCTTTCTCTGTCCTTCTGTCTCTCTCCCTGTCACTTTCTCTCTCTCTGTCCATCTGTGTCTCCCTCTTTCCATCTTCCTGTCTCTCCATCTTTGTCTCTGTCCATCTGTGTTTCCCTCTCTTTGCGTGTCTCTCTCTCTCTCTTTCTGTCTCTCCCTGTCTCTTTCATTGTTTTCTCCCTTTCCTCCCCCCACCAATCGATTAAAACTCATGTGTTAGGCTCCTGCTTTGTGCTGGGCAGTGGGTAGACACAGACAAAAATGACCCACCAGGTGCCCAGTCCACCTATTTCATTTCCGGCTTTTTTGTGACCCTGAGCAAGAATCACTTTTGTTCCTGTGGGATTTTTCTTGCTGTCAGCAATCTCTGGTTTATCGCCTCAGATAAACGGTTGGTTGCCAGGGACAGAGTCAGAACAATCCGATATTTTCTCTTGCATAATTCCATCTTGTTTTCCAGAAAGGTAGCAGGAAATTTGCTGGCCCCTCCCCACAACTGCTCCAGGGGGCTCTGGGAAGGGGGGGATACTCACCTCCTCAGTTAATCACCTCCCCTTCACCTCACCCTGTCCTAAACATCAGTGGTGCCTCATCTTCCTACAAATGTCAAGAGCAGCAACTCCAAGCCCTTCTCTTGGAGACCCAGTTCTTTGGGCTCATGCCCAAAGTTCCTTCCTTCAGGAGTGACCCAGCTTGGCCTGTTCTCAGACAGTCCCTGCTCTGGTGACCCCACAGAAGACTTTTACCTGAATTCAGAAAAGATGCCGAGCCTTTGGGGGGGGTTTTAGAAAGGTCTGGGTAAGACCTCACGCTTCACTTGGCAAGTCCTTTGCTGAAAACTAGGAGACTCATCATGTTGGGTTACTTCACATTCCTTTCCCAGGCATTATCTCCACTGATAGACGTGAGCTCCCTCTTTCCATCTTTCTGTCTCTCCATCTTTGTCTCTGTCCATCTGTGTTTCCCTCCCTTTGCGTGTCTCTCTCTCTCTCTCTGTCTCTCCCTATCTCTTTCATTGTTTTCTCCCTTTCCTCCCCCCACCAATCGATTAAAACTCATGTGTTAGGCTCCTGCTTTGTGCTGGGCAGTGGGTAGACACAGACAAAAATGATAGGGTGAGGGGATTCTTTTTTAAGGGGATGCAGAGTTAGAAGGGACCCCCAGAGATCAAGAAATCCAGCCCCCTCATGCTCAGGAGGACATGGAGGCAGGGAGGTCATGGGGGGAGTAAACTGCCCAGACAGGCTGGGAAGGAGAGCTCTTGTGGGCTTGGTCCTGGGGTCTGGGTGCCTCCCCACCCCCTCCTCTCTAAATAAACGGCCCTGCCTGGCAGTTGGAGGCCCAGGGGTGGGGCAGGCAGCCATGCAGAGCTAGAACAAGCCGGGGCTGGTCCTCCTCAGCACATTGGCAGCTGACTGACCCAAGGGCGTTGGCTCTTTGGCTCCAGGCCCATGGGCGCCATCTTGGAAGCTGCTGCCTAGGACACCACATGGTCTGTTTATCGTCTCAGCCAGCTTCCCCTCCCAGTTACCAGGGACTCAGTTGTTTTTTGTTTGCCCTTGCTGTGCAGGACCTGGAGCAGTAGATTCATCACCCCAAATGGCCTCCCTTCCCCAGCCAAGGGGCTAGGCCATGTGTTACCTGGTGGGGCCCACTCCCCTCTCCTTCCTGGGGATCAGTGAACTTGAGTGGGGAAAGTCCTACCTGCTTCATTTCACTCATCTAACTTGAGTTATTTAAATACATCATTGGGAGAAGGGGCTACCTGGAAGGCCAGCCTGCCCAAAGGTTACAAATGCTTAGATCCTAGGGACTTTCCACTTTTATTTGGTTAGCAATGAGCCTTCCTCAGCCTTGGAGCCCTGGTCCCCTCCTCCCCCTCCCCCAAAGGCTTCTCTAAAGCTGAGATTACAACGTATACCAGACAAAGTGTGTTCTCAGAGCCCTAGAACATGGGCTACCCAGCACCCAGGGACCTTGGTCAAGTTACTTCTCCCAAAGCCTGGCTCTCCACTCTGCAAGCTGGAGCCCTAGAATTGGGCAGGAGCCACATAGTGGCTGGGGGTCAGAGGTCCTGGGTTCAAATCCTGCCATCCTATACCACCAGCGTGCCCTCCCTCCTCCATCTCCCAGTCCAGGGATGCCAAGGAGCCCTCCCTAAGATTGTTTCTAAACAAGTGAAGGAAATGAATGGGCAGGGGCTCCAAATCTGATGATGGGCACAGCCAGATGGTGCAGGGGGTCATTGGACCCAAATTCCAACCCGGCCTCAGGCATCTCCTAGCTGCGTGACCCTGCTTGCCTCAGTTTCCTCTTCTGTACAAATGAGCTGGAGAGGAAATGACAAACCCGTCTGGTGTTCGGGCCCGGCCCCAGGGTGGCTATCTGCGAGAGGAGGACCTCCTGCAGTCCGAGCCCAGGAAGGCCCGCGGCCCGCACGGGGCCGATCCCGGGGTGCCCGGCCCAGGCCTGGGGGGGGCCCACGGAGCACAGGAAGACTGGACCGGCCAGGCTCGAGGGCCCCGCTCCTTTCTGGGGTACAGGGGCGGGGTGATCGCTGCCCTCCCCTATACGGAGGCTCACCTCCCGACCAGACCCCTGACCTACTCTTCTTTCTCTAACAAGGCTCCGCCCCCTCCCACCCCCATTCTGCAGCCGTGGTCCTCTTTCTGCGCACGCGCGCTGGGCCCCCCGCCCCGGCCTCCTGGGAGCGGGAGGCGGTGCTGACGTCAACGGACGAATCACGAGGCTGCAGCTGCTGCCCCCGCCCGGAGTCACGCGCCCCTCTGCGCACGGCCCCAGGATGACTGAGCATTCTTCCTCCCCCACTCCTCCCCCGCCCTCTCGGAGGACGCGCTGTCCTCTACAAGTTATTCGGTTCCTTCGCAGAGATCCGTCCGCCGGCCGCGCCCTGGGGAGCGCCGGACCTTCTTTCTTCTCTTTGTTTTGAAAGAGGAAAGTTCGAGATCAGGTTGGGGTTTGGGGGCTCCCCTCAAAAATCGAAGTCTCCAAAGTTTGCCTAGAGACGTGAAACCCCTACAAAAATGTTTCTCTTTAAGTTTGCGTTTCGTATCAGAGAACTGCAGGGCTTTCAGGGGTACAGTGCGGTGGAGAAGCTGCAAGACCCCCCTCACCCTAAACCTCCAGTCTACGACTTTGATTTCGAAGGGGGAAGGGCTTTGGAGAGAGAGTTGGGTAAAAGTGAGGTCAAGGGCAAAGGCCCGAAAGGAATTTTTTTAGCGGTCGCGGAGGAATCGTCCCGATGAATGTCAACTGAGTGATGCGTCAGGAACCCTATAAAAGCCGCTGTTCCTGGCCTGGGGGAGGCATAGTGCAGGAGGGTTGTGAGTGTAGTGTGTGTTAGGTCCCAGAGCAGACAGACTCCAGAGGGAGTGGGGTGGGGGTGCTAGGCATGGCTTGGGGAGAGAAAGGAGAAAGGGCCCTGGGGGAGAAAGGGGCAATTAATAGGAAGCTCTCGGTAGCTGAGTGGGTCATGGAGGGAGAAGACCAGAGGGAGGGGTGGAGAAAACCAAGTTTTGTGGGGTGAGGATGGTGACCTGAACGTGGTAGCAGTGAGATAGAGGGTGACGAGCCACGGCTGTTAATCTGCCCGGCGGAGTAAAGAGAAAGAAAGACTTCTAAAAGGGCACCCCCTAAGGTCCTACGTAAGAGGCGGGGGTGCCCTGGTTTGTATGGAGGGAAGAGGAAGCGGTGCTGATGGGGGGGCTATATTATGCACTGGGGTGAGAATATGTCTCCCGGCGACTTAATGTTGATGTAGATTGGGAAAGAGCAGGTGGCTGTGTGTAGGAGGCCGTGAGGGAGAAGCGAGGATGGTGGGCTGTCTGGGTGGGGGGGGGTCTGAGCTCGAACGTGTCATACCAGCAGTGACTTTTTTTTCCAGGCAAAGCAAAGGGTTTGTGGACCATCCTGGGGTTGTGAGACTGGGAAAGCCCCAGGAGGTGCTGCTGAGCACAGATGTTGTGGAAAAGAACTTAGCTCCTGGAGGCTCAGGGTGGTATGTAATGTGTTGGCGAGAACGGGCACTCGAAGCCAGGGAGGGCTGTAGTGGATGCTGGAGGGGCCCCGGGTGGTCCCGGGACAGCTCCACGAAGTAGAGTTGTAAGAGCTTTTACTCGACTGCCTCGCTAGGTGGCGCTGCAGGGATTGATGTGCTTGTCAATTGCTGGGTGGGGGAGGGAGGCGGGAAATTGACACATTTTATCTTCCAGAATGCAGGATTCTCCGTGGGCCACCTTTCTTTCCTATAGGTTGGAAGCTTAACTTCTTTAGGTGTGAAGTACCCAGTCTGCTCCCTCTACCTCTGCTTCTCCTTCCTTTATTTCACGAGGTTATCAGTCGATAAGTTCAGTTTTTAAATTCTTACTGGTTCTGGTGAGGCGTAAGTAAATGAGGGGAATTTCCTGACTACGTCCCTCTGTGGTGCCTTTTGGCTCAGTAGGGCATTGTCATTATTGGCTGTGAACCAAACTGACTGGGCAGCCGGAGGGAGTGTACTACGGCCCTTTGGGTGGGGCAGCAGTCTAAGGTTGAAGACGCCCCACCCTAGATCCCAGTATGGGAAATGAGGCTTCTTCAAGAAGCGGGGTGTTCCAGGAATGGGTGGGGCTCCGTAATCATTAGTTTAGCTCATGGCTTGGGCTGGGTGACCCTTAAGTAAATTCCAAGTGGGTTTTATAGTAAATTTTTGGAACATGATTAATTATAGTGTTCATCCGGACGATCTGATGGCACCATCAGAAATGGAGCAGTTTGCACAATGTGAGTCCCTAGCAAGCAGTGCGACAGGGAGAGAGCCGAAGGAGCCCACGTAGTTGATGCCTCCAGAGCCTTGTAAAGGAAGTTCATCAGCTTTAATGCTTGCAGAGCCCATTCAGGAAGGTTGCTGGCCCTTTAAATTTCCAGGTGGTGTGTTGATAATTCGACCACAGCTGGCTGTGAGCAACCTCAGGAAAAAAAAAATCGATCCAGTGCAACACATCCCTGTGTATGTATCTGCTGAGGATGTGCTTCTGCCCTGGAGCTTTTGGCACCCTAGCAGTCCCTCTGCTGGTCTTTGGGGGGTGGGGTTTGTTGTCAGGTGCTACCCTCCAAATTGGAGGCATCTTCGTCTGTCTAAGTTAATTTCCAGTTTGGTGATAAGGAACTTGGTGCGGCAAGAAGACTGAGCTGTAATAACTTGGTCAATGCTACAAACTGTCCAAAAATCGGAACTGAGATACGGAGTCTACTCCAGTGGCCATTTCTAGAGTGTCTTGTGAATGGTTTTGTGCTAATGTAATTCTATGAGTGTTTAAAGCTAATAGCACTGAAGTGAGCTCTTGGTAGAGCTGAATCATCCATGAAAGGGGTTTGGGTATTTAGGAGGGACTTAGGGAAGGGAAGGCTGAAATGGGTGGGGACAAACAACCTGGGGAGGGTTAGTCTTAATTAGGGAGAAGTACAGTAGGTCAAGTCAGAGGGTTTTGAGAAGGGGACAATTAGCTCAGTCACCCTATTGAGTAAGGATATGCTGGGCATGAGTCAGCTAATTGTATTTTGCCTGCTTAAGATGCCAGCTTCCTTTTGAGTGACTGGAATATAAAGTGGAGGTGGGAGGGGAAGGGATGTTACTCTTGGGGCGAGGGCAAGCATCTAGGGTGGGTTTGAGATGGGGGGAGGAGTGAAGGAAACCTTGGCTGTATGCGGGGGTTGGAAGAGGAAGGGGGAAGGCTGATGTCGATGTTAAATTAGCCCACAAGTAGGGCTTTTGGAACCAGAAAGGGAAGTCATCTTTTCTACAAAATGCCAAGTTGGCTGGCAATGGCTGCATGCCAGAGATCCTTTGGGGCCCTTACAAGTGAAGCTGTTTTTGGCAAGTGGGACCCTCCTGGGTATTATTGACCCAAGAATTTGTGAAGTTAGGGAAACCCATCTTGGGCATTTTAAGTAAAGGCAGTGGGAGATCAAGAAAACCTAAAGTACAATTTCTGTGTAGTCCCTTAGATTAGCACCTTTGGCAGGGAGCCTAGCTATGAAGCTGAGATCCCATATTGCTAGCACCCTTGAGAATTGCCAACCAGGGAATCGGCTTCTGAAATTGTAGGTTTGTAGGGGAGAAATTCTTCAGAAAACAACTTAATGGTATCACAGCAAACAGGTGATAAGTTACTCTCTGAAGGTTTTAAGTACTAAAAGAATGTTGTCTTGATGGTTTTGTGGGTTTTTATGGGTCAGCTGCAAGAAAGTGTGTATGTGTAACCTCGATCGTGAGTCTTTGTAAAGTCCTAATAAAGTACTATCAGAACCTGTGCTGTGAACTTGGGGAACAAAGGAAAAAAGGATGTGTTGTTGGCACTGATTTTGTAACTGAATGTGAATGAGACTGTGGGAATTAAAAAAAACTTGGGGAAATAAGATTGGACTTTGCTAGGGAGTATGTGGGCTGGGGAGGTTTTGTCTTGGGTGGGTTTTGTAAATTTGCTTTAATTAACTTCAGTTTCATTTTGAGTTGCTAATACTTGTAGATTTTGCATAGTCTTCTAGTAACTTGTGATTGTTTAGAAAATGATTAAAAGGATAGTGAGGTGATTTTTGTATCCTGTCCTTTGCCAAAACAGCCTTCAAGGTTATGCCAGTCACCCAAAGATTAAGCCTAGAGAGCCCATCTTTGGTTTCAATAACCTGGCAAGTCTCCAGGAGGATTTCAGTCTTGGTTCATGATACAAAACTTCTACTGGGAAGCTTTCTCCTTGATTGCAATGTAGATGGTCTTAGAAATGTATAAATCTAGATGGTTAAAAAGTGAAGTACATTATCTTGGTGTGAATTGGTGATGTCTTGTAAATGATTAACATTTTTTCTCCCTTGAGTAGCTCAAATAAAAATTGGAAAGTTTCAAGTTGATATCGTATTTCTCATGTCTTTCCATCTGTAAGGGGAACTTGTATGTTTTGTTTGACTTAACAGTGTCTCTCTCAGACCAGTTGTGTGTATAGCGTGGTACCTTTTTCTTGTAATATGCAATAATAATGTGAAGTAAGATTATATAGTGAGTAGTATAATGATCTAACCTAACCTGTGAATGGATGAGTAAAAGTTTACCTGGTGAAAGTCATTGTCAATACATTGCTTGGTCAAATTCCCCAAGTTATGATTTGCTAATAAGGGTCTTAAGCAGAATGTGTTTCAGGAACTAAACCCCCACCCCAATTGTGTTTCTGATGACTAACCATGGAAATGTTTCTAAGTGTCAATGGGAATGAATTGGCAATCTAGTCCTGGTGATGGGGCAGGGTGGGGGAGCAGTCAAGGTTAGTATCAGTACTTGGTCTGATGTTGCGCTAAAAATACTGTGGAAGCAGTGAATTGAGCCATAATGGAATACTGTTGATTTGGTTTCGTTTGCTTCAGTTTGTCTCAAGAACTGAATAGCATACCATGCTGGAAAATAAACTTGCCTGGCTAGAACTGATGTCCCGGGCACCAAACTAACTGGTGGTAGGACTCACGTAACATTTGGGGAATTGAGTAATTGGGAAAACTGCCTCTCCCACTAACCTTCCTGGTTTGTTTGCTTTCAAAGATTTTTTTTTGGACCTGATGCCTGATGGGCAACGGGGGAAGGGGCAGGCCCAGTTCTTGGTCGGCACCTTCAGGCACAGTAATAGTTGGGGCCAGACATGACTGTGCCATTTAGGGTGCTACCAAATGGGGTTTGTGATACTTAGGGCTCTCTGAATGATAATATATATGCACTGGTTATCAGCCTAAAACTGAAGATAGGGCTGTGTTCTGAATTTCTTCTCACTTCCCTACACAAAGTTAAAGTTTGAATTTGAATCTGAAGAATGAGCCCACATTGGCATGGGGCAGGGAGGAGGGGTGTCTGAGGTCAGAATTAAACCAAGTTTCAGTCACATGTCCGCCCTCCAGGGAGCAAGTGGAGATGTTCCAGAACTCAAGTAAGTAAGCTCTCAGTTGAGTTTTTTTGCTTCCTTAGTGCCAAACTGCACTTTCTCAGGTGAGCCAACTTTTGTAGGTTACATTTTCTCCTTGGTTTCATTAATGTGATAACACTGAAGCTAAATCCTTGGATTTAGTAAAATTCCTTTCAGAATTATCAGAAGTCAGCAGGCTCAGAATTGGGGTGTGCCCTTTGAGTGGGTTGTGATTAAAAAAAAACAAATCGGAAAACCTTTCAATAACTCAGAAAATGTGAAAATGCTCATGGTTTCAGAAACTGTCCAATGGCAAAGATGAGAGTTTAAAGGCTTGTAGTCTTGGTAAAACTGGTTACTTGTTGAGGACAAATGTTGTCTTTTGTGGGGTTCTGTTTGTATCTCCTATGGGAATTACTTTGAGGAAAGTATGCCTTCTTGCCCACCCTCTTGGACTCTACTGCCTTGTGGTGTGTTATTGGCTGACTGCAAACCTTAGCACATCCACTTTCCTGCCTTCATTCCAGATGACAATTGTGAAATATTTAAAGTACTATCATATTTACTGTGGAAGAAACCTAGAGCAACTGTGTCTGTAGGCCTATCAGTTTTTAGGGTTAGCCTGGTTGGTTTTTCCTATCTGAAGAAAGAAACTTTACTATAAACAGACTGAGGCCCTACTCTAGCCATTCTGGTGTTAAAATGCTACAGGGATTTTTGTGTTGCTGTTTGGAGAAAAGTTTAAAATGAACCAGTGAAATACTTTGACTTTCAGAGTGCCAGTTCAGAGGACTTGTATAGATCCAGTCCAGGGAAGAAAGGAACGTTGTAGAGGCTTGAGGTTTTTCTTGTCAGGCCTTGGCCTGGGCCTGCACAAGTCCTGTGTGTACTGGATGGCTGGTCCTCACTGGACAGGGTCTTGTCCTCTCTCTACTATTCACACAGACTTTTCTTAGGTGTTTTGTATTTGGTCAAGGTCAGCACTAAGGCTGTGTTTCTCTGGCTTTGTTACTGATAAAATTGAATTGGGGTGGGTCCCTGAAATTGTTAAAATGCTTGATGAGTCTCAGGTTAGTGCTGAGCTGGTCTGTTTTCCTTCCTCTGGAAACCAGAGCATCTTGGGCTCCCCAAGGGCTTGTTTCAGGAAAGCTCCATGGCACCCCTTTTGGTGCTCAGGAAGTTGGATCAGCAGAGTTTTCAGCTCTTGGTGTGCTAGGGCATTCCCTCTCCTAGGATCATGGCTATCTATCCCTGCCTCACACTGGCCTGCTCTCACTTCTCTGCTGCTTCAGGATGGCACTGTTGGTGCCAACAATTTGTTAGCCTCTCTGGAACACTGATCATTCCACCTACAGTGTACAGAGGCTTCTGAGGAAGGAACAGCTGAAAATCAAGTAGTATTCTGATCAATTGAGCTTTCCCCCCAGTCTTTGCCATCCTATGACTCTTGGCTCAGCTGGGGATGGCCTTTCTGCTCAAGGTAGCCAGTGATCAGGAAGAGACACTTTGAGTTCTTCTGGCCCACAGGGAAGGCAGGACTTCCTGTATCCTGACGGCTCCTTTTCTGGTGTGACCTTAGACAAGTCACCTTCCTTTCTTGTTTCCCTTAATCCTTGCTCCCTTGGCTCATCCTTCACATCTGGGTCTCATGCCCATCCACCCTGAATCTTCCTTAATTTTCTGCCTCACGTACCTTTGTCATGTTGTCTGTTCTCTATCCTCACAGTCTCAGGAAGCCTAATGCCCACCTCCTTTCCCTACGGTAGCTTGTTGGTGTAGTCTGGGTTGTAGCTGTACCTGCCTGGAGCTTAGTGACTCCCATGTCTTTACTGCCTTTTGGTCTCAGGCTGTTCTGTCTAGGCTCCTCCAACTTTGCATCATTGCCTCAGTCTTAATAGCATTTTGTACCTCTTCTCTAAAGGTTGGAGCTATGTAGAGGAGCTGTTTAGTGGCCAGATGGGGACTAGGTTCTTTTGGCATTTGGTAGAAATCATGATGTTCACTCCCCCACGCAGTGAGAAAGCAAATTATACATAGGAAGTCATGCAAAACACGTTACCCATATACTGCAGGAAAAAAATCTGCTTTAGTCTACATCCAGAGGCCATCAGTTCTCTCAGGAGATAGACAGTATTTGTCATCATGAGTGTCTGTAGTTGATTGCATTGATAGGGCAGCTGAAACTGTCCAGTTGGTGAAGGGAAGGTATTTCCAAGGGTTAAGAGGCGCTTGTAGGTGTGTGTGGCTTTGTTTTGACTGCAGACCTTTGTCCTGGTGACAAAAACAAGGCAAAAACTTAACCTGGCATACGGATTGATCTAGCCCTGGTATCTCTCCTGGCCTCTCATTGGCCCCATAAGGGAACTTTTCTCCTTTTTGGCTTTTGCTTTATGGATGTTTTTAGGTGGGAGCTGTTTCTTGGTTTTGCCCATTTCATGCTAGTAGCTCAAACATAGCTGCCAAGGGCATCTCATTACATGTATTGCTTCTTCCTTGCCTAAACCCTGTCCTGGTTCTAACACCGTGGCCTTGGCTTAGATAGGAGAAAGATGTCTAATGTTAGATGCAGCCTTCCTCTACATGACTGCCCATCTTCCTGTAGGGTTTCATGATGTGTAGCATTTAGTATTAATGGCAGCATTATATATCATGTTTCTGTGCTACATTCATCCTGTGGCTATATACTGGGATGTTACTGGATGATGCCAAGTAAACTTCACCCCATCATGGTTTTTGCTGGCAGCTTGGTGGACTTTGAGAAGTGTGAGGATAACATGCTTGAAGGCTTTCCTGTGGCCTGTGGTCAGTTTATTGAGTTTGCGTGTCCCTCTGGGGCCTTCCTCTGTCATCCAGTCAGGCTTGTGGCCAGTCCCTCTCACTAGCTCCTACCCACTGCCCCAGGCCTCAGCCAGTCTCATGGATAGAACAAGTTGCTATCTCAGTTTTAAATTTGCATTTCTCATCACTTGTCATTTTTCAGATGGGACTTTGAGACGTTCATAACTTTTGACCAGTTACCCAATGAGAAATGAATAGCATAGAATTTTAACATGTTTAGGTGTGATTTTATCAAAAATTGACACTTTTTTCTCTTACCTGCATATTCTTCCAGATACATTGCTTTTTTGTTGCCTTAGAAACTTTATATAAAATATATCAAATGAATACTTTAAGGAGAAACAAATGTTCCTTTCCTATGATTGTGATAACCCATTGTTTTAATTTTTGTGGCTTTTCCATTAATTTACTGGCACTTTTATAATTGAGTATCAAATGGTGTGAAGTGGATCTGATCCCATTTTAAAAATATATTGTTATCAAATGCTCATTAACCCTGCAGTAATCTGAGAAAAGACCAGTTGATTTATTCTTAATGTTGAAATTCTTAACACTAATTATTTTGAGATCCAATTTCACGTTGCCTCCCATTCCCTTCTTTGAAACAGTCGCTAATGATGGGTATGTTGGCACATGTATTGGGGGACTCAGATGGAAAGGTTGTGGTTGCCCACCTTCTAATCAGGCAAGCCTGAGCTTACAGAGACCCAAGGCCTCTCATCTCGCACTATGATCTTTGGCATTAGCTAAGGTCTGGTTCCAGTGTCTCTAGGATAGGCTAATCCAAGGCAATCAGATGGGTTCAACTTTGTTCATTTGTTTGGGGTTTGCCAACCTTCCCCTATCTATACCTATAATGAATGGAATTTGTGTGCTCTATGTGTATGTGCATGTATGCGTACATGCTTTCTTTAAAAGTCCAGCTTCATACCATGTACCTCCTCATTCCTTCCTGCTCCCCAACGAGAAAAGTCAAGTGCCAATAACTTCATTTTAGTTTTGTGGAGCTCACATTTACTTGAAATGTATATTACATGAGGTTTTTCTCCCAGTCTTTCCTTTTTATTATAGATTATTGTTTTCTTGTACAAAACTATTCTTATGCAAGCATTTATTTTACTTCCTGTAATTTCTTTGTTGAATGGCTGAAAATTTCCCTAACTCAGTGGGATTAGATTCAGTAATCCATTATTTCCTCGTTTTTATTCATTTAAAAATATAACATGCATTTCCAATGTGTTGGGAAATATCTCATGTGCTATTTACCCTCATTGTCCATCTCCACCCCATTCCCCCTTCAGTTTTCCTTTATTGCTAACAGGTGCCCTTTTTTTGTGATACTCAATTCAATTCTACTTGAAGGTTACTTAATATGTTCTTTGAAATTTTCTTATTTCTGCCTAGTGCTGGGTAGCTAGATCACCACATTAAGAAGTCTCCCTTCTCTCTATAACTTCCTTTTTCACTTGTTACACAAATTTTACTCAATTCAGTGAGGTGTAGCCTGTGAGTACAGAGAATTAGTACAGTGCAAAATCAGTGAACTAATTTCTATATTTTATCTTTGTCAATCCCAGCCATGTGTATGGGTAATAGCTATTCAACTTCTAAATTGTTTTATAATTGTCTTTGGTGAATGCTCAAGTGCTCTACGTCTTCGGTTGTAAATAGTATTTCTATTACTTGCTTATTTTTGTAGGGTTATCATAGCCTGCTTTTCTCCCTGAGTTATCAATAAGTTTTTATTTATTTAATTTATTTATTTATTTAGCAGGGCACCATGCTAAACTTTGTGGCTGTGAAGATCAAGCAGCTCCCAGTCTGATGGGGGGAGGCAGATAACAGAAATGTACCCACAAAATGTAGATGGACTCCATTGGAGATAGTATCTCTAAGGGAAAATCAGTAAAAGCATCCTGTCAAAGCTGGATGACTTGAAGGAAGCCAGGAGATGTTCTTGAGATGTTCCTAAGTGAGGCATGAGAGTTCCAGGCTTAGAGGACAGGCAGAGAAAATGGCTAGAACTGGGAGATGGAGTGGTTTAAAGTCCATAGGAAGGTCAGTGTTCCTAGGGACTGAGGGGTAAGAAGGCTGAAGAGGTGGGAAGGGGCCGGTTCTTGAAGGGCTTTGAACACCAAGTACAGCCTTTGATCCTGACAGTGATCCAGCATGATTCCTGCTTTCTCCTTTCTGACCCTAATTCCTTATAGGTGAGGAAGTGTACCATTACTGTCCTTGGACTTAGGGTTAGAAATGGAGTAAGCACTTGGACAATCGACCCATAATGCAGTAAGTGCTAGTTAAGGAACATCTAAGGCCATATGTGTACAACAGAAGTACAGATTCACGCTTTAGTTATTGATAGTAGGTCATAAGGAACTTTCACAGACGGTAACAACGTGTTCTGCTCCTGAACCCTGGTAGTATTTTCCCTCTTGGGTTCACATTTATTCTCTATGTTCTCCTTTATTTTCATTTCCCTTATTCTTGTACTTGTCAAGTTGCATACTTAGGCAGCCTGGCCTGCTTCTGGTACAACATGACTCCATCATACTCGGACGGACTCGGCTTATATTCATCCAGCTGTAGAACATGAGCCTTTCTCGTTTGGCCTTACTTTGATTAGTTTGAATGTTTTAATTTTATGGACTGATTGTCATCTTGTATCTTCTGCCTATTTTATCTTTTGAAAAATGAACATTCTTAGAAATCCTTTATATTTTGGGTGCTGGACTTTGAGGTTAAAACCTATTGGTCTCTATAATTGCTGTCTGTTTTTAATAGGTAAGGAATCTCCCCCTTGTATAATTGCTACAACATTCCTTTATCTCCTAACTCTATAAGACTTTTAAAATATTTATTTGAACATATGGTATGAGGGCTGTCTAATCTGTTTTCTCATGTACTATTGAGTTTTCCTGTCTGTTTAATAATGCATCATTCTCCAATGCTTTTGTGATACTGGGTTTCCCAGACAGTCCAATGTTGGCATATCTTTCCACTTTAATATGACAATTTGTTTCATTGGCTTTATGTAGTCTTGATTATTAGAATGTATTTTGCAATCTAACTTAATAAATCTTTTTTTCCTCTTAATTTGTTATACAAATTTCTTTTATCTCTAGTAATAGCATTTATCGGTTTTGCAAAGTACTTTCCATGTGAGGATTGATGAGACAACATTACCCTACCTCAGGAGGCAGTTGCTGTTCTCTAGTCATGTAGAGGCAGGATTTAACCTTGGGTCTTCCAGGTGCCAGGCCAGTGCCCTTCTGTAGCACCTGGGACAGTCACACCACAGCAGTGATGGTGAAATGACATTTTGTCACCCTGAGGTTCCACAATTTGTTCAGCCAATGTCCATTGGATGCCTTGGCTTCCTGGGTTTTCTTTATAAGTAATGCTATACCTATAAGTGCTATAATGCCATATGTATATTTTCTACAGCTAGGACTTTCCTTATTAATTTTTCTGCATAGTAAGAGTTTGTAATGGGATCCATCTAATAAAAAGGCCTTAGGAGTATTGTAGCGCTTTATCATATGATCCCAGGTGGGCACTGATGAAAGACTAATTCCCAGCTGCCCCACAATGTGCCTGTTTTACCCCAGCTCTACCAGCACTGTGTGCTGTCTTTCACATCTTTGCCAATTTGATTGTGAAATATCCGAGTTCTAGTTTGTAGTTTTCCTATTAGTTTTTGAACATTTCTATGTAGATTTCACATTTTTTGAGAAATGTGACAAATAATAATTTGTCACCTGGTGAATTTGTGTGTGGGTGGGTGTGTATGAGAGTGAGTGTGAGATCTTTGTACTTTTGGATGACAGACTTTTACATTACGTTTTTCATGTAAAATTCATGCTGCTCCCTCCTCAATTTGTTCACCTTTGAACTTCGTATTTGTTATATCAAAAATTGCCTTATTAGACAAATCCGTTTTATGTCTCCCACAGTTGCCTTTAAATACCTTATAATTTCCTACCTCTGAATTGCATTATAATTCATTAGTTTATAACTTATGATGGTTTAGAATACTTAGATCACTTACACTTCGGTTATTTATTGGAATATATGTTGTAAGGCGCATCTAATCCCACTTTACCAAACCCAGCTATGTGTTGGATAATCTGTCCCTTTTGGTGCTTTGACATTTTTAGGCTATCAAATAACGCGTGCATTTTGTTCCATTTAAGCTTTCTGGATTTTGGTTTGTTGATCTTTTCCAATTTATGTCTAGTACTGGATAGGTTTCTTTACTATTCGAGTAATTTTTGAGATCTACTTGCATAAATCTCCCTTTAAGCCTCTCCTTACTTTGCCTTCTCACTTGTTACTTAAATTTGATCTCATTCAGAAGTAGCCCATGGATTCTGAGGCAACAAATGAACTATTTGGATACCATGTAACTATTTCTCTAAAAATTATGGTAGAGTTGACTATATATGAGTCTAATGTGTATCTTGGGAGGTAAAGGCCCAGGTATTTTACTGTGCTGTTATAAATGTTTTTTTCTGTGAATTGTGTTTTTTAGTAGAGAATGATGCAGAAATGTTCATTTTTATGGTTCACTTTTTTTCTCTTTATGTTATTATTAGGACCATGGTTCTCACGCCATGATAATGCAACTAGGTGCTTAATGGTAGTGGAATTTAATCCTGTGGGATGACCAGAAAGACCCATCCCTTTGGAATGCTTTTAAGAAGATCAAATTTATGTCCCTTCCTTCTCTGAAAAGGCCTTATTCTTTATAATGTTGATGTGATTGCATCTACTGCTCTAAAATTCCCTACAGTGTGTCCTTTCTGTAATGTGTGTGTACGTGTTTTCTTTTCCTAGACTGACTTGGACTCCCATAGCTGGGCTTTCCAGCCTCTGAGATTTCCATCCTTTGTTCAACGCCTTCGTCTCCCCATCCGCTCAAATGTTACCCACTCCTTCATAGGGGTACCCCCTACCCCTTCCACCTCTGACAATGACTGTCCCCTTAGAATTGACATAGCACCTGGTTTCCACCTCTTATCTACACTTCTCAAAGGATGTTGGATTTTAGCCTGTGACTCACCCCTTCTGATTGGTGTCTTTGGTAACTTTGGGTCTTGGTGCGAGGGCAGGCTTTGCTCAGAGTGAGGCCAAGTGCCTGTGGACGTGAATGCCAAGGAGGGGCCATCAGCGCAGTTTCCTGGGATGTCTATGGAGACAGCTCTGCTCAGGGAGGCAGCAGATATTTAAAGGTGATCAGTTATTCCAGTTCCTCCTTCTGTCTGACGTCCAGTGATTTGTCTCCTCCTGAAGTGTGCCCTCCTCTTCCTCCCTCCCAGCAAACCCCCTCCCTCATGCCTTCTTAGAATTCGTCCCTCAAGCTCTAAAACAGCTCATGCTGCCCCTCACAGTAGTGGCCTTGGGACTCAAATGGCAGCCCTTGGTTTATGGGTCTTGAATGTACTGAGTAGTTGGTAATGTTAGGATATAAAAATACTGAAAAAAAATCACGAAAGCCAGCACACTTTTTTATGGTAAAGCAGTTATCAATT
Source organism: Bettongia penicillata ogilbyi (assembly GCA_023548195.1). Lineage (NCBI taxonomy): Eukaryota > Metazoa > Chordata > Mammalia > Diprotodontia > Potoroidae > Bettongia > Bettongia penicillata. The sequence goes on from JAJHZJ010000590.1 coordinate 7,217,185, forward strand.
GTTCCCTTATGGTCATACAAATAATTGTTTTCTGGTGTTTGTAGTTTATATAATTTTGGCTGTAGTTTATATAATTTTGGCTCGCGCGAATGTTCTTTCAGGTTTTTAACTTTGAGACTTAAATATTCATTGTTTCCTTTAGAATGCCAGTGTTCCATTTCATTCACCTAGTACAGTTTGTTCAGCATTTTCCTGCCTTCTGACCGTCCTAACATCAAAGCCCTGTCCGAGGCTCCCCGACTTTGATGTTAGGTCGTTCATGTCCATTTCATCTCCTTAGGGCATAGCACTCCACTGACTTTGTGAGATTATGCCCACAGAGGCCCAGCCTTTCCATTCTTCCAATGGTTTGAATGCTTTCATGTAGTTAATGATTTATATTTTGAATCTGTATATTTCTGTCTTCTGACCCTTATAAAATCTTTAGGGGAATGAATGTCATTCCTATAAATTCTTTGTATCTGATACCAGGCTTTTACAATCAAACCCATTTCTTTTCTCATCTATAATTGCTTTATTTGCTGAATAACTAAGGATTCCCTTGGTGTTTAATTGTGATGTGACATTCCACTGTCTCCTGATTCCTTAGGACAATTTCAAGAAGTAATTAGGAATTTGTGACATGGTAGGGTTGTCTCCTGAGGTGGGGGATAGCACATGCCTCTCCCAAGGCTTTGACCTACTGGATTTCTCCCCATTTTGTGTAGATTTGTCTGTGTCTGGTGTGATGTCATCTCTTTCATTGGCCTTAGATGGGAATACTGGTTGGTTTTCATTATTACTACTTCAGATCGAGATAAAGTGTATAACCTTCTTCCCCTCCTTTTTCTCCTACTTTAGCTTCCTTTCTCAAAGGCTTCTCGCTAGCCATTAAGGTTTTCAGACAGCTTTATTTTCATTATTTCAGTTGATTCTTATTATCATCACTTCATGGCTGTGGAAAGGTTTAAATGACTTGGCTGTCACAAGGCTAGTAAATGCCTGAGCCCAGATTCCAACTGTAGCGTGACTCCAGTCCCCCAACTGCCCTGCTCTGAAGTAACTCCTGGACCTGGTGCTAAGAGAATGTGACATAAAATCAGCACTGTAAGTGGGGAGAGTTTGTAATCTTTATGTAAGGCATATTTTTATTCTCTTTTAACTAAAACTCAGCACTATGCCTTCTAAATTTTTGGTTTTTTTCCCTCTGGTATTTGTAACATATAATTCTGTACCATGTGAATATTCTTTTGGATCTACTTTACTATCATTCAATGTCTTCCCATAGTTCTTTAGAAAAAAGAAAAAGCTTGCTTAAAAACTTGGGATTCTGTAAACGCAATGTGGGTCTTGGGTGAATTGTGCATTAAATTGCCATAAATGTATTTCCATCATTTTCTTTTTTATTAGAGAACAATATTTTTAAAAGAATGATTTTTGTGATTTTATCTTAATGTTGTCTGTGCTGAAATTACTGTCTTGGCAAGTCCGTTTTTCTGTTGTCTTTTGATAATATCAGTCAACTATTGTCCCACAGTCCATGGATGGAGCCAGCCCCAGGGCTGCCCACTGTGCAGATTTAGGATCCCATGGCCTGAATGTAAAGATTGCCCTTTTGGAATACTTTGAGGAACGTATTTTCTTTATTTCTCTGAAGGGGACCGTGTTCTCCAGAGTATTGCTTGTGAGTAAGATGAGATTATGTGTATGTACCTGTGAGTGCCCAGGCTTCTCTTTAATGACATGCAAAGCCTTGTCCCACCCTCTCTTTGTAGCCCCAGTCTGGCTGGATTGTTGAGGGGTCCAGCTTTCTTTCCTTTATGCCTTGTATGTATCCCACCCCCCACCCCCAGCTACCTACAGCACCTGGTTTCTTCTTCCCTTAAAATTTTCATATGATATTTTTATATTAATAGGTTTCATGTCTCATCCCTCCCCCGAATCTGTATCTTTAGTAAATATTCTGTTTTACCCAGGACTACCAGAGTGGGAGGCCAAGTGCTAGTGACCTTGATTGCCTGGTAGAGGCCATCTATCCCATCATCCCATACTGATCCCATCCTGAGGGATTATACTTGTAATTTCCATTGGTATTTAAAAGATATGCCTACTGTGAAGTTTTACTTTTAACTTCCATTGATTTGTCTTCTCTACTTTTTTTTGTACGTGGTAGCCCCACCCAGTGCCCTTCCTCCCCACTCCCCCCACCCAGCAGTTAAGATTCCCTAAACTGGATAAAGCACAGGGCAAGTGTGCTTCAGGTTTCATTCAGCAGTGACCTTTCTTGGGCCTCAAGAAGCAAAACTTGGTTTTTGGTTCTATAATATAAGTTGGTAATTTTAGGATATAAAACAAAAAAGTTTTAAAAAAGAAAATCCTTTCATTAATTATGGTAGATTTTTATTATCAACTAAGTTCTGCACATTTGTTTCCACCCTCCTAGTATTGCATTATATATAGTCATAGTCAATGTGAATATTATTTTGGTTCTATAGTATCTGATTATCTTCCCATATTTTATTTATTTTTAGTTTTCATTTCTTGTGGTACAGCAGTATTCATCATCTTCCAATTGCCATGGCTTGTCCTGCCATTTCCCAGTTGGTTAGATACATGGATTTCCAGGGGTTGGTTAGTTTACTGAGGCCAGTATTTCTTTAAGGAATAGCCTTTGTAGTAGGATTCCAAGGATGGAAAGGTATAAGAAATGTGGTAACTTTTCATTGTTTGATCCCATGTTTCACTGAGAAAATGATACCAAATTCTTACCTGCTATACTAGCAGCTTCATGATGTGCCTCTTTTGCCCCAGCTCCACCAGCAATGAATGCCTTTGCCAGTTTGGTCATTATGTATTACTTGAGTTCTAGTTTGAACACTTCCATGTAGTTGCTGACTTGTAGCTTTTGAGAATTTCTTTATGGTAATTAAAATATTTAATTTTGTTTGGAATATTATGAGATATATCTAATCTCATTTCCCCTGTCTATTGGATAATGTATCCTTTCCCTGGTATTTTGATAATTTAGATTATCACATAGTATTACACATTTGTTTGTGGGATTATTCATTTGATTCGCTGCTTATTTCTTTATATCTAATATATGAGTTTTATACATACTAGTTTGGATAACTACATTAGAATATATTTTCCATAGAGGCAGCAAAACAGAGAATATTTTGGTCACCATGTGTATTGACTGTGTAATTATTTCTCTAAAACCATTGACCTAAAGATCTAACATGTCTTAGGTGAATGCCCAAATATTTACTAGATTGTTTTGTAAGTGATCTTTCAATCAGTTTCTTGATTTTTAGTTAGAGAATGCTATAAGAATGTCACCACTTTTGTGGCTTCCTCACTGTTGATCTTGCGCTGTTTTCATTGTGTTTTTTCTCTTTGGGTTAAGATATGATTAATGCCTTTGCTGTAATCTCATTTTTTCTCATTTGCCCAAGTCATTAATGCAAGGGTGCATGAACAGGAAATACTTAACAGTTTTGGAAGTGTGTGTGTGTGTGTGTGTGTGTGTGTGTGTGTGTGTGTGTGTGTGTGTGTGCAGCCATGCTCTTTAATATGGCTGTGGTTCAGCCCCTTTCCCCCCACCCCTGTAATCTGGTACTACCTTAATTTTGGGCCCCCAGGATTTCAATATTTTTTTCTCCCATTCAGCCTCATGCCGCATCTGGTTTCTGTCTATCAAAAGTCATGTCTCAGATAATGTACATTCTACTTTGCCCTATCCTTTCTCCCTGCTAACCTCACCCTCCAGCTTCATCTTTGGGAAATTTGGCCAACAGTAGTAGTCAGTCACTAGTGACCTTTCTTGGGTCTCCAGTAGCATCTCTCTATAGGTGGATAACAGACTGAGTGGCAGATGATTTTAGGATGTAAAACCATGACAAAAGCAAGGACAAAATCAAACTTGCCTGAATAAATATGGTGGATTTTTATTTTCTTAGCATTGTTCCCTTTTGACCATTTGCGTGGTTTTTTTTCTTGTTTCTCTTCCTTTGGCTCTGCTATAATTCCCATGTTTTTATTTTTTTCACATTTACCAATTCTTATGGCACATCAATATTGCATCACATCTGGATGGCCCCGTTTGTTCTGCCATTCCCCAGTTGTCTCACAGGTGGATTTCTAGGGTTTTGCCCTTAGAACTAATGCTGCTTCTCACATGTCATAGATGCTAAGTAAGGTCTTCTCTTTCTCCATGATGTCCTAGGGTGTAATCTAGTAGAGAAATTCCTGAGATTAAAGGATATAAGTGTGGTAGTTATTTATTGTATTTTGATATCTGCATGTTTCTATCTTTTGACACTTAAAAGTTTTTGTTAAATGAAAATTATAAATTTGGTCATTTGATTTTTGAGGCCAGGTCTTTGCAATCAGATCCATTTTTTTTTTTTGTCTCCTGTCACTGCATTATTTGTCAAACCGATAAGTATTTCTCACCTGATGAAATCTCCTTGTTCTTTATAAAAATCCTGTAGACTGTGCTTTCAGCCCCTGAGACTTCCAGCCTCTTCCCTATACCTGGTATATTTCCTTGCAGCCTCAGCTCAAGAACTACCCACTCCTTCCTTAGCCCCACCTGACAAATGACCTTCCCTTTAGACTACACATAATGCTTGATTTCAACCACCGTTGTACTTCTCAAAGGATGTTGGATGGTAATCTCTTTGTGTATCATCTCCCCTCATCAACTTTGGATCTCATCCTGTGCTAGCCCAGGCTCTGCCCACCATGAGAGGTCATGTGTTCTGTGGACTTGAATGCCCAAGAGAGGCTGTCCCCAGACTAGCGTGTACATAGATGCAAACCAGTAAAAAAAAAAAAAAAAAAATCAAGTTTCAATGGTAGATTTTTCTTTCCTTTAATTAGTAGGGACAGTTCTCTTGGCATTATTTTTATTTGCATTTATTCTTTCAGACTCACATTCGTTTCATGATAACATTTCATGTTTCTTTCGTTTTTTAAAATTTGCCCTTTCTCATGGTCCAACCCTCCCAGCTCATGCAGGTTATCATGACTTGTCCAGCCATTCCCCAGTTGTTGAGGATTTTGTTGTCAGTGCTATTTCATAGGGCCCGGGCTTTTGATATCCTGTCAGTGTTTGTCAGGTGTTGTCTGGTAGACGGATCCCTTCCATGCCAGTTCATAGCTGCCCCAGCAGCACCACATGCACGTTTCTCCCCAGCTCTGCCTACTTGCAGTGTTGCCTTCCCAGCTCTGCCTACTTGCAGTGTTGCCTTTCTAGTCTCTACCAATGTGGCTATGAGGGGAGTATCTCGATGGGTTTATGTTTGCATGTTTGTTCTTAATTTAAAACCACATCACATAGTGACTACTGTTAAACTGTTTTGTGTTTCATCCGTCATTTGCATCTTTTTGAACTTTGCATCTCATCCAGTGCTAAGCCAGGCTCTTGTCTCCATTGGGAGGCCAAGCTTTGTGGGCTTGAATGCAAGGAGAGGTTGTTCACCCTCTTATGTACAGAGGTGACTCTGAGGGAGAGGATTATATACTTGTATTTGTTTCCTTTTGGTATTTAAAGAGGCTTAACCCAAGCTTTTATTATGTATGATTTTTTTTTCTCTAAAAGCCTTAGCAATCATCCTCTTCAAAACGTTGGTGTTATTTTCCCCCTAGCATGTTGTAGTTTATAATCACGTGTTCTGCTTTAATAATTCATATCATCCCACATTTTAAAAATGTTATACCACAATTTTTCATCACATTCAGATTATCATGATTTGCTTAGCTATTTCCCAGTTGTCACCTTCTGGGTTTCTAGACTTTGTTATAGATAATGCTACTATATGTGTCTTGTACAACTGGGTCTTTTGTTACCTTGAAAGACTAGCCCAGTAGCGGGATCCCTGGGTTTACAGGGAATCAGAAGTATCATGGCTGTTAATGTATCTAATCATGTCATATTGCATTAAGGTCATACCAATTCATGGCTTTCTTGATACTCACAATGTGCCTGTTTTACCCCAACTCAACCAGCATTGGATGTTGTCTTTTACGTTCTTTGCCAATTTGCATTTTTTCCATTTGTTTCAACATTTTCCCATGGTTAATGATTTGTGTTTTGATACTTGGATATTTCTATCCACTGACCCTTTATGTTTAGATATTCAAGTTTTTATATATTTTTATGCCAGAATTTTGCAATGAAACTCATCTATTTTGTCTTTCATAACTGCTGTATTTGCTAACTAGCTTAAGAATTTCCCATCTGTGTAATTATGATACAGCATTTTATCATGTCTTAATATTTTTTTTAGGGTGATAGTTTAAAAATAGTTGACATGCATTTGCAACTCATTGAGGCATATAGTATGAGCTGTATCTGACGCCATTTTCCCCATACCCTGCTTGCTCTTTAGTTGTCCTGAGTATTGAATAATGGATCCCTTCCCCAGTGCTTGCTGTGGCATTCTCAGTTTATTGTATTCATTTGGTTCTACTTAAGGTTACTTACTCTGTTTTATTTATAAATGTCTATTGCGTGCTTCTAAATTAGTTTTTGAGATGTAGTTGTATAATTCCCCCTCTCATAATTACCTTTCTCACTTGCTGTATAAATTTTGTTTGTATAATCATCATAGTTTAAGTTTATGTACAGCACACAGCACTTTTAGGTTTGCAAAGAGCTATATACATGAGCTTTCTCATTTGTTCCATGCCTCAGTCTCTGAAGGTAGGTGACATCTGCATTTTGCAAAGAAGGAAAATAACCTTAGAGATTAAGTGACTTGCTTGTGGCCCCTTGGTCCCCTGGCTAATAATTACTGGAGGTAGGATTCAAATTCTCTTCCTGTCTTCCTAATCTGATCAACTGCTGCCCAGCAGGAATGAATGGTCTGTGAAGGATCCTATTCGCACTGAGACACTGTAATATCAAATCAGGTGTAACTGAGGATGGTTGTGCTGATGCTGCTTTATATGTCTACTATGTGTATTCATAGTTAAAAACCCAAATATATTTTACATATGGTCTGTCTTTGAAAATGGTATTTCTACACATTTAAAGAGGTTTATATAAAACTTAGTGGTTTTTGCTGAGGCAGTCTGGATTTTTCATTTCTGTTTGGAAGATGCGGTGTATTGTATATTATATAATATAGGGGCCCCACACTAAAATCTAAACAAAGCTATGATTTGCCCCCAGCATTGGAATCTATAAACCATAGATGTTTAGAATTGTTGAAATTGAATCCCTTGAGATGACCATAAAGACCCTTTGGAATACTAAAATCCATTTACTGCTCCAAAATTCCTGATGTCCTTTCTGTAATCATGTATATACATACATATGCTTGTGTTTCTCTTTAATATGACTCGAAGCCTTTTCTATGCCTCCACCTCTGCACCCTGCCGAATAATCTGCCCTTTACAGAGCCAGCCAGACTGAACTATTAGGGACCTCCCAGATGCTGTGCTTTCAGCCCTTGAGACTTCCGACCTTTTCTCCTTATGCTTTGTACATATCCCAACCCTCACCCTCATGTAGCCCTCCCTCTCTACAAAGACCTTCCCCTCCTGAGACTTGACATTGTAGCTGGTCCCAGTCACTTGTACTTCTCAGATGATATCGGTATTTAAGAGTAGCAGCTGGGGATGCTAAGTTTTAGTATAACACCAAAGCAACGGATTACTTTGGGGTGGTTTTGTATCTTTACTGGTGCACCCAGCCATGTGCATCATTTCCTTGTCCAATTTTAGTCCTTGTTCTAAATTGTAATCATATATAATGCGTGTGTGTGTGTGTATATACATCTGTATATGTTACACACATAAATACGTTACTGTATATGTTAGGTGAATTCCCAAATCCTTTTTCCTGTGCATTTTGTTAGAGAATTATTCAAGAAAAAATAGTACCATCTGTTTCAGTCACAAATGCTTAAGAAATGATTAACATTCTGAATCTAACCATTTCTTAGAGAAATGCCCTCATACCTTTCTACCTACCCCAAGACAATTTGAGGCAACATTTCTAACTGTAGAACTCTATAGGCCAGAGGTGAAGGGCTAGTTTGGGGTTTTTTTTATGCATCTCCAATAGAACACTTGTCACTTAAGACTTCTAAGATTACCGAGTTCCTTCTAGGGCTGACCTCCGAGATGGAAGGGTTGCATCCCTGTGATCAGTTCCCATTTGGATGAAAGGCCATTGGACTCAGGTGGGGCTTGGGCCCTGTGCCCTGCTTCTCCTTTGAGGTAACTGAGTCTGGTTTATTGATCATTTGTGACAATGGACTCGGGGAAAGAGAAAGGAACTGTACTAACTGAAGCACTTTTTTGTTCTCATCTTGCTCTCTTTATCCACAGTTTTTCGCTTACTGGATCGTTTTGTGAAGGGAAAAAGTCTGTAAGTTTTAGATTGGAATAATATCTTAATTTTTTTAAATTTTATTACTTAATTTTAATTTTAAAATATTTTTCCATTGAAAACAAAAGGGAGGCTTTCAATGATATATGCTTCCACAGACTATAGAAATGTTGAGTGTGTGTGTGTGTGTGTGTGTGTGTGTGTGTGTGTGTGTGTGTGTGGTTAACCTTACATCCCATTTTTCTAAAACTGCTTATTGCTATACTGAGTATTTTTCTCCTGGTGATAGGGTATAGTGACCCCTTGGTTCCCACCCCATGGCCTTGGCCCATGATGGCAGCAACCAGATGTGATCTAAGCTTTCCCACTTTCCTCCCTCAGCTCTCAGCAAAGAGTAGATAAAAGTGAATCCCCCATGGAAAAGGCGGTGCCCTCTGAAGAGGCTTTTAGTGTGCTGTGATGATAACTAAGTACTCTCGGGTTTCTACAATCCTGGTGGTCATTTTCAGTGTTTTATTTCAAATTTTGTATGTAAATTCATTAAGCTAAATCATGTCTGCCAAGTGCAATACTCATGCTAATCAATATCATTGTATTAGATCTATTCAATTAAAATATTCAATACCTTTAACAAAAAATATTGAATCCCACGTGGAGACTATAGAAGACCCTACCTTGTAATATCAAAGAACTGGTATATTTCACTTGTCTGACACCCACCATCCTGTTCCTAGCATTGCTGGGAGCACTAGAGGAAAGCATCCATTGACGGCTGAAAATGCAAATGCCCTGTCTTCATATGGAGTCTGGTTCTATGGCATATTGGTTCCCCTGAAAGACTCACATACCTTCCCCTGTTCAGCTCACAGCCCCAAGTGATGATAACCTTCTTCCTGAGACTTTGTACAGAATTGGATTCATTCCCACCTCACGTGAACTTTTCATGTAATTTTAGAAATGTTTGTGTTTCCTCCGTTCACAGCTTGTACTTCCTTCTCCTGCAGCCCTCCCACATCCTACCTTCAGGAGGTAGTGACCTTTCTCAGGTCTCAAATGGCAGCCCTTGGTTTCTAGCACTCTGATGTACTGGATGGTTGGTAATTTTAGGATTAAAAAACTAAACAAAATTTCAAAACCCCATGATTTATTCATGTTACTTTTATTCACTTTAAGTAACAATGACAATTGTCTCGAACATTTATATATGTTTTCTGGTGTTTCTTTTTAAATTGTAGTCAATGTTGACTCTTAGGTCCATATTTTCTCTTTTTTCAAATGTATTGTTTTATATGAGAGATTAAGGGTGCTCAGCCATTCTCAGCTTGTTGTACTCAAGATTTCTAGGTTTTTACCGTTTTGAATAATCTCATTCCTGCCAATATATTTGCTTTGAGCATAACCCTGGTAGTGGAGTCAGAGGCCATAGAGGTGCTGCAACTCTTTATTGTATGGTGTTACATTGTTTCGAGGAGGTCAGACCAGGTTTCTAACTGCCCCAGCAGCAATACAATGTTCCCATTTTGCCACAGCTCTACCAGCTATCTTTCAAAATCTTGGCCAATTTGGCTGTGAGGTATTATGGCAAGTTTTCTAGTTTATATTTGTCATTTGCTTGAAGACTTCCATGGTATTATTTATATTTATATTTCTTTTAAGAGCTGCCTTGAGTATATCCAAACCATTTGGAAAATGAACATTACTTCTACGTATCAAATTTTAATATTTTGAATGATGAATTTTATTAGTTCCCAAGATCTTCCCCCTCCCCAGCCCTGTATGTTTGCCTTTTTCCCCTCAAGGTTTTAAATTTTGTTGTATAATAATAGTTCTTTTTAATCACATTTATATTGCCTCTGTATTTGCAGTGCACTGGGTAGATGGTATGAAAGCTTATCTGAGCCCATTTCCCCCCTAGACTTTAGCTTTTGTATTTATAAAGTTGTGTTTTGTATACATTTGCTTCTGCTTTGAGGTTACTGAATCTGGTTCGTTGATCATTTCGGACATATCTAGAACTAGATAAATTTGATGATAGGTTTATGATATGTTTGGAGTTATATAAATCCATCTCTTTTTCCCCTTTCATGTAAGTACCTTTTAAAATTTATTTTAAAAATTTTATTTAATCCTAGAGGATATTGTATTGACCCTGAGACATTATATAACACCAAAATCAAGGGAATAATTGAGGCGGTTTTTATAATTTTTAAGGTATTGACTGAATATATCCATGTCTATTGAATCTCTCCAATTTCCTTATTTGTCTAAAAATTATTTTATAATTGGCTTCATGTATGTCTAATGGGGTCATGACAAATCAGACACAACTCAACAACAAAATTGTGTGTTTAGGTGAATGCCCAAGAGTTTTCTGTTGTTTTGAAGTTATCTCTTTAATTATGTGTGGTTCACGTTAGAAATGTGTCAATCAGTGCTACCTGATTCTTCTTCCTCTTCCCTGATCTGACCTGTCAGCAGTAGCTTCTCTGAGGGCCACAGTGCTTTACAACTCAGTATGTATTTTTTTAAATACTGTAGAAGGTCTTTCAATTTCCATCAAAAAAGGAAAAGGAATCACAAATTTACATTATGTAGATTAAAATTTTTTTTAACTGTAACAAAAGTAGTAACAAAACAGCCCTTGATTTCCATGACCACCCCCCCTCTGAATTTGAATTTTTTGATTTCTTGGATGGCTTGCTTATTGCTTATATAACTATATTCAGTGCAAATATGTGTGGGGTATGTAGATAGATTGATTCTTCATATATTTCCATCTTTGCTTAGGTCACTTCATTTGGGGATATCCACCCCAAATAGTCACACGAACTATCTGTGCCCAACCTGTGGTCGAGCATTTTGAGCTTGTATTCATCTGATCGGCAATGGTTGGACACGTTGAAATTTCACTTTACCATGGTGATTATCGTTTTGGTCCTCTTTAAAGACTAAGGACAAGTCTGGTACAGTTCTGTGTCAATTATTACCTGATTTACCCTTATCTTCCCCTTTCTCATGAACCTTTCCTTGTAACCAGTTAGCAACTCAGCCCCCAGTGGGGACCTCCATAGAAGGGAGAAATTTTTGTCTGTTTGCATTTTTTTGATTCTTCATATGAACATTCGATGAGTCTTTCTCAAACTGTCCATTAATATCCTTTGACCATATTTCAAATCACAGACTTCTATCTCAAATATATGGCACGAAGGTAATTGTCTTTTCTTCCTGACAGTTTGCATTTTACTGCCTATAATTTCTCACTTGGTTGAATACGTCAGAATTTTGTGGGAAAGTTAACTACAACATTCATTATTTCCTAATTCTTAACAGTTTGGAAAAGAAAATATTGAGACCATTGAGATAGTGGGAATTCTAGGATATGAAGCTCAATCCTTGACTTTTGTTCTATACTAGTCTATTTCATCTGCATTTCATTTTCAAGTTATCTAATCAGTTTCTGCTTTTCTGATTGGTCTGATACCAGATAACTTTAAGAGAGAGCTTTAAAGGGCATGTGTTGGCATCTTCTCATGTAAGTATCCCTCACTCCCCAAAGGAATAGTTTTTGACACCTATAATTTACTATTACAGGTAATTTTTCATCAAATTCTATGAAAGCAGCATATATTCTATAGTTTAATACAATACCAAATATGCTAATTTGAGTAATGTTACCATCTTTAGTATATTAGACCAATTCTTAATTTCTCCAAATTTTCTCTACTAAAAAACACATCTAAAAGAAAAGTCTTTGATAGTTCTTTATTTTGCCATTTGTAATAAGTATTCATCTATTCATTCTTTAATAGTAAAAAAAAAATCACCGTCAACAAATAAGCAGAATCCTGTCAATGAATCTTTAAATATCTCTTAGTCTCATTGGATTTTAAAGTATACATTAACAAGGTAATACTACTCTCCTCTCTTTCCCACCCCTTCTAAGCTTTTCTGTTTTTTGGTTTTTCTGGTGTGTTTGGCTATTACTAGAATTATAATCAATTTGTATATGATATTAGGGCTTGTTCAACCATTCCCCAACTGGTGAAGAGATGAGTTGTTTCCTAGTTTTGCTAAGAATGTGTTGTACCAAGGGAATGTGGGCCTGTGTCAGAGGCAGAACTGAAAGCTGGCTCCAAGGCCAGCAGTCTAATACATTATCCCATGCTCCTCACCTGTCCCTCTTCCCCCAGCATGGAAGGTATGAATAAGTTTGTAATTCACATTCCAAAAAACTCTGAGTCCGGGAATGGTGAGCCTGTTTATCCCCAGTTCCACCATCTTTGGATTCTATATGTTTTCATTCTCTTGTCTTGTGGATCTATATAAGAGAACATCCTGGTGATTAGTTAACATTGCTCTTGCTAGAGTGTGAACATTTTCATGTGCTTATTGATTTTTTTCTCTTATCCATCTCCCTTGCCCATTTGGCTTTTGGGTTAATAGATCATACCATAGGTGTCAGATTTCTGTCTGAAAAGTGTTTTGCAAAGATTTTTCTTTAATTTCTTGGTTTTCTTATCACTATTTAGGACACTGGAACACTTGTAATCATTGTGGTAGATGGCATGATAAACTTGACTCTAAATTTAAAAAAAATTTTTTTTGCTACACTTCTCTATATGGTATGTTTTTTTTGAATAGTATACTTTATCCTTAGTGTTTCTGATCCTGGAATGGTCAAACACTATTCTTGTACATTTGCTTCTAGTTCAAAGTGACCTATTTATATCACTGTTCTTTTTTGATTTGTAGGTAGTACCATATAGTTTTGATTACTGCTCTATAATATATTCAGAAATGTTGCCAGGCAAATCTCCCTTTCTTATAGTTAATAAGTCTATATGTCTACCAGATAAATGTCCTGATATTTGCTACAGTCATTATTGCAAATGGTATTTCCTTTTTGTCTTCTGTAGTTTTATTTTTTTAAGTATAAAATTATTTGGGATTGGTTTATCTCACTATCTTAATTTTAAGGTTTTTTAGTTGCATCTCTTGGTAATATCTTTGAGCAAAGCTATTTGCTTTTGTATCTTACCTCCCTCTCTCCCTCCATGCCACCCCCATAATATGCTCCTCCAGATCCCCTACACTCTGTCCTTGTTGTACCAACCTTCCCTCCTCCTCTGTGGACTTTACAGTTCTTCTTCCTGTCTTACTTCACCCTACCCTCTTTTGTGGTTACTGTGTTCCAGCCAAACTCCCCCATCCATGTCTTCTGAACTGGCTCCCAGTGTGTCCATGTGTCTGTTCATGATTTGTTCCCCTTCTGAACTCTGGTGTTTTCCCCTGGTTTTGTAAGCTTATTATAGTTTCAGGTAGTGTCTGTGATGATTTCCTTCTGCCTTCTTCACTTAACAGTCCATATGTCTTCCCATATTTCTCTGTAGTTTTTATGTGATCAGTTCTTATGGGAAAATCAGATTTCTGAACACTGACATACTCCAACTTCTTCAGTCCCTTACCCCAGTTGTTGGACGAACACATGGGTTGTTTAGAGCTAAGAATATTAGGTGCAAAGGTTTCTTCTTTGGTCAGTTACCTCTTTGGCTCCAAGTCAACTACTGTGATACTGCCTTAGGAAGAGATTGTGGCTATTTGTCCACAGAAATATTTACTACCAAGATTTCACCTTTATGCCCCCCATCTGTTTCCTTTTTTATTTGGGTGCAGACCCTTTTGTTGTACAATTAAACAGTCAAATAACTTGTCTATTTGAATACCAAAAATTTTCTTTCTTTTCAATCTTGATTGGTATTACAGTTCATTTTCTCCTGTTTCTTTGTGATGATTTAAAACCTTATTTGATATAATTGGAATTGTGAGATGTAAATCCAACAGTTTTTGCTCTACTAAAATTTAATTTTCTCTCTTTAAAAATTAGTATCTTCCCTGATATAAGATCGTAGTTGAAGGCTAATTTTTTAATCTATTGCCTAGGATTATATACTTTTGAATCTTCATCATTTCTTGCAGCCCAGTAATATTCTATGCTGAAACTGTAATGTACTTAGAGTATTATTTTTATATGGATAGGTCCTTTTCCTCATCAGTAATGTAGAAATCAAGTTGTTTTAATGTACATTTCTCTGATTATTAGTCATTTAGAGCATTTTTCCATATGATTTTTGATAACTTCCCTACAAGTTCATATTCTGTGATCAATTTATTTGTCTGTTGAGAATGGCTCTTAATGAGTCTTTTCTTTGTATCTTGGATATGAGACCTTTATCAAGAAACTTGCTGCAAAAGATTTTTCTCTGTAAACCTGTTCCCCTTCTAATTTTACTATGTTACATATGTTTGTGCAAGAACTTTAAAAAATGTACTTGATTAAATTGTCCATTTTGTCCTGAACTTTTCTCCTACCCATTAGATCTAAAAGGAGGTGTCCTCCTCCTTGCTCCTACTTTGTGACCTTTTATATCTGACTCATGTATCCTTGGAGCTTATCTTGGTATATAGTTTGAGGTGTTGATCCAATGTTAATGTTCCTTTTCCTGGGCTTTGCTACTAGGACCATTTGGGCCTTTTCTGCCCTGAGCATCCTTGAGTTAACTAGACTTGAGTTTAATTGCTGGATCGGGACCTTAGGACCAGTCACGGTTCTGCTACCTGCATATGGGCAGCTCTGTCCTCCAGCCTCCAACCTGGAGCTACCTCTGTGTTGTAGTCTCTGTGAGGTAAGGCCAGGTTAATTCGGGTTAAATAGTTACCTTAGGAGTGATTTAGAGCACTATTCACATGACTGTTGATGGGATTTCTTGTTTTAAAAGCTATGGTTTTCATCCTTTGGCCCTTTAACTATTGGGCAATGGCCTACTGACGCGTTTGTCTATTGCTTCTATGGTTTGGTTGTTTTATATTAGACATCCTCTGGGCCTGTTCTGTTCTAGCCTAGATGGTAGGCTCTTTCATACTGGGCCCATGTGGAACTTTCTGAATATGTGGTGTGAAATGCTTTTACATGAATTGCTTTCCACAATTCCTAATTTGGTTGACTAGAGATTGTTCTAGTAGCTTGCCTTTGGCCTGACTACCATTTATTTGTTCTGCTGCCTTTCGGTTTTGCCTGTGGCCCTCTTTGACCTAGCACCAAGTAGATGTGATTATTGCTTTGTGATGTGGCTTGAGTTCAAGCAATGAATGCCCAGCCCCTGTATCCCCATTTGTTTCAAGATTGGCCTTGACCTTTTGTTTCTTCAAATGAATTTTGTTTTGTCTCATTCTATAAAGTGGTCCCTTTAGATACTGTGATGTAACATACAATCTCACTGACCTGCCCTGTCTTCTCCCTGTATCCAGGCCTGTTCAGCCTCCAGCTCCCATACGTATCACCAAAGCTCCCTAGATGTCCGGGGGCCTCTCCTTTCTTCTCCAACAATCCCCATCCCCTCCGGGAATCCTTGGTCTCCTCACTTGGCATGCATAGGTCATGCCCCTGAATGGTGACAGCCTCATGAGAATCCTCAAGGTTTGCTGACTGTACCCTGGCCTTCTCAGACAGCTGGGCTCCTGAATTGGTACCTGGAATTGGTTATAAATCAAATTCTTCTTCGAGTAGGAAGGGAACCTGGAAAGAAGGGAAGTGAATGACTTAGGAGCTGCCCTTCCCTACCTCACTGGCTGTCCTTGAACTCCACAGAATGGCTTCTTTCCAAATGTCCTACTGGATGCCTGTCCCTTCAGATGGCAGGCCCAAGCTGATGGGTATTCCAGATGCCTCTAGCCCTCCTTGGTGGGGGGGTGTTGTCTGCCTGTCACCATCCCTGAGCTTCCCCACTTCCCCTACCCTTGACTCCAACCATCATCACTGTCACCCACTGGGAAACCCTGCAATGGGCCCTCCCTCCCCTTCTCCCCTCACCTTCCTCCCTGTACTCCTGTGTCTTTGGGAAGGAGGCCAAAGCATATGTTGGCCCCTGTTTTCCTTCTGTGGACCGTTGTGCTCCCCAGCCAAGGGGGATGAAATGGGGGCCTGCTGGGGAGACGCATCCAGAATGGGACAAAGCTGACTCATTGTACCCTCATGTGCAAGCAACCAGATGTGAGACCATCCCTCCATCCTCTGTGGAAGCAAGCATGCAGGAGCCATCAGGGAAGCAGTGAGTGTTACAGGAAGTGGGCATGGGCAGTGGGGGGAGAGGGAGGGCCTAGTATTGCCTACATGTGATCTTGGAGGCAGCTAGGAGGGGACCCGAGTTCAAATCCTGCTCTGTAACTTACTGCCTTTGGGATCTTGGATAGGTCCTTCTACCTCTAGCCTTTACTTCCTAAACTGTAAAATGAAGGAATTGGCTCAGTCATCTTGAAAGGGTGTCCAGCTTGAAATCCTATGACCAGAAGGTATCCCTGGAGACACCTAGCTAGGCCAGGAAGGTGTCTTGTTATGGTCAGCATGTTCTTGGTTGCTGTGTCCCCTAGACTGGATTTTTACCATATGGTGTTGGGCAGACAGGATGATGGTGTAGGGGAGGAGGGATGATGACTGGCTGGGCACAGTTGGCATCTGCCATCTACAGAGTCCTACTGTCTGTATGATGTAATAGGGAAAAGTGTGGATGTAAGGAAGGGGTGAGTGGCCACTCTGTAAGGAAGGTGTATTCTGAGGAGCCCTCATGAGCAAAGAAGGTGGGGGGCCAGGTGCTATGATGGAGCCTGGGTAGAGTCTGGGGCTGTTAAATCAAGGCAAGAGCCAGATCAGGGCTAGATGGGTGGGGGAAGTAGGCCAGCTCCTCTGGGGTGCCCTTCCCTCCCATTCCCTTCCTTCCTAGGGTTCAACAAGATTAAAAGAGAAAGAGGAGCAGCTCAAGGCAGGCTTGGTAAGATTTCCTTGGGGGCCTTGTCTTGGGAGGGATGAGCAGCTGAAAGCCATATGTGTATGGGGAGGGCCAGCAGAGGGAAAGGCTCATCCTCATTGGCCACTCCAGTGTCAGCCCTTGAGTCCAGGCAGGAAAAAGCCTTCACTTAGGCTTCTGTATAATGAATGACCTTTATTAGAGCTGGGTCAGTCCTTGACAACCAAGAGAGCAGGCATTGGGGGTGGGAGCTACAGGGGGGAGGCCCAGGGTAGAAGATGAGTGAAGGAATGGAGAAAATTAGAGAAGAGAGAAGTGATGAACGATAGAGATTGAGGGTAAGATGGGGTTGGAGAGGATGGGGAGAGACGGACAAGAAGGGTCAGTCAGGGACAACAAGAGAGGTCAGAGATGGTCAGATGAAGAGGAGGGGCAGGTGGGCCCCTGGCTTAGTCATCTTCGGGGGTGGGCACCAGGTAGGTTTCCTGAGACTGGACAGAGAGGAGGCCCCTCCTTCCTGTCTTCGCTATGTGGGGATAATGGGGAGGGGGCAGCCCCGTCCGCGGGTGTTTCTTTTACTGAGGCTGCCCTGCAGCCTCAGGTTTTGCTTTTCACCCTTAACTTTGTGAAAGAAAGAGCGCCAAAAAGCAAAAGGCACTGGCGGTGGCGCGCCCAGTGGGCCGGGGTTCGAGTCCCCGTGGTGTCTCTGCTACTGGCTCCCCTCTTTTCTGACTGAGGCCCTGACTCCCAGCCCCTTGGGGAGGACTCAGACTCCCCTGCTGAGTGGGGGTTGGGGGGCAGCTTTCCCTGTTGAGCTTTGACTGATGTTGCTTCTACCAGGCACCACCTGGGCCCAGAACTGGGTACCTAGTAGTGGGGAGGGGCCTGAACCAAACCACTGTGCTTTGCCCTAGTCACAGAACCTCACATAATCGGAAAACATGTATTAAACACCTATGATGTGCCAGGGACCAGCTAGATAGACAAAAAGAAAATAGCCCCAAGGAACTTACATTTCAAGCAGGAGTGGGGGCCCAAGTACCTATATATAGGTAGCCCTTTTGGTTTTGCAAAGTGCTTTACATAAACTTGAAGTAAGGGCTTATACCTCCATGTAGGAAGTGGTATTTGAGCCTTGAACATCGTGTGAGGAGGAGTAGAGGTCAGACTTAGCTGGAATGTGTGCACTGTGTGGGGAGAAGTGTCCAGTGAGGCTAGAAGGGGAGGATGGGGTCAGATGCTAAAAGGGCTCGAATGTCAAACCAAGTTCAGCAGGAGAGTGACCTGTGCTGTAGGAAAATCCATGGCAGCTTCTTGGAGGAGGAACTGGAGACCTAATAAATGGGTACATAGGGTGAGGGAAAATTAGCAGGTGAGTGATTCGAAAGCTGGGAACCTGAATGATAGGAAGGGTGATGGTGCCCTCGACAGCTGCATGAGATGAGTATAGAAAGGGGGGGGGGGGGCATTACAAGAGATACTCTGAAGGGGGAAATGATTAGACTTGGCAACAGACGGACTGTGGGAGAGGTGAGAGTTGGAGGAGTGGAAGGAAGATGTAGAATTGACAAGGCTGTGGAACTGGGAGCATGTAATAGCAAAATTGGCAGGCAGAGAGGGTTTGGAGATGGGGAGGAAAACTGAGTTCTCTTTTGGACATATTGCATTCAGGCTGTCTACAAAACGTTCAGTTCCAGGGGTCCAAAAGGCAGTTGTTGATGTGAGACCAGAGGTCAGGAGAGGAGTTAGGACGAATATATAGATCCAGGAATTGTTTGCACGTTGATGGGAGTTGATGACATCACCAATTGATGAGGTGTAGTATTGGGGGGGTGGGGAGAGAGAGATGATTGAGTACCAAAGGGGCTGCTGAGGGCAAGAATAATGAGAACTGAACAAAGGCCACAGGATCTCAACCCACTCTGGGGAATACTGCTGGTCCCACAATCCAGTCTGGCTTACCCTGTCCTTGTGCCTGTTCAGAGCCCTAGGTATTAGCCTGGGGAACTATCTACTGTTTCATGCAGCAAGTGCCCATGACCCAGAAAACATGGCAGTCTTCCCTGGGGCAACAACCACAAGTATGAGGTAGTACAGTTAATCAGCTTTCCAGTGGGACCAAAAAGATGTAGAAATTTATGAGAAAGATGCCAACAAAATGCTGCGGCAATGGATTTTATCTTATTAAGAAGCTGTTGCATCACCCAATCGCTGTCAGTTGCCCAGTAAGATCTTGTTCTGCCCTAAAGGATGATGTCATCCCAAGGCTCACTTCCTGACAGGCTGCTGAGAAAGAGCAGCCCAGTCATGGATGGTCATTCTCCATTAAAAACTGATCAGATCCTACAATTTAAAACAGAGGATGTCTCATAATCACACAAGAAGCACAAAATTGGGGATTTAGAATTAGCAACCTCCTTTTTAGTAAAATAAATATTAAAACATAATATTTTCTCAGGCATAAAAATCCTTTCTAAGATTAGAAATTTTAGAAATGTAGGATAGATCAAGAAAAAAGGCCTTTCTTAAGGATAGAAACTAAACTTTAAACAACCTTTCCTGCCCCTTGAAATGAATGAGCCATTGGCCCATCTCTGGAAAGTCCCCTGCAATCCCGTGAAGCCATGGCCGATGACCTTACCTTTTCTATTACAAAAAGATGATTCTGATTCACCAAGGGATCTTTCAGAGGAATGGTCCAGGAAGGAACTCAAGGACTTTTGTTTTGGGATGTTAACTGTATTTTAATATTTTATAATGTTTTCCTTGTTTAAAATTCCTATAAATGTTACCTCAAATCTTCTTGGTAGAAAGTCATGTCCAAGGGCTTGTGGCAGGGGGAGGGTAAAGAGAGGAATTAAGCTAGTTTGGACATCTCTTTGTCTGCGGGTTAGAAATGCCTAGATGTTAGGTTACTGCTGGGTTAAAATTGTCTCTATAAAAACAAAATTATGCTCACAGGGATGAAAGATGTGGGAATGCGACACTGCACAGTGACGATCACCTCCGCCTGTATGCGAAGGGAGCTGACACAGGCTTTGTGCTGCGAATGACCAAAGCCCTATTTTGAACTGAATGAATCAGCAACGCTTCCAAGGGGTGCGGTGAAGGATAGGGCAGGCTGGCCTCCAGGTTTTTTCCCTTACCTCAATCCTGAAAATGCCAAGTGTTTTCTTAATTCTACCTTTGCAAAGAGAAGGTTGAAATGGTGAAAAAAGTGTGAGTTGTTGCAGTTATTTGTGAACCTAGACATTTCCCACCTATAGAGAGAATGAAAGAGAGATTTTATCAAGACAATACCTGTGTGGACTGAGCCAGTGGTTGCATTTGGTTAATATTTCCTTGATCAATCAAATTTAGTTTGCTGTTTGGAATCATTAAATACAAAGATTTGTGAAATTGTTGTATAAATTCTGTTTTCCGATATGGAAATTAGCAAGATGCACTTGAATTGTTCAATGAAATTAAAATGCAGAAAGTCTAAAATAGAATAAAGTTCAAAATATTAAAAAAGGGGAGAAATCATTTGGTAACTTGATTGAATGAAGAGGTTAGAAAGGTGGAATGCAGAGAGTTAAAGAAAGAGGAGAACGTTTAGGTACCTATGGCAGACAAAGGGAAGGAGAGATATATGGGACAAGTGAGTGGTGATGGATGGGTCAAGAGGGAACAGCCATAAGTGCACAGAACAATGGCCCTAGAGGTTTTCCTGACTCATCTTCCCGAGTTCAAATCTGGCCTCAGACACTCACTGGGCAAGTCACTTGACCCTGCTTGCTTCAGTTTCCATATCTGCAAAATGACCAGGAGAAAAAATAGCAAACTACTTCAATATCTTTGCCAAGAAAACCCCAAATGGAGTCATGAAGAATCAGACACAACTGAAGTGACTCAGCAGCAGAAATCATGTCCTACTCCCTCCCTATGCTGTATTTGTGAGATGGGTTTTTTGAACTCAAGTCTAAGACTACATTTCTCCCTAAAGAAATTGTTTTATTAAAAATTAAGAAAAAATAAAGGCTCAAAATCAAAAACAAAAAAAATATTCTAGAATCAGGGAAAGTTAGGAGAAGGTATATTTTCAAATATGATGGTGATATTCCCCAAATGAATGGTCAAAGCATATGAAGAGGCAGTTTTCAGATGAAGAAATTTATCTATAGTCATATTTTTAAAATGCTTTAAATCACTATCAATTAGAGAAATGCAAATTAAAACAACTCTGAGGTCCTACACCATGTCTATCAAATTGGCTAACATGACAAAACAGCAAAATGTTAAATATTGGAGATGTGGGAAAATTGAAACACTAATGTGGTGGAGTTGTGAATTGATCCAACCATTCTGGAGAGCAATTTGGAACTATTCCCAAAGGGCTATAAAACTGTATACCCTTTGACTGAGCAATACCACTTCCAAGGTCTGAATCCCAAAGAGATCATAAAAATGAGAAAAGGACCTACATACAAAAATATTTATAGCAACTTTTTGTGGTGGCTAAGAATTGGAAATTAAGGGAACACCCATCAATTGGAGAATGGCTGAACAAGTTATGGTACATGAATTTTTCCATAAGAAATGAACAGGCAGACTTTAGAAAACCTACAAAAACTTAGATGAACTGATGCTGAGTGAAATGAGCAGAACCAAGAGAACATTGTACGATGATCAACTTTGATAGACTTAGGTCTTCTCAACAACACAGCGGTCTAAGGCAATTCCAAGAGACTCATGACGGACAATGCTGTCCACATCCAGAGACAGAACTATGGAGCCTAAATACAATTGAAGCAGCCTATTCTCAGTTTTTTTTCCTTCTTTCTTTTGGTTTTTCCCTTTGGTTCCAATTCTTCTTTACAATATAACTAATATGGAAATATGTTTAATATGATTGTACATGTATAGCTTACATCGGATTGTACACCATGTTGGGGAGGGGAGAGAGGAGGGAGGGGGAGAAAATTTAGAACTTAGAGAAGTGAATGTTGAAAGCAAAAGTAAATATTTTTTAAAAAATAAATTACGTTGATAAAAATAAATATAAATTACATTGATAAAAAAATAAAAAAAAATTAAAAATGTCCAGATTCTGAAAACAGCAACAAAGCAATGTATGCTGTTGAACTTCATCTTGTTCCATGCAACCCAGTGCTCCAGTTTTTCAGGATCTTTGATGATACAAAGGTGGTACTGTGGTTAGATATAGCCTAATGAGTCAAGTCGGGAGCTGGGTTCTAATCCTACCTTGGCTTTCCAGGCTTTGCCCTTGCCAATAGTCTTCCCACTATTGAAACAATGAGATAATACTTAACCCTTCCAGAGCTCACAAGGGACCTTGAGGGGACCTAGGCCCATTCTCTTATTTTATAGAAAAGGTCCAGAGATGGCAAGTGACTCTCCCAAGGTCACCCCAAAATTTAAAATCCTTCTCTACTTCTTTGAGTGATCCTCCTCATCTGTAAAACGGATTTGGTACTTTCATTACAGACGTCTGAGTCTTAGAGCTCTACTGTAGTGATCATCCAGCAAACACTTAGGTGCTTATACCTACTGTCTACCAGATGCTGAGGGTACAAAGACAAACATGAAACCACATTCCCTGCCTTCGGGGAGTTTATAATCTATTGAGGAAGAAAGCACATACTTAAAGTGGAGATTAATTGGAGGAAGGGGCCAGAGGGTCTTTCCAAGTGAGAAATCCAGGAGCAGAGGGCAGCTTCAAGGTGAGAGGAGTCTGTAGTGCTACGGGGGGATGAGCAGGAAGGGAGGGGTACCAGACTTGCACCAAGTCAAGGAGGAAGGTCTCATTGTTACACATCTCTGCTTAACCTCCCCTTCCCATATTGGTCTCCAGGTATCTCCTGTGTGTCAGGCCCCAAGAATACCCCTTCCTGCCCACTTCCAAACCCTACCACATGCACCAGGCCATCTCCCTCACTCCCCTTCCCCCAGAACTTGGACTCTGCCTCTGGCACCCTGGGCCTGCTTCCCACCATGAAGTTTCCTGGTCCCCCCTCCCCCATAGCACCTCTTTTGGCATCAGAACACAAGCCCCTTGAGAGCAGGATCTGTCTGGTTGGCTTGTATTTGTATCACTGGTGCTTAGCCCTCTACCAGGTACAGGAAAAGTGCTCAATAAAGGTTTTTTCCATTCATTCATTCATTAACAAAAAAAGAAAACAGAGCTCCAGCTCTCAGACCTCATAGGTTCACAAGGGACTGTGGTGGGGCCACAGAGAAGTGTGAGCCAAAGCAGAAGCTGATGAGAGCAAAATGCTCCTGAAAAGTTAGAGGTAAGTTGGGGGAGGGAAGGAATCGAGGAAGGCAGGGAGCCCCCTATCCCTGCTGCATTCCAGACAGGGAGAGTTACCCATAGGCCTAGAGTGAGGGACCTTCCAAGGTCAGCTTGTTTTGCAGTTAAACTGGGGCCCTTAGAATTAAAGTCGCCTGCCCAAAGTCAAACAGGAGTAGAATTTGAATGCAGGACCTAACTGCAAATGCAGGGCTCTTTTCCACTGTTCTTCCAGACTTGCCAAAGTATCCATTGGGACCCTAGGCTACCCTGGTGAGTGGCCCACAGGGGCACGGAGTCAAACCAAAGTGGGGGGTGTGGATTGGGGTTGATGGGGGTAGGAGGAAGCCAACTTTCCTGAAAGTGAAGCAGGTGGAGTTAACCCAGTGCCAAATCCTCCCTCAAATACTGGCTGAGTGGCCCTGGGCAAGTCATTTCTCCTCTATGGACCTCAGTTTTCTCATCTGTCAAACAAGGAGGTGGAACTCCAAGGTCTCTAAGGTCCTAACTCACAGCCTGTGATTCTAAAGAGATGGTCCTTGAGGAAGCTTGGAGCCCACTACCTCCTAGAAACTCATTTTCACCACTGAGCAGGTGCACAGGAGGGGCCATAAAACATCGGCCAAGGGGCCAGAGAAGCTGGGGGTGAGGGGTGGATGGGGGGATGACAGGCCTCCTTACTCAGTCCCTTTGTGGGGCCTGGTCCTCCCAGGAAGGCTGGCCAGGGCCTGGGGCAGGAAGGGCCCCTCTTTCCCAAACCTGTTTTGTTATTATTTCCCTAGGCTGCCTGGTTTGACCTGCCTAGCCTCGGCATCCTGTGGTTGTGGATCCCTCCCCTCCCAGGCTTGCTGTGGGTTTGTGGAAATTCTTTTTTTTTTTGGCTAACCCTAAATGCGCTCCAGCGTTGGAGCCAGGGACAGCCTTCAAACACAGGACTTAGCCAGCAGGAAGCAGAAATGTTCCCATTTTAGAAAAAATTAGGAAACTGGGGCTCTGAGAGGTCAGCAGGTCTTCTCCAGATGAATGTTCCAGAGAGCCCCCCAGACTGAATTGCAGGGGCCTGGGCTGTGATCAGGGCCCTCCCAAACTTGAGTCTCTGGAAGGAAAGACTTACCTGACAAGTCCTAAGACAATCCAGCAAGGAAAAGTCTTAGCATTGAGGGAAGGTCTTAGCACTGAGGGGTACCAGGAAAGACATCTTGGAGGAGGTAAACTTGAAGGAAGTCAGGAAGCTGAGATGAGGCATGGGGTTGGGGGGGTGGGGTGCCTGAGCTTAGGACTCAGGGTCCTGAAGCTGACTGGGGCCTCTGATTATGTCTCCCTGACCTGCTCCTTTGGGCCCTGACCTGGATGGAGGTTTTAGGCTCTCGATGGATCAGAAATTTGGAGGCCAATTCCCTCATTTTACAGCTAAGAAAACTAAGGTCCACAGTGCCTGGCATGTAGTTAGCAGTTACATGATGACTGATAAAGTGACTCTCCAGGTCTCAGGCTCCTGGTATCTGAGCTCAGATCCAGCTCCTGCCTCCCTTGAATGGGGCTGACATTTTAAGCCTTCAGCAGACCCCTAATGCAAACCTAGCTGGGTGAATAGAAGGCTAGAAAGACAGAGCCTCACCACACTGGGAGAGAAAAACCAGTCAGAGGTGCCCAACATTGGCTGGATTTACACTGGGATTAGTTTGTCATTTTTTAGGCTTGCCCAGGGTCACACAGCTAGGAAGTGTTTGAGGCCATATTTGAACTCACGAAGAGGAGTCTTCTGACTCCAAGTGCTCTATCCACTGCACCACCTCAGTGCCCACAAACAAGCAGTAAAGAAGATAAATAAAAAGGCACATAGTAGGTGCTTGTTGGGTATTGGTACAATAATGTATAAAGTCCTTGTTTTCTCTAGGTGCTCCTTAGCCAACCAACAGTTTCCAGAGAAGCCACCAGTGTCATTTGGGCATCTGATTTCTATACCTTCCCCCTCCCCATGCTTGGTGGGCACAGACACACAGGACCTTCATACGTGCTTGTCACCTTGAATTGAAGATGACTGATGGGTAAACTTGCATAGCAATTATGAATCCTGGTGGGCTGGTCAGTGGGGCACAGATGAGAGACAAAAAGTTCCTGTGCTCAAGCTAATGCTACGTGGTGCGTAAAGGCACCATATGCACTGAGGAGACTGAGGTTGCTAGGGAGGGGAGAGGCTGGGGAGCTGCAGGGAAGGGATTCCCTGAGGCCAGGCTGTGCAGGGCACTGGGCCCTGCTGTCTGGATCTCCCTGACCATCTTCAGTCCTCAAGAGAGCGAGTGAAGGGATTAGAGAACATGCTATAATCAAGATTCTGAGGTCAGGGTTGCAGCTTGGAGGCTGAGCTGGACCTCCTTGGGTGGGGCCGGCCCTTGGCTGGTCTGACCACCAGGGGGCCCTCGCGGACAGTGAGTTCTCCCTTCCAGAGGCGGGCGGGGACGCCTGCATCACCTGTCTTCACTGCAGAGATGAGTCATGCCTATGCGCAGAGGCGGTCTGCCGAGAGCCGGTCGGGCCTCTAGGGGTCTGGGAGGCTTGAGAAGAGCCCTCTTTAATGGAACAGTGAGCTGAATGAAGGGGATGAATCCAGCACACTCATTTTCCAGATGAGGAAACTGAGGCACAGGGAGGGATGGCAGGACCACATGACTAACGTCTGAAGCACCCTGGTCAATGATCCCAACAGGACACAACCAGGACAGATCTTTTGTCTGTGTGTGTCTTTGTGGCACTGCCCCACCCGATGCCAAGCCTTGGGCCATTCACAGTTCAGGGCCCGAGGTGGCCAGGGATGTTTTGCTAAATATATTTGGAACTCCCAGAAGGCCTTGAGGTGTTTACAGGCTTGACTGTGTCACCAATAAAGCTAGGGCTGAGTCATCCAGAGAGTGATGAGGTAGAGAGTCCCCAGGGCTCCAGGGGTCATGTGGCTGGGATGGCATTTCCTGTCCTGCCCAGGCTTTGGCTCTAGTTTCCAATCTCTAAACTCCTGTTCCACAGTTTTATTTGGGGGGAAAGGCCATCTGCTAGACTCAGGACTCTTTTTATCCCCTTATCTTCAGAGGCCCAGGCCTCCGCTGGAGATAACTGTGACTCCCCAGGGCTTAAGTATGGGTTCAGGAATCACCTGAGAAGGCTCCATCACCCAGTAAGCATCAGAAGTAATGTCTCAGCCCAGTTCGTCTGATTCTAGAGCCGGTGTTTTCCCAGTACTGAGTGCTGGTGAGGCATCTCCCCCTTGGGTGCCTAGTCAACACCCCCAGTTCAACCTGCTCTCCTTTCAGTCACCTAAGCAGGAATCCTCAGGGTCATTGTGGTAAAACAGAGAGAGCTCTGAAGCTGGGGTTGATGCTCCGAGGTCTGAAACCTGGCTCTGATGATCACAGCCATGCTCTGGGCCTCAGTTTCCCCACCTGTAAAATAAGGGTTGGGCTAGGTGGCCCACAAGGACCCTGGCTGCTGCAAATCGATGTTCCCATGAGCCCCATGGTTCATCCTGGACCTTTCCCCTTTCCTCCTCAGCCCCACCACCTCCCCAAGATGCACTGTCTAGTCAACATCTGTCCCCTCCATCCCCAGCACCATCCTGTTCAGGCCCTCACCCTGCTTCCTCCTTCTTTCTGGAGTCTTTCCCTCTCCAGTCTTGACAACCTTGTGGTTTCTTCACATCTTTTCCAAACTCATCTCCCTAAGGCACAGAGCTGACCCTACCACCTTAAGGGCTCCCTGCTATCTAGAGGGGCCAGTGGATCAGCTTCAGTACAACCTTGGGCACAGCAGCCTACCTTTCTAGGCCTGTTTCCTCCCTAGGTTAGTAGGCCTAAATCCTATAGGGCTCCAAAGTCCTGAGGTTGAGATTCAGCGCCCCCACAATCTGGCTTCCCCCTTTCCTTCTGCTTTTCTCTTTCAGCCTGGTCACAGCCTCCGTGTGTACACATGAGCACAGAATGAGCTGGAGGCTGGCTGTTTTCTACTCTTGATCCTCTCTTTTCCAGCTCTGGACCTAGACATAGGCCACCCTCATTTCCAAGCACACCCCTTCCATCGCTGTCTGTGTAAAGCCTTTTCTTCCTTGAAGCTCCAGTCCAGGACCCCCTCCTCCATGAAGTCTTCCTGTTCTCCTCTCCCTGGCTAAAGTGATTTCTCCCTCCTGAAACATCAAGGATCAAATGAGATATTTATAAAGCTCCATGGGCTCCATCCCTGGCCCATTCTGAGCAGCTTTTTTTTTTTTCAGTTGTATCTGTCTCTTCTTGCCCCACTTGGGGTCTTCTCAGAAGAGGTACTGGAGTGGTTTGCCATTTCCTTCTCCAGCTCATTTTACAGATAAAGAAACTGAGGCAAACAGGACTAAGTCACGTGCCCAGGGTCACACACAGATAGGGCGTGTCTGAAGCCAGATTTGAACTCAGGGAGAGGAGTCTTCCTGACCCCAGGCTCTATCTACTCTACCACCCAGCTGCCCTGTTTCAGCTTTGGGAAACATTTTTCTGACATTCTATCTGCTGTGCCACCCAGCTGGCCCTCTGACAGACACATAGTAGGCACTTAATAAATGCTTGTTGCCCTCCCTTTCCCTTGTCAACTAGGATTGGTAGAGACCTCCCTTATAAAGGTAGTCAGTCATAGACTGAGAACAAGAAGGGGTCTGAGAATCCCTACAGTCCAACCCCCTCCCTTAACAGAGAAGGAAACAGTAAAGAGCACAGCCTAAACTTGAACCCAGATCCTGTGAGTCCCTTCATACTGCCTATTTGACCCAGTTTCTTGCTTTTGGATACATCTCCTTTGAGAGTGAGAGTGGGAAGAGAGTCTAGCTGCCTCACTGATAAAGGGCATCAGAAAAGGGTGAGGGGATCAGGCTGAGAGTGAGAAGGGTCTTAAAGGCTAGAGTGCTCCATGGAGGGAACATGCATTGCCCAAGGTCACTCAGGTGAAGTCAGGTTCAGAGCCCAGATTCCAGCCTGGCTTTCTAGTGGACTGAGCTGAACTGTCGGAAAGGGAGACCCTAGGTCATGGACCTTGGAGCGGTGTTCCCCACCCCCGCACCCTCCCAAGCCTGCCTGCCTCAGTCCAGCATCCTCAGCTGCCCCTGCAGTGTCCTTCTCCTGCTGCCTTCTCAGCCCTCTGAGTCACAATGCAGCACTCGGAGATTGGCAAGAAAGAACACCCACGCCTGAACTGATGCAGACGGAGCTCATGCTGCGGCAAGCAAGCAGTGACTGACAGAAGGCCTCCGCAGCTACCAGTCCGCCCAGGGAAGGGTTTGAACACTTTGGAATTTCTGCCTCCTCCTCCCAAGACGCCTTTGTTCTGAGACCTAAAGGCAGCTCTGAACCAGGAGCCAGGAGAACACGATTTTCCCTCAGAAATCTCAAGACAGGGGCAGAACAGTGAGCTTCGGGAGATTTGCCAAGCACCCCTGAATTTGCCCGCTGGACCATGGAAAGCCTGGGGGCTTGTAGGGCCACAGAGGCAGTGGGGACAGCAGGAGGTTGAGAACTGGTCTAGGATTACAGTGGGAAGTCACTGAGTCCAATCACAGATGAGGAAACTGAGGTCAGACAGAAGTGACTTCCTCCATATCAATCACACAGCAAATAAGGACCAGGTAGAATTTAAAACCAGGTCCTCTCACTCCAAAGCTAGGGTTCTGTCCACTGTCCAGTTCTGCTTCTCATGGGATTTAAGGAGAACTGGGTGCTGACTTTGTCACTGACTTGCTGAGGCAGTGTCCCACTATTACCACCTCCTGCCCCAAAGTCCAAATGAATGGAAGCTTTGGACACTGGAGAATCCCACCCAAGGAGAGGAGTGAGCCAGCTGTACATGTGACTTGTTACTAGACCTCTAGGAAAGTCCTGCTCCAGGCCTCAGGAGGGCTCAGCCACATCCCTCAGTGTTGAGATTTTCAGAGATGCCCTCTTTTCCAGAGCCGAGGCCCAGCCAGCAAGCCATACCCCTAGTTTGACATAACAACAATCCTTTGCACGCAGCCTCTGGAGGATCTCACCCTGTGGCAGAATCATCTAATTCCTGCCTTGCCTTGCCTAGCACCAGGTGCTCTCTCCCATGAAGGCTTGCTATGAATCAAACTCGTCTCCTCACTGCTGCCCCTCATCGTAAGAGCTACAGTTCACTTGGTACCCACTAGTACAAGTATTAAGGTCCCCTCACTAGGGGTGGGACCCCCTTGTTTGCAAGATGTTTCCCTCACTTTGAAATTAAACTTCTGTTTGATTCCTGACCTTCCTATCTCTAGTCTGCTCTGTTCAGCTCTGGCCATCCACTGACATTTGGTCCCACTGATACTAGGTTTGGAGGGAGGGCAGTCCGAGTATAGGGCACAGCTTGGGCAAAGACACAGAGGTGGGCCTCTGGAGAGCAGAGTCTGTTTCATTTTTTTGCCTTGTTTTCCCAGGCACTTCAGCCCAGCATCTGGCACAGAGTAGGTATTTTATAAATGCTGGCTGATGGATTGACTGATCTGTAAAATGAGGAGGCTAGCCTAGAGATCTTCTCCAAGCTCCACATCACCATCATGTTTGTGCTTGGTACACGCCAAATCCATGGGTGGCCTCTTCCTTTACCTTCTATGCAGGTGATCCCAGACCTAAAAAGCCTGCCCTAGTCTCTCTTGAGCTCCAGTCTCCCATCACCAAATGTCTTCTGGACATCTTGTACTGGGCATCCTGTGAATGTCCAAAGCAGAGTTCATATCTTTCCCTCTTGAACCTTCCCCTTTCAAAACTCCTTGATGAGGGCACCACCATCTTCCCCATGTGGATAGCCTCCTGGGGAGTAGGGAGGTAGGGAGGGAGGGGAGGTCTGCCTGCCTCAAGCCCCCCCACTGCACCACTCTAGGCCATCTGTTACCAAGACTTTCCTAAAGCACAGATGTACATCAACCTTGCCCCCTACATACCTCAATAAACTCCAATGATTCCCCATTACCCCCAGGCTCAAACAGAAAATCCTCTCTGACTTTTAAAGTCTTTCACAATCTGACTTCTTCCTACCTTCTAATCTTCTCAGACTTAACTCTGTTTGTACCCTAAGATCCAGTCTCACTGGCCTCCTGTTCCTTGCTCAGGACCCCCTCTTCCAGCTCTGTATTTGGGGTGTCCGAGGTGTTTGGGGAGGACCAGTACCCTGGTTGCCGAGCCACTCTCAGGGCTGCTCATCCACCTGCCCCCAAATCTCCCTTGTGACCCCAAGAAGCTGTAGCAGGTGCACAGGCCACACCCCAGTAAAACCATCTCAGCAGACCATTAATGGAGATGTGCCCATCTGCACTGAGGAGATAAGGCTCCTGGGACTTTTCTGAGCAGAAATCCTCCTTGCTAATAGATGTGGGAGGAGAAGGAGAGAGAAAAGCAGCTTGAATGATTCTTTCCATCATTCAATACCATAAATACTCATTAAAAGACTGGAATCTGGGAGATCCATGCCTGGGCTGCTCTCCCTCCTCACCTGCCTTGGCCTCTTGGTTTGTCTGGCCTCCTTCTAGACTCAAGACACCTTTCCCTGTGCCTCACACTGTGAGGGCCTTCCATCTTCCCACCTCTGTCTTATATGGACCCAGTAATTTCCATGTAGTCTCCCCACTTAGATTGGGAACTCTTTGAAGGCAGGGACCTATATGTTTCAGTTTCTTGTGTACCCCCCACCCCTTTCAGTAGTGTTGTTTTCCGGTAGTAAGGGCTTCCTAAATGCCTGTTTTGATTGATTGAGTGGCCCTGCAAGAACCATACAAAAACAGGTTTGGTTCTGCCCTCAGACAACTTAGGATGGGAGGGTGCTGTCTAGGCTCCACTTCTCCTGAGCACTTACCCAGCTACTCTGCCCAACCCTGGTCCGCTGGCCTTGTGCCTATGGAAACAAAGTTTCATCATGAACAGATCAGTCTTCTCCATCTACATTAGGGGCCCCAAACCATGGTGGAGTCAAACATGGTTTTCACATTTTTAAATAAAGTTTTATGTTAAAATATTGAAAGATTTAAAAATGTAAAGACCATTTTTCGCTCTCAAGCCATACAACAAAAAATGGGCCAGTGGGCAGGTTGGCAAGCTTGAGTTCTCTCTAGCCTGACCACTTTGGGTCAACCACACACATTTATCTCTAGGACCCTGGTTCTTTTTTGAGGTCTGCCATTAAGTAGAATCCTTTGTGAGCCTTGTAACATCTTATGTTGTGGGAGAGGCTGTGTGCCTAGTGGACCCAGAGCCAACCTGAGCTAGGAAAATCTGGGATGAAGTTTTGCCTCAGCTCCATACTAGCTGTGAAACCCCAGACAAGTCCCATCACCTTTTATTTGACAAGACCAGAAGTTTCAGAGGGATTGAGTAGACTTTGTTTTCCCAGCATTCCTGGCTTCTCTGCCTATTTTGTTCCTTCTGCCTAGATTGCATCCTTATTACTCATCCCACCCCCAATCTCTTCTCCCACTCCCCTTGGTGCTCCTGTGGCATCTGCTTTACCCTCTGGTTCCAGCCAACCTCCAAAGGCTGCTTTCCCTGCTCCACTTCCCAGCCAAAATGGGCTCCTCATTTCTCATCATGATGTCTTTGCTTATGAATAAGGGAAGCGCTGCCCACGCAGGTATATAAGTGTAGGTGGAAAGGAAATAGTCAGTGCCTGGTAGAGCGAGGCTTTTCAAGGGCAGGTTTTGAGAGAGCTCAGGCATCATAAGGGGAGCAGAAGAGGCCCTAAGGTTGGTCCCGATGCTCTCCTCTGAGAGAGGAGTATCTGAGTAGACCTAGGTCTATCTGCCCCCTAAACATTATTGGTCTAGGCCCATGACTGATTCTGAACAAAACGCCCATGCATTCCCAGTATTGAGATCAGAGAACCATATGCTGAGGTTTGGGGTGCTTAGGACCCCAAAATACCAATACTCCAGGCCCTGCCCAAATGAATTTGATCCAAGTCTTCTTACAGCCAAAGAAAAACAAAGTTTATTAAAGATTCCTCATATTGGATTGACTCTTAATAAGCCTCACCATTTGTGACACTTGTGTTGACAAGCAGGTCAGACAGAATCTGGGGGTGGTCTAGCAATCTGGGGGGTCTTGAGGAGGAGTCCAAGGAAGATCTTAATAGGACTGGGCTGACTATAGATCAGAATCAAGAGAGTGGGATTCTGATGGGATCAAAGATGGGAAGGCTAGAGGCAATGGAGACATAAAGGACAATGGAGAGCCAGGCTAGGTTAAGGGTAACAGATTTGGGCATGAAAAGTCCGATTAAATGGAAGATTCAAGAAGGTTCCAAGAGTCTGTACCCCATTACCAGGTCACTTCCCTAAGCCTGGCCCCTTGCCACACAAAACAGCCCAAATAGCGAACTGTGAGGAAGCCCAGTGGCATGATGTCCAGGCAGGTTCAGTGGGAGGGTCCTGGAGGATGGCTAGATGGGAGATGAAGCATGGTCTGGAGACAGCTAGCAACATGGGTTTTGTTGAACTGGCATTAATGCACCTACCAGGTGAAGAAAGACCATGGGAAATACTCAGGACTCAGAGTCTGGAGCCCTGGGTTCAAATCCCTCAACTCACATTTCCTAGGGATCAGTTTCCCTTCTGTAAAATCAGAGGGTTAGCCTGGATGATGAGTACAGGCCCTGCCCTCCTTGCCAGCTCAGGATCTCATGATCCTTATTTATCTCTGTGTGACTGCGTCTAAGAGACTGGCTAGAAACACTAGCTGAATGATCTCATCTTTCCTTTTCTATGCTTTCATCCTTCTCTCCCTTCAGTCCCTCCCAGACCTGGAAGGAGGGGAAGAAGTTGGGGATAAGAAAAGTCACCCTCCCTGACCTTTCCTGGTGAAATGAGGTTAAACACCACTTCCAGGGCAGCCTGGGCTGGGGGAGGATAAGGGAGAGTCTGGAAAGAGGCTGGGGCTGGGGCTAGGTGGTGGAGAGGGAGGGTCTCCAGAGAGCTGGCTGGAAATTCAGTCATGGAGCCTTTATTTCTGAGAGCTGTTTATTTGATTGTGTTTTTTAGCTTGAGTCAGCCTTACTCTGTTCTCTTTCCCCTGGGCCTGCCCAACAAATCACTGGGGAGGTGGAGGGAAGACTGGAGAAGAGGGGGGAAAGTGTGCCCAAAGCCAAGGCTGGGGAACTGCCCTATATTCCTGACCTCATTCTCAAGAACCTTCAGCTGTGGGCAGGACCATGTGAGCTAGGGACTCTTCCTGGCTCATAAGGGGAGTAATTGTGTCAGCCTGTGTCCCACGATTTTCCCAAGTCAGACCCCTGTGCCCCTTCTACTTTCACTCACTCATTTATTGAACTCTAGGCTTGGGAACTGGGATGGAGCTGTGAAATCAGCGCTTCTTAACTTGGGGCCCCTTTAAAGCATTTTGATCCCTGTATTTCAACATAATTGGCTTCCTTCCTAGTCGTCTATATTTTACTTTATACCCTTTGAAAACATGATGGTGAAAAGGAGGCCACACCTTATTGCCAGAGAACCAGAGAAAACCCCCTTCATCTAGCCCACCCACAGTCCAGGCTAGATCAGAGGGGAGACTCTTAAGTGTAGATAACATTGGGTCAATTTAATTTAACAAGAATTTATTAAAGGCCTACTATGTGCTGGGGAGGGCTAAGCCAGGAGATGAAAAATTTCCTCAAGTTCTGGACTTAAGAACTCTGATCAGATAGCTCCTCCACTGTTCCTGAATGGGGCTGGTCAATCTGCTCTCCCAGCTCTACTCTTTTTCCCCTAATCTGCACCAAATTTCTCCACCTGTGATTGTTTGCCCCTTTAGAAAGTAAGAGCAGGACCTGATTTGCTTTCAGTTCTGTATCCTCAAGGCTAGCACAGTGCTTGGCACATAGTAAGTACTTAATAAAGCTTTTTCATCCATTCATTCATTAATTCATTTATATACAGTATTACAACCCATACAAGAAGGGAATTCTTACTCCCCATAACATATCCCACACATGGTCATGTACCTTCTGTTTGAATCCCTCCAGCCTGACCCTCTCTCTAGGTAACCCATGACGTTAGGAGCAGCTCCAATCGGTAGAAAGTCATTCTTCCCTTATATTTGCCCCACTTGATTGTAGGGTCCCAGGCAGGCTATTATCCCATCTCTCTCCTCTCTCTTCCAATAATCCTCTCACCCTCTCACCCTCTTTTCTAGAGTCTGGCTTCCAACCTCATCACTCATCTGAAACCGCCCTGCCCAAAGTTAACAGTGATCTCTTTACTGCCATAGCTAAGTCTTTTCTCAGTCCCCAACCTTGATCTCATTGCACCCTTGGATACAGTCATTGAGGAGAGAAGAGGCCCACCCTCCTTATCACTACCAATGACTGTTGACCAACTGCCATCAATGGGCAGCACCTCCCAGACCACCGGTCCTCCTGCCAGCTCAGCCCTCATCTGGGGAAGCTACTCCTGGGAGAAGGGGCTGCCACCCCCAGGGCAGGCCCACCAGCCTAAGGTGAAGCAACAAGGTACCTGGGGGAGAGACAAGTGGCAGTGGGTGCTCAGCTGGTCAAACCAGGACCACCATTCTCCCACAGATATTAATGAAGAACGCCCCCTTCC
This sequence comes from Bettongia penicillata ogilbyi, assembly GCA_023548195.1. Lineage (NCBI taxonomy): Eukaryota > Metazoa > Chordata > Mammalia > Diprotodontia > Potoroidae > Bettongia > Bettongia penicillata. The sequence continues at coordinate 7,252,191 of JAJHZJ010000590.1, forward strand.
CCACCACACCTGAACCCATAGCCCTGAGAAGAGCAGGCCCTCTGGCCCAGCTCTCAGCCATCTCCTGTGGAGTCACAGCCTGGCTCTGCTCCAAAAGAGGCTTTGGCCACAGACACTGATGACCCAGGAAAGGGTTTGCTACCAAAGTCCTTGGCACTGCCAAACAGTTCACCTACAGGATCTGATAGGGCTATATGCTACTGAGAAGAGACCTGGCTACCTGCTTAGAACCCTGGGGCCCTTCCTTGGGACTTGAAGATAAAACCTTCCCTTTGGGGTATCTCCCCATTAGGATGGGAGTTCTCTAATAGCTAGGGCTGTGACTTTCTCTTTGTAGCCACAATACTTTGCACTTAGTAAGATTTAGTAAATGCTTTATTCACTCAAGCAATCAATCAATGACTCCCTCTTTTGAATATGCTCAGATTTGTGAGCCAGGGCAGGACTGTTTTGACCTTTATTGTATCAATAGGATTTAATCACACAGTAGGCACTTAATGCATGCTTGGTGATTTCTCTCTAACTTTTTGGGACACCTCCTCTCCTGACTCCCCTCACCCCACCCTCTCTTCAGTTTCCTGGGCTAGATCTTCCCCTAGATCAGGGAGGCTCCAGGTTTCCCACCTCTACCCTAAATCATGTCCACTAACCTTGAGGGTCCCATAGGGATCTGGCCTGGGCCTTCTCTCCTCTTTCTGAACTATGTGACTTGGTGACCTTATCAGCTCCATGGGTTCAAGGATCATCTCTCAGACCTATGGAACCTGCCTTGTCTTTTTCTCAAGTTCCAGTCTCCCAACACCAAAAGATGTCTTTTGAACATCTGAATTAGGTAGCTCATAGACATCTCAAATTCTGTGTGCATCTGTTCCCCCCAAATCCTCCCCTGTCACCCAGAATCACAACTTTAGTGGCAGCCTTTAATGCATTCATACTTAGACACACACACTCCACTGGTCTTACAGGTCCTTGGACAGAACAATCTATCTCCCAACTCAAGGTCTTTGCACTGACTGTGCCTTAGGCCTGAAGTGACCTTCTCAGACCTCTGCCTCTTGCCTTCTGGCTTTCATCAAGACTTAGGTGAAATCCTCCCTTCTACCAGAGGCATTTTCCAGACCCTCTCTCCCTCTCAATGCTAGTGGCTTCCATCTTCCTTCATATATACTGTGTGTGTGTGTCTGCACACATATCCTCCTTTACTGGAATAGAAGCTGCCTTTCAACCATCAGCTATGACTTCATAGCTCTCCTCAGCAATACAAGGATCCAAGGCAACTCCAAAAGACTGTGGGTAGAAAATGCCATCCACATCCAGGGAAAGAAGGCAGATTGAAGCAGGCTGTTTTCCCTTTTTTTGTTTTTTCTTTCCAGTGGTTCTCACTCTTTGCTCTGATTCTTCTTCTACAACATGATTAATGTTGAAATATATTTAACATGATCGTACATGTGTAACCTATATCAGATTGCTTCCCCTTGGGGAGGGGGAAGGGGGGAGAATTTGGAACTCAAAGTTTTACCAAAATGAATGGTGAAAATTGTCTTTACATCTAATTGGAAAAAAAAACTATTAAGAAAAAAGCAATCAACAGGTCATTTATTAAGCACTAGGGGTACAGAGAAAGACAAGACTGTTTTTGTCTGTAAGGAGCTCCCCGATTTAATGGGGGAAGCAACATGCAAACAACATATACAAACAAGATATGAACAGGAGAAACTGGAGACAACACCATTGGCATGGAACTCGAAAGGGCCAGGTCTGGAAAAATCTTTCTTTTTCTAAGCACTTAATACAGGTGCACAGACTTCCAGCCATTACTGCTGGGTTCTGCCCTCTGGGACCAAAGGGAACCATTCAAATACCCCACATCTTTCAAATATTTAAGGACAGATAACAAGCCCTGGGTGGGGGTGGGGGGGTCGGGCAGTGTCTTCTCTGGGCTCAGTGGTAGAGCCAACCATTCAGACCATTGACATGATATAGTTCTCCTCTTTCTTCCTCCTTCCCTCCCTCTCTGTTTCTTTCAACATGTCCATGTAATAATGAGTATGTGTATACACACGTTTCCTCTGTCATAATGGAAGGTTCTGGAGGGCAGGTGGGCACTGCTTAATTCTTGTCTTTCTTCCCCCAGAGTTTATGGCACTAGTAGGTGCTTTAAAACCAAAAGGGCCCTCTTGGTCAACACACACATGGGTGACATGCTCGCTAAGTGCGTTGCCAGTTGGAAAGCCAAGCTCTGCATGCTGTGGGGGGCCCATGGGGACACTAACTCGATGTCCCTGACCCAGTTCTGTCCAGAGCAGAGGGCAGGAAGGAAGGAAGCACCCAAGAGAGGGGCAAAGCCTGTGATAAGTGGAGCCCTCTCCTCCCAGCCAGGCTGGAGAGTGCCTGTGAAGTGAACAAGGCTGGGCTGACCCCAGGAGCAAGGCTGCCTTCCCTGGCTTCTCCTGCTCAGGGCTAGGTCAGTGCTGAGAGTCATCAGACATCCTGTGATTTCCCATGGAAATGACAGAGCCGGAATCCCCATCTAGCTCTTCTGACTTTCCCCAGACACACCAGCTCCAGGGTTGGGGTCCTGAGACTTTAGATGAGGGGGGGTCTCACAAGGGCATCAGCCCCTGGTTCCACGGTCAGGAGATGTGATTGTGACCTCTGGTTGGGACTGACTAGCTGTGGGCCCTAGTCAGGCCCAGTTCTTGGCCTCAGTTTCCCTTTCTGTCACAAAGGACCACCTCTGAGGTTCCTCTGCAAGGCTGCCCTACCCCCACTTTGCTTTGGAAGATAGAAAAGAAAGGGAGCTGCTCGCTCCGGGCCAGAAATAGAGGGAGAGCGGTTGCCATGGCAGCCGGGGAGGGAGGCAGGAAAGGCAGCCAGGCAGCCCGGGGCCACCCACTCCTTGGCTCTCTCGCACAGCTGCGGAAAGTCAGGCTCCAGCCTAGCAACAAGCCCGGGCCAATCACTGGCCAGGATTCTGTAGGCGTGGGACGGGAGAACCAATGAGAGCGCGGCTCTGCCTCGGAGCTGGGAAGACTGCAAGAAGCGTCATGTGGCCCGTTTCCATGGTGACGGTCCCTAGGTTGGTAAAATGCAGGCATGTTTTTGAGTTCTGGGAAATTCCACTCCAAGAAGTGGGAGGATGGGTTGGGAGGATGGGTAGGGGGGAGGGGTATGCGCATTTTAATATAGGGCCTACTGTGTGCCAGGCACCGGGCAAGGCGCTTTTACAGAGAACTTATTGATGAGAGAAGGCCTAGGAGAGGGCATCTCTGCTCCATTTCCCTCCTGCAGGACCTTGGGTCTCAGTTTCCTCTTATGTAAAACGTGGGGAGGGGTTGATTAGATGTCTCTGGGTGAGATACTTGTATCCCTCCAGGTCCATCTCCAGGTGGGACCCTGGGAGCTTCCAGGTGTGACTAGGGACATTAGAGAGGGGCAGACTTTAGCTCAATGATGCAGCACTCCCAGAGTTTGTTCAGAGATGGATGGGGCTGCAGGAGGTAGCTAGATCCTTGGGGGAGGGCTTTTTAGTACTTAGTAAAGAGTATTAATGAATCTGAAAGCTAGAAAGGCCCTTAGAGGTCATCTAGTCCAAGGCATCATGCACCTCTGGCATGTTTTTATGGAGTCAGATTCATAGGATTACAATAGACACAACTTATATTGAAATAAAGATGCGATTCACTCCCCCTACTCCCATCCAAGTGCATAGAGTTGAGGAAATGCTGATAAGAACTCTTGGTTTCAGTACAGCCTTTCCTTTTTCAGATGAGAAAAATGAGGCCCCAGGAATTAGTCCTGTGAGAAGTCACCCAGTGAGATCATGACACAACTGGGGCTGGGATTCCTGACTCTGCTGCTGGGCCCAGGTCTCCACAGCTATCTAGAAGATGTCAGTCGTCTTTGGTCGGCCTGTAACTCTTCCCTCACCCTCCCACTGGGCCCCAGCTGAAACCTGATCTGGTGTCCACATGGGGACCTCTATTTATTACACATTCCAGCTGTCAGAAGAGCCCAGTCTCCTGGAATTCAGACTGGGCAGTGGGGGTGGGGGGAGGGGGGTACTATTGGGTGTTGACCATCCTCCACCAGTCTCTTGTTTCCTATGAGAACTGTCCAGAGGCAAAGAGTGTGTAAGGGGGACCGGAATGGAAAAGATCCTACTAGTGGATTACTGGATGTCATAATGAGTTGCACAACACCAACACACCCCAGAAATGTCAGTCCAGGATCTTTGGCATTTGGCTGAAGAGGTCAGAGGTTAAGGACCGTGGATGTAATTCTCAAACTGTCTCTTCTCAGGCCTCATTGATCTAGCCTGGAGCCCAGGGAGACCAGGTGAGGTCTGGAGACCACAGCAGATGAGACCTCGTCAGCTGAACACCATACCCAAGGCTGCCAGGGATGACTCATGTTTGACAAGATGACACAGAAGACAAAGATGGCATCTTTGGCCCCTCCCTCATCCCCTTCCCAAGGCCTCTGAAGTGACTCCAAAGGAGATGTTCAAGAGGTCTCATCAGACAACTATGGAAACCCTCTCTGGAATCCTAGGGTTTGAAGGACTCTCCCAAGATGATGTCATGTTTCCTCTGGCCCTATGGGGCACTGAACCCAAATGGCCCCAAATAGACACTAGCCTCAACAGCAAACAAGCTCCACATTGAAGTTTTATAGAAAAAACTACCTAGGTAGTTGTAGACTACCGACAACTTCCTAGGTAGTCTAGTGTCTACTGAGTCTTAGAGGAAGCTATGATATTTATTAAAAGAAATATTTAAATTTTAACTAAGGCAGATTTAGTCAGCCAATTTGGTCCTTGGTGGTATGAAGAGCATGGCTGCCAAGGTCCTCAGTCATTCATTCCTGCATCCAATAAGCATTTATGAAATATCTACTGTGTGCCACCATCCACGTAATTAATTAATGCAAATCATCAATTAAAAAAATGTTGATCGTCATCTCCTAAATTCAAGGTACTAGGAAGGATGACAAAGGGGAGTCTTTGTTTATCATCATCAGGGAGAATAAGGTACATGCACAAACAAGGCTGGTATGAAGTGAACTGTACTCACAGGCAGGTCTGGACAGTCTTCTGAGAAGGCTGAGGGGAGCGCTGCAGGGGAGGAGGAGAGGCCTTCTTGGAGAGAGACACCTGAGCTAGGTCTTAAAAGAGAGATTTCAGCTGGCACACAGTCAGGAGAACAGACTGGGGCCAGCACTGGGCAAAGGCCTGTTGGCAGGAGAAGAAAGGATGAAATTAGGGAATGGGAGGGAATCCAGTCGGGTGCGCCAGTGAAGGGAGTGGAAAGGCAGGTTGGGGCAGATTGTGGAGGGCCAGGGCCTTGACTGATAGGCTGAGGAGTCTACGCTTTACACCATGGACAGTGGGGAGCCATGGAGAGGTTTTGAGCAGAAGGGTGAAGGATTCAATGGTAGCCTTAGGAAACCCCTTTTCCTAGCTATGGGCTAAATAAAATGAGGTATGCAGTTTCTCCCTGGCACGTAGGATGGCTTTGGAACACCAGGGGCTCTTTAGAGGCAGTTAGCCTCCTCAAACTCGGGGTTTGTTTCCAGGTATGCTCCTCAAATGGGACCCCAGGGTCTCCTGGCCCTGCCTATGGCTTTGGACCCTCAAGGCATGCTTCACAGGCCCTCCAGTGTGGCCTGGGCATGCAGAAGTGCTGTGCACACACATGAATCCGTTGGAATTGCACAACCCTAGCAAAGTCCTTCTCTTACTTTCACCAAACCTAGGAATCTATTGCTATACTGCTCTGGGCTGAAACAGAGTGGGCCCTGTGATTTTCCTGGCACATGGGGAAAGTCCTCCCATGGCGGGGAACGCTTCCTCTGTTCCTTCGAGCCTTGGATAGTTATCTACAGCCCAGAGGGGCTTGAAGTGCCTGACTTGACACATGAATGAAGCAATTCCAGCTACCAAGTCAACTAGGTACACCAACCCCCTCCTACCCATACCAAGCTTTAGTTGCCTTTGGAAACATCCTGGGTAGATCAGAAAAAAACAAACCAAAGCCTGAATTTCCCAATCCCTTGGAAGTCATGGGTCAGTCTCTCAAGTCTCTTTAAGCCTGGAAATAGGATTGCAGCCAGATGGGACCAGGCTTTCAATGATGAACAAGGAGTCAAAATTGGAGTCTGGAGGTAATAGGGGCCCACTGGATTTACTGAGGCGTGGAGGAAAGACAAGGTCACACCTGTGGTTTAGGATGATCACCTCATTGGTGGTGGAGGATAGAATGAGGAGGGCAGAGGCTTGAGGGGGCAACTGTGCCTGTGGCAGTCTGGCTAAGAGGGGCCAGTGCCTGAATAGGGACAGAGGCCACATTAGTGAGGAGGAGGAAGAGAGGATGGGTGGGAGAGAATTTGTGGGGGCAGAACTGCCAAGACTGACTGGACACCCTGGGGGGATGAGACAGTATACCTGGGGCTCACCAGACTGGGAGCTCCTTGAGGGAAGGCCCTGTCTCAGTTGTCTGGGGTGCACAAGTGAAATTATTTGCTCTGGATCACTGCAAGGGTCAGAGAAAGGACATGAATCCAGGCCTGGGACAGGCTGCCTCTAGCCAGAGAAGGAGCTGAATCCAAGCTGAATTATCCCCTTTTGGTGCTAAGCTAGGCCTTGAAAAGAACAGTAAGAAAGTCAAGGCCTGTGGTTGTTTTCTCTTGTGGGGTCAGACTGTAGAGAGCTTAGGATGCCAGCCTGGAAGTGGCAGGATGGCATGAGATGAGGCATTTCAGCCTCTGTCCTTCTCTCCCACGGCCCACCCTGCTGAGCCTGCTCTCCTGGCCAGGCCTCTCCACGCGCTAGGGCCAAGGCTCTGTGCCTAGAACACTCTGTCATTTTAACTAAAGAAGGAGGAAACAGAAAGGCAAAGGGCAGGTCACACTCCAGAGACACAGATTAAAGGAGGCAAAGAAGGACTTTTGGAAGGCTTTTTCCTCTGGTTTCTCCTCTCCCTGGAAAAGTAACCCCCCCCAACACAACCTTGGATTCCCCAGTTCTGTAACCTCCCATCCATGTGAACAGGTCACTTCTCTCTGGGCTCATCTGAAAAGGGGGGATCACCCTAGATCTGGGATTCTTAACCTTTTGTGGGTCACAGACCCCTCTACTAGACAACTAGTGAAAATAAAGATGTATTTTTTCCCCCATTCACATTTCCAGAGCCCCTTGGAATCTGTTCTTGAATGGATCCCTAGGTTCAGTGATATCAGGCCTAGTTCTCTGTTCTGTAACCCTTTGGGAGTACAAGACCTCTTAGCTTGAGGAGACCGTGATGAGGCAGGATTCTCTCTGTAAAGAAGAAACCTTGTCCTTCATTACTCTACTTGAAAGGCTTCAGTTTCCGTAGAGACTGAGCTGGGCTGTTGGTGGTGGGGGTATTGATTTTTACTTCCCCTGAGATGTACTTCTTTGTCTGGGATGCAGATGATCTTTGCCTGAGCTCACTCACTACTTACTTCACTTTCAGGGATGTGAGACTTGGAACTGCGTCATCCATGCGGGCAAAAATTTTCCTACTGCAGAGGCTGACTGCAGAGCTGGGGGTGGTGAAGAACATTTTTGCCTTGTCAGAACACTGCAGTGTTCTGAATGGGAGGGGAGGATGAGCTGTAGGAGGCCTTCAGGGGACCAGCAAAGCCTGCCTAGAGCTAGAGCTAGAATGGGGTCCAGTTCACAGACCCCTTCTCACAATAATGTTTTGTTTCATACTTTCAGAAAGGAAGGAAATGTTCCATTTTAGTTGGAGGTTCAGGAAAGTAAAGCTGTCACTTTTTTCCTTTCTGAGTTCACAGAGTTCTGTCTATGATCTCAAGTTAAGAACCAACACCAGAAAGAAAGGTAGAGTCAGCACCCTACAACCCTACAAGCCCTGTCTGAGCTCCATTCGAACAAGCAGAGGTGAAATATATTGGAAGGCTCAGACGAGACAAAGGGAGAGGAGCACTGCTTTTCACCAGCTTTGAATCCTGCCCCACAACCTGGGGGACTGAGCCAGGCAGGGGTTTTGAGCCTCTGTTTCCCCTTCTGTAAAGGATGACATTTGAGCTGGCTATGCAGCTCTGAATCGTCCAATCCTATTAGTGACAAGTGCATTCTCTGGCTTTGGAAACAGAAGCCTGGGCTCTGCTATTTCATGTCTCTGGAGGACAGGTGGCTCGTAAAGCAAGAATGCACACCCCTTCCCTTCCCCTACCTTTGCTCCGGATAGACATCTGCCAGCACTTGAGGGCCCTTCCCTTTTCCTGGTCACTCAGGAGCAAAACCTGGGCTGAGAAAAGACAGAAAATTGTCCATGTTCTTGAGAGGCATGAATTCCATGAAAGCCAAGCCACAGAGCTGGAGAAAGGGGGGAAGAGTGGGGGGTGTGGGGTGTGGAGAGAGGCAGGGAAGTGGGTCTGGCAATCTGAGGTCTTTGGACAAAGGCTCCATTGGAAAGGCCCAAGCTCAGCAACACTTGACTTTTCATCCCCTGCAGCTGCAGCTTGGGTTGGAGATAGTGGCCATTGATCACCTGACTTCCTGCTTGGTTTATGGGGCCACCTGTGGGTCCCCCCTTCCCCAATCTTCTTCCCCTCTTCAGGCCCCCCCTTTAGCTGATGAGCTGGAACTGAATCTGTGCCAAGATTCGCACTGATGTCCCAGAACCAGAGACTCAGCCTTGGAAAGAATCCAGTTCATCTTGTGCTTTTCCAAGAACACTCTTGGAATTTTACCCACCGAGTCCTCCAGCCTCGACTTGGGGACTCCTGTGATGGGGACCTCACTGACCTCTGACTTAGCTCACTCCTCCTCAGGACCGGCTCTGAAGAGGAGAAAGCCTAAGCAAAACCAAATTACTACTCTTTGTTCTTATTGATTCATTTCTATTGGAGAATGAGGGAGGGCTAGAAACAACTGACTTGAGTACATACTAAATAGTAAGTGTTTCTTGTTTACCCAGGAACCCTGAGGGTCTTTCCCTCCCAGTTTGATCTTTTTTTCTTTTATTGAAGGGGCCATCCTTAGAGTAACTACTTAAAGAAGCCTATTCATTGAATGGGTATATCTCAGTCAAAGTGAGAATGTGTAAATAAAAATCCTTTGCCTGAAAGAGCCATTGCATCCTGGGTGGTCTCCAGTTGTCCAGATGAATATCTGGCCACTGGACCCAGGTGGCTCAGTAGGAGAAAGTGAGGCTGGTGACCTTGCACAGTTCTCCCTCCCTCAGACCAAAGTCAACTGCAAATCATGTCATCATCTCAATGTCAAGAACAAAGGACAAACACAACATCACACAACACACAAGCCAAGCTTAGTTACTGAGTCTATGCCGTAGAACAGAAAGTCCTTAAAAGCAGGAACTGTTTCTCTTTGTTGTTTTTCTACATAGAGCCAGCACCTGGCAGGCCTAAGTGGGTACTACTGCAGTAAACTGAATTTTGAGGCTGAGACCCTGGATTTGAATCATGCCTTGTATGAACTGGCAGATGTCCCTGGGATCCAACTTGATTCTCTAAGAGCCCCTTTCCTACATAAATGCCTTGGGGGACTTAAGTCCCCAAAGATAGAAGAGTTTGAAAAAGTGGGATCAGGGCCTGAGTTAGGAAGTGGTGGAGGGGAACTGAGGGGATGGGAAATTATTGGGGGTAGAAAAGGCAGGATTTGTGAGGATAAAGCCTTCCAAGAGAAATCTTAAAAGGCTTTGAAAGTGGCTTCTGATGCCCGTAGGATGGGGGATGGTTAACTAAATACTGCTTGGTGAATGTCATGGAATATTCCTGTGCTCTGAGTATTGACAAAGGGCATGAATACAGTGTAACAGGAGACAGAGTGAATTCAATTTATGACAAGGCAAATGAAAAATGGATAGAACCGGAAAACACCAAGAATCCAAAAGTGAATGCGGCAAAAACATGACCACAGGAAGAGACGGGAGTGGAGGTGAACCAAACCCCTCCCCCTCCCCTTTAAAGACATCTGGAGGTCGACAACTCTCATACACTGCCATACGATGTATTATCAGGCACACGGATCTTTTTCCTTTTTTTTTTTTTGGTCTTTCAAAATGTTCCTTGTTAAATAGGATGCTGTCTGGGGAGGGATTGAGGAAGTCGTACAGGGAGTATGTACTTTACAGGGATATTTTAAAAACATACCAATAAAAACTAAGTTTTTAAAAGTAGCTTCTAAAACAGGATTGAAAAAAGATCATTTGAAACCCCCCCCCTTAGGGGATGGGTGTGAATCCCAGTGACAGATCTGGGCCCTGCTGGTTCAGATGAGATGAGGAATTTCTCCAAAAATAAGGGACTCATGATGCAAGCTGGGAGAAAGAACTGGAGAACATTCCAATATGAGAAAAACAAGCCCTGGGAAGACCCATGAAACACTCAGCAGGGAGCTGTGAAAGATGGGCATTTGTCACCAGTAAGATCTAATTCCAGAGCCTGGCACCTAGGAGGGGCAGGATGAATGCCTGGTGACTCACTGATGACATTCTCTAAAGTTTTTAGCAAAAATTAGTCCTTAGCAGCAAAGCCCTAACGCTCACCCTGCAGCCCCCTTTTAGGGGGCTGGAGGGATGCAGAAGCCCTTGGGTTGGGAGAGGACGGAGCCTCTCCCCAATGCAGGAAGGGGCAGCAGGACCTCTCCGGTCCTGCAAGGAAGGTGGACTCCGCGGTCTAGTCCGCTTCTAGCCCAGTGCAGGTCCCTCCACCTCTAAAATGGGGGTTCCTCACTTCCACACCTCCCGGGGCAATCACGACCAAGCCAGGAATTGAGTCTCTGTAATTTCCATTAATGGTCTAAGGGAGGGAGGGCCTGGGCCACAAAAGGGGTTAGAATGAGGGCAGCAGTGACCTCCAGGAAGGAAATGATGCGAAGCCGAAGCCCTGACCTCGTACTCTGGGGCCCATCAGCCCTCATCTCCCAAGGGCCCCAGATGGACCCCCGCCCCTTCCCCTTTCCTGCCAAGATAAGGGGAATGCATGTAGTAAACAAGCAAACCTGGCCTGGGATCAGTGGTCAGCACTGGGTACAAGCCCCGGCAGCTCCCCTCCGAAGCATCTGGACCTCGGGGTTACCATCTGTGCGATGGGGGCGCTCAGAGTAGGCTGGGAGGGCAGGGAGTCAGAGCATTGAGAGGACCAGGACCCCTGAGATCTGGGCAAAGACCTTCCCCATCCACACTGTTTCCTTCCAAACAGAAGGGGTCGGACTGGAGGGTCCTGAAGCGCCCCCGCCCCGCTTCACCCCCCAAACAGGTACCGCAGAGGCCCGTCTGCCTGGGCTCACGGGCGCTCCCCCATTCCAGAAAAGGATCGGGGTACGCAGACACGCGCGGTGCTCCCGGCACTCCCCAGAATCGCCCCTTTCCCCATAGCTTGCTCCCTCTTTTCTGCTCGGGGTGGGGGTCCCCTCGCATCCTAAACCTCGGTTTCCCCTCCTGTAACATTGGGGGGAGACTAAATGGGCTGTTAAGGTCCTTCCTTTCTAGGGCTACTTCTCAGCCTCGGTTTCCTCCTCCGAACCACGGGGATCATACCACCCCTCGTTCCCTGTGCCTCAGTACCCCACAAAAAAGGGAATGAGCTTTATTTTCTTCCCTTCCCCCCAAACAAGCGAAAAAAAAGCCGCAGTGGGAAGGTGGGGGCGGGGGTAGAGAAAAGAGCCGCGCACGCGCAGTAACTCACTGCGCCATTCAGCGCCGCACCCGCGGGCGGCCAGGGGCGGTTGCAGCCGGTTAGAACCGGCCGAGGCCTCACGCGCGAGCTGAGCAGGACACAAAGGGAGGGGGCCATCTCACCCTCTGCAGTGGTATCCTTGCGCCCGGCGCCGCGCCCCGCCTCCTCCCTATGCATGCTCCATGCTCGTCACCTCCCTCCTCTGTCACCATCCTCTCCCTCCCCCGCTTGGCTGGGCCTCTGGCTGCGGCCGAGCTAGGTTTCTGACTCCCAGAGAGGCTTTAGCGATAGAGAACCCATTGGAGTAGGGAAAGACCCCGGAACGGCCCATTTCTTGCCCAAGCTTTTAGAATGCAGCTCCGTAGTTCCCATTGTACTTGAGTAACTATGGACCTGGGAGCTGCCTGACCTTGGGAAAGAAGGAGGCTTCCCAGCCCTCATGGCAGGGTAGCAGTGCCAGGCATAGCTCCTGGGCATCCTGCGGCTGGGCTCTGGGTCCTTCTCCTTCTTAGGGCTGATCAGTGATCAGGGCTCGGGGCTGTTGCGACCCCCACCCCCAGCCTGGCCCCAGCACCTGCTTGGCTGGCCCAGGCCACCTTCATCCAAAGCTGCATTTGGTAATCAATCATATTAAGTCCTGCCATTTTGTGGGGCCCAAAGGAGATAGGGAGGGAAAAACCACGTTCTAGCATTTTGGACTAGTTCATTTTGCTTGAGACAGTCTTCAAGTAGATGCTAAACAGCAAAAAAACCCATGTTTTTAAAGTTTTTACATAAATGACTAGATCTCTGTAAAGCCAGCTCTAACCTTAAATGGAAATCAGAAGTGGAAAAACAAGTATTTCTTGTCATTCGAGAGATCGCCATTACTAGGGAAACTGCAGTAAGAGAAAAGGAAAAGGATCATTTGATTTATATTTTTCTTAATTTTTTACCTTTTGTTTTTACACCACCATTTGGAAACACTCCCATTCCCCCTCAGTTTCCCTTGGAGTCCCTTCCCCAAGTATATATTATTAAAATCAACTGAAATTTGTATTGAAAAATCTTGACAGTAAAAATTTTTAGAAAGGTTAACCTCTTTCAAGGGTGTTATCTGGGAACTGCACAAATCATAAGATGCTATAGGACTGGTGGGAGTGGGGGTGGGAGCATCAAATGACTTCAGCCTAACTTGGGGGGGGCGGGACACAGCAGATGAGGCTTCAAGTGATTTACCGACACAATGTTGGGCAATCATTCTCTGTCTCTGGGATGGCCTGTGAAATAAGGATGTTGGTCTATGGATGGTTTCTTCTGTTTATGATCTTTCCTTGATTGTGACTCAGTTTCCCTATATGTAAAATAGGCTTTATCTAGATTCAGAACAAGATTCTTCACTTTGTGTTTGTCATGAACCTTTTGAGTAATCTGAGGAAATCTATGAATAGGCATATCAATATGTTTTCAAATGCATAAAATCCATAGGATTACAAGGGAGACCAATTATATTGAAATAACCAATCTTATATGTGTGTATATGTTGATATATACATACAGGCAGATAAGTATCGACCCAGGTGTACCTGGGTGGGCCTCTAAGGTTTTTCTCTATCTGTAAATCCTATGAGATCCCTTTCTGGGTCTTCCTTTCTTCATTTGTAGAAGGAGGGAGATGAAATAGAAGGGTGCTTTTTAATGTTTCTCACTGTTAGTTCAGGAACAAAGAGACCACCAGGTCTAGACTTGGTTAAAAGCCAGCTTGGTTAGCTAGCCTCTGGTCAAAAAACCTGTTTGAATGATATCATGAGAAAGACCTGACCCCCCCCCCCCCCCAGCTATGTCTGGTTTTTAGAAAAACCTATTAAAAACTTCAACTAAGAAAACTAGACAAGATTTAAAAAAAAAAATCAAAAGGACAGGTTGCCCTAGGTAGAGTTCGGGAACATTTTGCAGCTGTTTGGCCCTTCTTTTCTTTATTTGGAAACATTTTCAAGACAGAGGCTCAGATGCAATCCTTGCAAGGAATTTTTTTTGGATTCTTTCACTCCTTCACCCCACCCCCACTCTCCAAAGGGCAAGAGAAAGGGGTGAGGCCGATACATATTATTTAGCTCCTTGGAAAGCTCTAAATGGCCCCAGGACAGCGGGCCCCGGAAAAAAAAAGGTGTCTTGGTCCCCCGCGACAGAGACAAAGAGAAATACACAGAGAGAGACATGGACAGAGGAGATAAACAGAGAGATAGTGAGAGTAGGCGTGTAGCTCAGCATCCCACAGTTCTGGGCTTGCTACATAGTTGCCCCGGACCATTGTTTTCAGTTTCCTCCCCCCACCCCTCCCCCTTGTTCTTTTCTAAGTTTCCCCTTTCCTACTCTCCCTCCTCTGCACCGCCCCCCTCCCCCAGCCTTGTTTATTTCCTGGGCCTTGTGCTTTTCCAAAGCTCTGGGCAGTGACCCAGGTATAGACTTCAGTTTGGGGGCTCCCCTTCTAGGGCATTTCCGGAGGATGCCCCTTCCTCAGTTTTCCTAGAACTAATTTGTCAGTCAATTGGCTTTACTGGGCTTTAGATTTTTCTAGAACTTTTGCTTCTTCGCTTTTTTTTAAAGTACAAATGTGGTCGCGAAGGGGATTTGCAATTAGTTGGCACACAACCTCGGCATAAAACTCACTTTAGGCCTATATTAGTGAAAGGGCGAGGGTGGGGAGTGAGGGCAGGGAAATAAAATCTAAGGTCTTGGGGAAAAAAATGCTAGGGACTATTTTTGCTTGCCTAACAAAGGGGGCGGAGTGTTACGTGTTCTTGGCGGTGAGACTGTCTGTGGTGTATAAATAGTCCTCCTCTCAACGCCCTATCAGGCAGACGGCAGGGAGAGAGGCTAGGCGATAGATCAGGTAGGCTGAGGGAAGCTGGAAGGGAGGACCTCAGAGGCATTTTAGAAGGAATTTGCTCAAGGATTAAGGAGGTAGCCGGTTATCTGGGTTAAATTGTTTTAGCTTTCTTTAATTCTTAAATTTAATATGAAGTATTGTGCATTTTATGATATGAAAATTTTTTCAGGCAGCCAAATGAAGGTTATTACTTTCAAAGACAATCGAAAGGAGGCAAACGTAAGGAGAAATGAGCTAATTTTAAAAGAAGGTTGAGCTAGATCAGGAAAAACGCTTTGAAAGAGTCAAGATAGGAATCTTATTTGGTCTAAATTTTAAGTCGAGATGCCTTTTTCCTTAAGGACAAAACTGGCCCTATTCGAGTTTCGTAATAGTAGGATTGACAGAAAAGAGAGCTTTGTCTTTAATATACGCCTAATAGAAGGGCCAAGGAGCAAGCCTTGGGAGCCTTAGCAGATGGCAAATTTGACCCAAAAATAAAGACTAAACTGAAAATAATGGAAAATGCAAGGAAACTAAAATGGAAAATAACTAAAAAAGCCTTTAAAATGGCTGAAGCTGCTGTTAGATGGAGGAGAGACAGCCAGACAACTGTGAGAAAACTAGCATCAGAAAAAGCAGGAACGAGAAAAAAAACCAGGAAACTGTAGAAATAGATCCCCGTACAGCGAGGGGGAAGGAGGAGAGGAAGCGTCGAAAGAACGTTTAGAAGAAAAAAGGGGAAAATAACGAACAACTGGAAAAGGAAGATAGAAGTCAGGAAAATATCATTTTTGAAGAAGGCAATTAGGAATTAGAAAACTAGACAGTTTGAAGAAGGAAAAGAAATTTAGAAATAGGAAGAAAAGCTTTGAAGAAAACATTTAGAGAAAATAGCAAATGAACAATTTGAAGAAGGAAAATAGAAATTAGAGAAATTATGAAGAAGGAAAATAGAAGTTAGAAAAAAACAAGATTGGGAAGAGGAAACTAGAACTTAGCGAGAAGTAGCAAGAGGACAATTCGAAGAAAATAGAAATTAGAGGAAAAATGAGCAAAGAGGACCATTGGGAGAACAAACTAGAACTTAGAAAAACATCAGGAAAAGCAGAAAACAGCCTAGAAGAGGATGAGGAATTTTGAAGACAGGTTTACTAAGTAAACTAGCAGAACCTTTTGAAAGAAAATTGACAGCAAAAGGCATCTAGAAAGGAATTGTAGCTGGAGAAAATTTGGAAAAATGATAGAAGAAACTAGGAAATTCCACAAGATAAATTAGCTAAAGAAGAAATAGGAAAGTAGCCAAAGAAAATAGAAAAATTTTGGCAAAAGAAAAAACGCGAATCTTAGAAAATAGGAGTGGTAAGAAAAAAATGTTAGGAAAATAGAAAAAAGAAGAAAGCAAAAGACTAGAAGATTAGGAAGTTAATGAGGCAGAAAAAAGTAAATAAAATTTAGAGCTTAAAGAGAGACATCTGAAAATATAAAAATTAGAAGAAACCTAAAAAGAGAAGATAGAAAAAAAAGAAAACATTAAAAATAGAAGAAACTTTAAAAAAAATGGAAAAAAGCCTAAAAAGCTCATTGGCAGGGACTATAAAATATAGAAACCAAGTTAACCTGCTAAACTAAAAATTTAAGAGGTTGAGATTTGAATCTACTTGGAAGATGAGTCAGCCAGCGTAGAAGAGGAGCCATTTTAGGAGTTCGAGGAAGAAAGGGCACTCCCTCCATGGCAAGGCTTAGTTGGCGTAGCTGCTGATTTAGGGAATGGACTGAGCTGATTGATCTAGTTTAAAAGGCAGTCGTTTTTGTAGAGATCTTAGAAGCTGCATAGGCGCTCTCTATATTATAGATAATGCTTTTAAAGCCAACTATTTTAAGATAATTTAATTTGGGACTTAAAAAAAAACCTTGCCTTGGACTGAGCTATTTGAGAAAGTAATTGACGAGGGAGTGCCCGGCAGCCCGCCCCCAGCGGCTGCGAAGCCAGCTAGGAAGCAGACGCAGAAGCCGCAGACAGGACCAGGACCCTGGACAGGGACAGCAGCCGGCGAGGAAAGAAGGAAGGAGCAGCCCAGCAGCCAGTCAGCTTGGTGAAGCTAGGAAGGAGGCCCCAGCCCCTGACAGGAGAGCAGAGCAGCGCGGCCCCCTAGGCGAGCCAGGACCCCAGAGCAGAGAGCCGGGCAGGAGGCGCGGCAGCAGCAGATGCAGATGCGGTGGAGCAAGGACAGGCAGGAGGGCAGGAGGCGCAGCTAGCTCGGCGCGGTTGGTGAATTCAGCTGGGAGCCAGCGTGGCCACGATAGGGGCCTTAGAGGCTGCAGCAGGGCCCTGAGCGGTGGTAAATGCGGGAAGTTTTGATAAGCCAGTAATTAATGCCTTGGAATGTGGGGAAGTGGGGTGTATATAGTATGGCTGTGGTCTAGGCACGGCACTGGGACTGCTTAGCTGTGGATGGATGGTGTAACAGTTCTCTCTTGGGGAATGTTTGGCTGTTTTGGGGTTGTTGTAGGTTTCTCTTTTTCAGTGCATCTGTCTTGTCTGAAGCTTTTGGGGGCAGTCTGCCAAGGCCTGGAGAGTGTTACTTGTCTGCCTAATTAGGATTCCTGCAGGTTTCCTTTCAATGCTAAGAATGAATGGTAGCTAGCCATTATATTGCTATATTGTAAAAGCAAAGCAAATTGGGGGCAATGGAGTGAACCTGAAGAGAGCTGGAGAACCCCCCTGCACCTTGTTGAGGAAGTGTATAAGCCACTGGATTTGGAAGCAGTTAAGTTCATCTTTCAGCTTGGACAAATTATCTGAGTATTTTGATTTTATGCCTAAACTTTTTTTTTCTTCCCATCCCTCAAATTTGAATTTTCTAAGTAAGAATGTTTTTCTTAAAATGTTTTGGGGGGGGCTTTTAAAGGGTAGGAACTGGGGAGGGCAATATTTTTGTTCAGTTCTTTTTCCCCCAGGTATTTTCTAGAGCTCAAGGTCAGATGACTCGAATATCAAAGAAAAAGAAGCCAGTATCAGGATAAACAAATACTACAAAACTGAAAGGTTTTTAAGCACTTTCTAGAAAAACTAAAGCTTTTAAGTTAAGCTCTCCATTAAGGTGTGCTGGAGCTGGAAAAACGGCTGGTAGTTACGTTTTCTTTTTTCAAACAGACTTTAAAGCTACAGATTTCCAGATGATTTATGTACTTTTGCGGGAGTATTAAGTTTTCCTGAGATTTTTATGGGTGGGGGTAGATGACTATGAGCTGTTTCTAAGACCTTTCCCCCCCACAGATGACTAGTCAAAATGGGTAGAAGCATTCATTGATTCACTGCTGTGTCAGAGATGACTGAGCTCAGCTTTTTTACCTTGGAAGAATTGGAAAATGCAGCTTGTGTTGCTAAAGTTCAGCCCAGCCCCTCCTGGAGAAGAGCCAATAGGCCAGTCTGGCAAGTGAAATGTTCAGGAAGTCCAGTGAGTCGATGAAGGCCTAGACCGGTGGTATTCTTGGGGCCTTGGGGGCTGGGGTAGGTAATTGTTTATATTTTCAGATTACTGAAAGCCAGAGAGAGCCTAATAACTTAGACGGAAAAAAAAAAAGAAAAAGCCATTTTCAGCTTTCAAGTTGGCAAGTAATTCCCCAAATATGGTAAATCGTCCATTTTAAGAGTTTGCATTGGGGAAGTGTACGTTAAGACCCTTGGGTCCCTGGAAAATGTTAAATTGTTCAAGGAGAGAGGAGGAGAGGTAAAGTTCCTAATTGAAACTTTTAAAGTGGCTCTTAAAAAGTTTTAAGGAAAGGAAAAGGAAAAGGTGCAACTCATCCATTCATCCATGCATCCTCCCTATGGCAAAAGGTAAAAAAACTCTTGGGCTTTGAGGGTTTGTGAATGATATGTGCTTTTGGCTGAGTGTCTGCGGGTGGTTTTTCTCTTGGCATTTTTTTCAGGTGATTTAATATAATTAAAACTAGAACTTCAGAGGAAAGGCATTGCTAATGATCCTGAGGGATTCCTTCTCATGGTAGCTTTTATATCAAGTAAGATTCTGTTTTCAGTTGTTGAACAAGTTTCTTCTTAGTGGAGGAATAAAATATAAGATGCTTTCTTTTTGTATGACTGCAACCAAGATGTTAAGGTATGCCTTTTATAATATTTCAGTTCTGTACGTGTGAAATTCAAGTAAAAGTTTACAAATGAATAACCAAAAAAAACTGATTAAAAAGCTAAGATACTCTATACTCTTGTGCTGAGCTAAGCTCCAATGTGTTTTGTCTTTCTTGTTTCCTTGGCGGTGTGGGGAGGGGAAATCTTTTTTTTTTCCTGTAGACTCTTTTCAGATTACTTCATCTGAATCATAACCAACTTTGCAAAATGGCGGCCTAAAATGGAGAGAGGGACCAAGCTCCTTGGTGAAAATGATAAGTAAAAGGCAGAAAAGATTGTAAATAATCATACCTCCTGGGAGGGAAAGTAACAAAATACCCTAATAACCTGAGAATGATGCTAACTCCTCCTGGTCAACCACAGAGAAATCCATTATCTGAAAATGCAAAAATGGAAAAAAAAATATATTAAAAAGCTTAAGCAAGGAAAACCTACCAGTTAAAAAAAAAAAGCTTTATGGCTTGACAAATGAGAGCTATGTCAAAATGGCAAAAAAAAAAATCTTAAGAACATTTATTTGCAATGAAGAGAAAAATTTCACCTTGAAATGCTGCTTTTACAAAGGCAGTAAAAAAAGAAATGAAAAAAGAATTTATTACTGCATATGAATCATACGTATATACTAAATATTCCTGGCCTTAGAAGAAGCCGAAATGCTATGCAAAGATGAGTGGGAAATTGGAGTTGCACAATTTGGATTGAAAGGAGACTGTGTGCTGTCTGTCCGTTTCGTTTGCCTCAGACAGGTTTCTCTGTTGAAGAGTTCATTTCATCTGGGAGCAGAAAACAGCAGGCATCTCTTACCAGATAAGTTTATTTTGCCTTAGCAGTTAATTGCATGTCAGGGATAAGAAGTGTAAAAAGTCTTTTGTTTAGACTTGTTTGGGTCTGAGGCCATCAGTAACCCCCAATGGCCCTTTTCTTTTATGGTAACTTTACGTGCAACAGTAACATAGACATAGCTTTTATTCTGTAGTTGCTGCACTGGGGAGGCCTTTCTCCCCACCCTTAGAAGTAGATAATTTTCTGGGTTTTTTTTTTCTGTCAGGGTGTCTTTTGTTGTACATGTAACTCTTCAAGGACCAGGCCACGAGCCTAACTAATAACTGGCTGGATTTAACCAAATCCTAGTTCAAGTCAGCCTCAGTTTTAGTATATTTATAAATAAAAATTAAATGTTCTTAAAAGTTCAATTTTGAAAGTGATTGATATTTTGTAAAGTTAAATTGGATAAGATGAAGCTGGGAACTAGAACATGAATCTCAAGTATTAGGTTGTCTTGTTTTGTGGTTGGTGTGGGGCAATCTTGGGGGGGATTCTTCTCTAATCTTTCAGAAACCCACTCTACGAACAAACTTTAATGGACAAGATCAGGATTGAGCTGAAGATGGAAATTGACTTTATACAGGCAGGAAAGACTTAAAAGAAACTTTTAAACCCACCCCTCATCAATGTAGAACTATGACCAGCTGTTATAATCCAGGCACTTATGGCAATAGAGGCCCTCTAAATAAGGAATAAAATACCTCTTAGACAGTTGGGACACTTGCTTATGCTCAGACAAACAGAGGTAACTGTGGAAATCCGGTAAGGGCTTCTGTATCCAGAACAGGTGATTATGGTGCTATCAGCGGCCAGGATTGAAAGGATTGGAGTCAGGAAGGAAGGCACAGTCAGTTTGCACACTGCCGAGAGACTGCATGCAGATTTTGAATGCTGAAGCCATCTCATTGAGCCTTTCGTGTATTTATGACGATCTAGCTTCGGGTATCTGGGGGCATGTGGGGTGTTTTTTGTTTCTAGACTTTTCCTTTGCAGAGAGGCTTCATTTCACCCTTCATGAAGCTGCTCAGGATTTGACATGCCTAATAAGCAAGCGCTTGGCCTCTGCTCCTCCTTCCTCTTCTAGTGTGTGAGTCCTTGCAGTGGTCTCTTGAAAACTTGCTCTCTTTTGTTCTGAGGGAAGGGAGGCTAGGGCAGGGTGGGGGCTTACTTGTTTGTAGCTTTTCTTTTTACAGACTTCACACAGAATGAATGCAGTGTCTTGACAGCAGGTCTGGTCTGTTGGCAAGTAATGGGCCGTGTGCTTGGTCTGCTGGGTGTAGAGCGCATTTTGAAACAACTGGAGTATGAGTTATATAAAAAATGTTCCCAATGCTTGGAGTAGTGATTGTGTTGATGGAGAATCCAGCTGATGATGAGTGGTTTTAAAAACAAAAATCATGCTGAGTGTTGAAAGGAAATGTCTGCAGCTTTAAGCAATCGTGTTTGTGATTTGAACCCCCATTCTGGCAAGTTGGGCTCACTTCCTTTCGGTAAAGATGCTTTTTTTTGTTCCCTTTCTGTAGGGCGGGTGGGGGGCACTGAAGCCTTCAGTCTTTTCCAGATGGAGCCATTAAAATCAGTTCAAGAAACACATTGCAAACAAAGCAGAACATGTTGAAGACACTTATGGCAAGTGACATCCAAAATTACCAGTTCAGTGCCAAGGCCTGTTCTGTCCAAGTCTCTCTCTCTTTTTCCCCCTTGGTGTCTTTAACTGTCATATGCAGGAACACAAACAAGCTCCTCTCTTGTGATGGGCCACAGAAGCCACAGTAAGAACTAGCTCACTTTCTTTCAAAACATTTAAATGCCATTTTAATGGTGGGGGACTTGGGAGCAACTTTTGTGAGATAACTTCAGACTATTAGAAGGGACTTGGAAGAGGACAAGAGAACCAGGTGAACACATTTTTCTCTCTTTACTCAGGTGTTGGAGAAGGTGGCCTGCTTTAGGCGGCCGGTCCAGTGTTAGTTAATGAATCTAGGTTGGAGGTGGAGGACAGAGAAGGGTGGAGAGGGGTGAGGTGGGCGCTAAGCCTTTTTTCTTAAGATTTTTTCAGATACCCTTCATTAAAGGAGGCACCTAAGGCTTAAAAGTAGCAGTACATCCGGAAGCCTTCTTGTGGCAAGTGATGGATGACAGTGTATTTGATCATCTCTGGGGGGAGATGGCGTAAACAACCCACTGGATGATAACAAAACAGTATCTCTTGACTAATATGGGGGAGATGGTGTAAACCAATCCAGTGGATAATAACAAAGCGCGTGTACATTGATTATATTCTGGAGGGAGATGGCATAAACCATCTAGTTTAACCACCTAGCAAACTCTAGTGCAGAGTATATTGTCTACTAAGCATTCAGCAGCTATGGGCTCTGCCAGGCTCTCCTGGGCCCCAGTCACTTGGGTGTATACCAAGAGATGGAATTAGCTCTTCCTCCCCCAAACCGTCCCCTTTTGCTTCTTGTAAGCTTATGACCAGAAAGAACTGGATTCTGATCCTCATCCTCTGCACTAAGTAACCTGACATCTTCAAGGTGTCCCCTGCAGGGGAGTGGTGGGTCATCGTACCCATCCCCAACCCACCCTCCGCCAATGTTCTGCTGCTCTGTAATGGAATGCTTATGCTGGTACCGCGCTGTATCTGGGCTTTTTATCTAAGGGCACAACTGTTTTTAAAGCAGTTCCCAAGGGAGCCCAAAGTACTATGAGGGGGGAGGGAAAGGGAAAAAAGTTTCCCCCCTCAACTTTTCCCAAACCTAAACCAACCTCTCCCCCTCCCCTAAGTGACTCCTTCCTGCCACATTCTGCCTGAATCTTTGGCCTAGCCCAGACCACACCCCCCTCACCTCATCAGGCTTGGATCCTCGCCAACGGGGCACTTGTAAGGTAATGGAGAATGGCCAGAGGGCTGGCTCCGAGGGCAGCATTGGAGATTAGCTCTGTGGACACTAAGTTAGAGAAATATTGAGGAAAGTAGCATTTAAATGCTAATGCCCACAGGCTTCTAGAAGAATCCTACTGTTAGAAGACTTGAGTGGTCAAAGCCAACGTGGTGTTGGGTCAGTCACCGTGAAGGGTGGGGCCAGGGAAAGCAGGCAGTTTTGTCCACTAGGGACGCCCAGTGTGGGTGGGATTGCCCAACTTTCTGCTCAGACTTTTTCAGGTGAACCTCACACACATAGCAGCTTAGCCGAAGCCGATTCTTCTGCTCCAATACATTGTCCAAAGGTTTTTCTTTTCCTGAGAAAACATGCTTGTTTCCTCAGGTTTTGCTTTTTCACCTTTTCTATTAAAAAAAAAGCAAAAGATACTGGTGGTTGGCACTCCTGGGCTCCAGGACGGGGTTCAAATCCCTGCGGTATCTTTGCTTTCTCTGCTCCTAAGGGGAGTTACTCTAAATGAAGCTGTCTTTCCAGCACATAGTCGGGAGTATTTGAAGTATACACATACACAGACTCTTCTCTTTAGGGTCAGTAGTTTGTAAGGTGCCAAGGTTCTTGTCCTGACACCACGCTTATGCTTTGAGTTTCCAGGTGCTGTCTCCATTGGTGATGGAAGCATATTTGTGAAATCTTTTTTTAAATAAAGAAAATTTCTGTTCTCTGATCTTTGAAGTAATTTTCTTCGGTCCTGGTTGGCAGATATAAAAGTGGGGGGTGACACAGGGATGGGCTGATGGGTGAGGACCCCCAGGGTTATGAAATGACTGACTAGGCCCCAAAGAGGGTAGCTCCTTCATAATCACTCTGCATGGGAGAAGCTGAGACAGTGCTCAGGCCTGGAGCTTATTATGGACTGACCTTTCCAGCTAAATTTGTGCTGTAACTTAGGTTATTCTGTTGGACCTCTGGGCCTGCCCCTGCCCTGCATACATGGTCCTTTGTCTGCCATCTTGGAATCCCTACCTGCTTTCAGGCTGAGACTTAGCTTGGCACGGTGGGCCTGGGAGACAAGGAATAACCAGGAAAAGTAGATTGAGAAGGTTGGGATGAGGGAGCTGGAGTGAAGTTTGATCTTCCAGGGTTCAAAGAAGGGAGAGGCAGTAGATTGGGATCTACCTTGAGCTGTGTCCCAGGTGCCAGTTGGGTGGATGATTGCTCCCTGCGTGAGGAGGGAACTAGGCCAGGCCTGCTCTGGAGTCCAAAGCCAAGTCCAGACTGGAAGAGACTTCAGGGTTTCCCCCATGAGGTTAGAGGACCATGACAAGGGTCCTGACACTAGCTGCCCCCTTCTTTAAAATGACAAAATGGATGGAGGCAGTGGGGAAGTCTATGAAAAGGCAAGGAGAAAGTAAACAACTTTGAAAGACTTTAGAACTCTGCTCAAGGGAATGATAAACCAGTCTCTAGACTGCATGCCCTGTCCTGGCCAAGGAAGTGAGCTGCAGATGCCATTTTGGTCCCACCCGCCAGAGTACATGGGTGTTTCCTCTGGCTTGTTTACTCAGTGGGGTGGAGAGCTAGTGGTGCCCATGGCTTCCCAGACAGACCTGGGCCTCTGCATGGAGGACAAGTGGGGTGATCAAGAGTGCAGACTGAAGGGAAAATGGAGCAAGATAACTTGTGAAAAAGTTTCCTGGGGAAGCCCCAGCCTAACCTGCAGCTCAGCCCCTTCTCTCAGCCTCTCCTGTTTGCCAGAGCCTGGAGAGAAGGACCAGGGGAAGACGGGATGGATGCCCTTGGCAAAAATAGGCACGCGTTGCTGCTGGCTGCTCAATCTTCTGGGGGTCAGGGGCAGTCCTAGAGTGCCCTTCCCAATGTCTCAGCCCAGACCCCCTGACCTCAGGCTACCTGACCCTATCAGGAACTCTCAGAAGACATCCAGGGAACCAGGCCCAGCAATGTGCCAGCTAGCTAAATGGCATCCATAATTGGATCTCCTACCCATGACATGGCATCTTGAAACGTGAGGCTTTTGTCTAGACATTGAGATGTCTCACTTTACCCCAAAGTAGGTGGTGCCAACCTCTGGGGCCAAGCAGAATGTACTTGTGTGTCTGTCTGTTCCTCTCCTTTCCCCCCAGCACACACACACACACACACACACACACACACACACACGTCTAAATATCATTTCCTTCATCCCAATACTAAGCCTGCAAGGCCCCTCACCATCCTGGATGCCCCAGCCTATCACTATTTCTAATCTAGTGTCCCACCTCCATCCCCATGCTGAAGCTCTTCCCTGCTTCCTTCCACACACACACCCTAACCCGGAGTCATGAGTCAAATGAGCTCAGTCCATGGAAAGAGGGCTCCTTACATTACCCTGAATGGCCTTTTTTTGAGGGGGGGGCAATTGGGGTTAAGTGACTTGCCAAGGGGGTGACACAGCTGCCCTCTAGAACTAGCTTCATCCTGGAAGAGTTCCTTGCTTGGGCAGGCCTGTCATACAAGGGAATGAATGGATGATGGTGTACTTCATGCTAACCGTTTATGAGGGTGCATGCCCTTTTCCAGAATGAGCCTAAGCCTGAAAAGCAGTGTGACTGGAGATCAAGAAATGACATCATCTACAGGGCAAGAACGTTGGATCCTTGGGAGCAAGGATTCTTCCCTTCTTTTAGTACTAACTAGCACAGAGGAGGCATTGAATAAATTTTGTTTATTCAGGTGTGTCTGACTCTCCATGCCCCCACTGAGGGTTTTCTTGGCAAAGATACCGAAGGGGTTGACCATTTCCTTCTCCAGCTCATTTGATAGATGAGGAAACTGAAGCAAATATGGTAGAGTGACTTGCCCCAGGGCCACACAGCTAGGAAGCATCTAAGGCCAGATTTGAACCCAGGAATATGAGGAGTCTTGACCTTTGGGCTTGTGCTCTCTCCTCTAGCTGCCCATCCCGTTTCTTAGGAGATAGCAAAGCAGATCAACAGAGAGGAAGCTGCTTGCCCAGGGTCTCAGCACCAGAGCTCAGCTTCAAATCTGGTTCTGGATGTAGGAACAATCGATGAAATTGTATGAGGGTTGGGCAGCAGCTGCCTCGGCCTCCAGTTCTGGCCTAGCTCCTTTCCAGCCTGGGGAGGTCATGCTGGAAGATGGGGTAGGTGTGGTTACGCTGGGAGATGGGGCAGTGGGGCCCCAGCTTGGCTTCCTCTTATGGGGAGGGGGCGAAGTCTATCCCTTGGTCCTCGGGTGGCTATGGGGAGAAGGCCCATCTTAGGGAGCCACAGGGATGGGGGTCTTTGGACAAAGAAAGAACTTGGTGGAGGACTCGGTACCCTCCTTGTTGGAGCTCTGGGCTGGGGCCTCTCCGGCCCATGCCCTGGGAGGATGCACTCTCCACAGACCTTCTTGGAAGGGGGCGTCTTTCAAGAGAGAAAGGTGTGTGAAATCAGGCTCTGTAAACAGCTGGACTGAGTCCCTGCAGGGCCTTGGGAGTGAACATGGCCTTTGCTGCCATCTAGTTGCCAAACTCATCATGGCAGTTATTGATTTTCCTATCCAGTCTCCTGAAGGCATCCAGGATGCCTTTAGTTTAATGCCCATGCAGCTGCTACTCTGTGCCAGGCCCTGGCGCTGGGCCAGAGCTGGAAGGATGTCAGTGACCCTCACCCTCTTCGCCTCCTGAGCATTCTCTAGTGGGGAGGGGTAGGCACTCAGCATGTGCCCAAGAAGGAATTTAAACTAATTGGGGGGGGGGGAAGAGATTGGGGAGGGGCAGCATTTACCCCCGGAACCTTGAAGGCAGTTTGGGATTCTGGGAACCAGAGACATGCTGGGTACTGCTGTTGACTCCACTGACTGAGTACTGGCCTGTACTGGGGATGGGGAGAAGGCATCCTTGGATGCCTAGAGCCTGCAGGAGGCTGAGGGCTGCATTTGGTACTGAGGATGGAAGGATTCCAGGTTAGAAAGGGAGCATCTTGGCCAAACCCCAGAGAGGGCAAGAGACCTGCCTAACATGCCCCAGTGGCTGGTGGTAAGGAGAAGAGTCCAAGGTCCCAGGACTCCCAACCCTGGCTCTTTGCTATCAGCAACTGCTTCACTTCAAAGCACCCACTATGATGGACATTTTAAAGCCCAGTAACCCCACATGTCAAGAACTTGTGCCCAGGTGTGAGCAACAGGAGTCAGGGACCCTGCTATAGGTGTCCCTGAGTTAGCGTGTTTGCAAAAAGTTTTTGCATGTAAAGGGACAGCTGGACTTTCTTTACAACATCCCTGGAATATAGATGCTAATTAGAATTATTTTACAGATGAGGAAACCGAGGCTTGAGAGAGGTCCTTGACTTGCCTAGGGTCACCTGGGAGCAACAGTATACACAAATATCTTCTTTCCAAAGGGACCTCAGGGTCCAACACCTCCCTAGGGAAATCATTGGCAAAGGAGACTAGCCTTCTCTACTGCCCACTACACTGCCTCATGAATGGGGGGACACAAGCAGGGGCCTGACCCATCACATGTTGGGGTGCTCCTCCTCCGGGGTGGAGCCCAGGGCAGCCAAGGCCCAGACTGTGTTGGTCTCTGGAGCAGAAAGTGAAAGCGTGAGCGTGCCTGCCCTCACTGCAGTTAGACCTGCCACCTCTTGGTGGGCTCCTGTGACTTTCTGTCCCCAAATCTCCATAGATCAACCCATCAATCAATATTTATTTCCAGGCACTGTGTTCCAGGCATTGTGCTAAGCTCTAGGGATAAAAATAGAGGCAAAAGACAGCCTCTGCCCTTAAGGAGTTTATATTCTAATAGCAGTCTATGCATAGGTCCCCAAAGTGGGAGATACTGCCCCCGGGAAGCTGGAATTACTGGGGGTGAAGGAGCCTCCGCCGGAATTGGGGACATTGAATAAAAATAAGCGTGCAGTGGAAGAATAAGGAAAGAAGAGAGGAGATTTTGAAAAAACCATTCAGACATGTTTCATCTGTTGTGTAACAGAGTTAAAGTTGTAGTGATGACATTACTTTCCAACTAAATACACAAAATGTGAGTTTTAACCAATCAATGGTCAAGTCTACCAGGTCTTAACATGCAAGCATTAGGGCAGGCAGGGGACGAATTGTCCAGCATGCAATGGCAGGAAGATATTCATGTGATGACTTTTTTACAATACCATATGATATGGTTACATGACACAATATTTTGCCATCAAAATTTCAATGCAGGAAAAACTGCCACACATTTCCTCTAAATTATTAAATTTAGGATACACTGTTTTTAAAAATAAGTATTTTATATATTTTTGAAATGATGCAAATTTTTTAAAAATTAAAGGATTAAAGAAAGTAGATTTCCAAGGGTGTGCAGAGTAATTTTTTTTCAAAAGGGGGTGGTAGGCCAAAAAGTTTAGGGACCTCTGCTTTAGAGAAAACATTCTTCTTCCTAGAGATATGATTTATTGGGAAAGGTGTTTTGTTTTGTTAGCCTCTGAATTGGTCTCCTCATCTCCAGTCTTTTTCCTCTCCCATTGATCTGATCCTTAGCATAGCAGCCAAATGAATATTCTTCAAATTCAGGGGTGAGATGCTATACCCCTCCTCAGTAATCACTAGTGCCTTAGCACAATGTAAACTTCTTGAGGCTGGGGCCTATTTCCTTTGTGTCTGTGCATTTCCAGTGGTTAGTACGGTGCCTGACACACAGTAAGCAACAAATGATTTGGTTTATTTGCCTGTATTCTTTCCGATTTTCAGTGAATGCCTTTGCTTTAAGTGAATTGTATCCTCTGGCTAACTGGAAACAAGGTAAACTCACTGATGGTGGCTCTTGAGCTATAATTTTAGAAGAATATATCCACAGAGTACTTTAAACCTAGAATATTTCCCCTAGAGGAATCAGTCTGCAAGTGTAAGTTGTGTAAGAAAGTGTATCCTCATGAGGAATTTGTTATTAAGTATCTTTTCAAGAAACAAACAGGGTTTTCACAACCATCTGTCTTGGGGTATATTCTCAGACTCCATCACCAGCAATGGTCTCTCTTCTCACTGGGATTACACTACCAGATAACTACAGGATTTCAACCTCCATGTCTATCAAATTTCTGAAAATTTAAATACATGTATCATAGAGAATTATTATATATGTATGCATACCCAAATATATGTTTACATTATATATATAAGTGGATGTGGATGGATGGGTGGGTGAATGGATGGATGGATGGGTGGGTGGATGGATGGATGGGTGGGGCAGCCAAGTGACACAGTGGATAGAGAACCAGCCCTGCATTCAGGAAGATTCATCTTCCTGAGTTCAAATCTGACCTCAGGCATGTCCTAGCTGTGTGACCCTGGGCAAGTCACTTCACCCTGTTTGCCTCAGTGTCCTCCTCTATAAAATGAGCTGCAGAAGGAAATGGCAAACCCCTATAGTATTTCGGCCATGGAAACCCCCAGTGAGGTCCAGAACCACAAGAAGCCCCACGGGAGGGTCCCTCCTCCCAGTCTTCCTCACTCTCTCCTCTCTCCTTCTCCTGAGCTGATAAAGGGCTGGCAGCTCTTTTTACTGACGCCCCTCCCCTTTCAAAGGGAGTTGAGAAAACTTCGCCCCCTCCCCCTTCTCCTCTTCCTCTCCCTCTTATTCTCTTGCTTTAGTTTCCCACATTATCAGACAGGCTCTGGACTCTGAGGCAGCTCCGCTAAGCTTAGCCAGCTCTTTACCCACCGGGATACTGCACCATCCAATCAGCTCTCAGCCTCTGACCCCAATAGCCAGTGAGGGGCAAGAGTCCTTCTTCCCCATTCTGCTTTTTAACAGGCCTTCTTGGAAGTCTCCGCTTGCCTCAAGCTGGAGGTTCTCGAGCGTCTTCCAATGAGAGCCGGCCTTTCTCCAGCCAATCAGGGGCGAGCCGCTGAAGCTCCGCCCTTGTCAGTTTCATGACACGCCCTCCGCCCCCCCACTCCCTGAAAGCTCCCTTTCTCAGCGCCTGCGCAACTGTGATCCTCCCTCGTTGCCCTCGCCTTCTCCGCCTTTGCCCATCTTTGCCTACTCCAGGCTGGAGCTCCGCCCCTCCCCGTGACTCTGGTGTGACTTCTCCCCTACCCTTCTTCCAAAACCCAAAAGCGATAACTCCCGTTAGCTTTAAAACTAGCCTCCCTTATCTCATTATACCGGGTCTCCACCTACTTATCGACTCGTTTTGTGAGTTCTAACTCCCAGACGCTCAGAAAGTGACAAATGCGAATGACCACAAGGGAGTAAGTGACTCACCCAGGGTCATACAGCCAGGTGGTCTCTGAGTTCAGATTTAAAGGACCTCCCACTGGTCCTGTTTCTTTATTACACATTTTTGGCAAACGAGAGCTCTTTTTATATCCCTGCAGACACCAGCCCTCCCTCACTCAAAACAACGTCAGGTGCAAGTCATGTCATCATTTCTATGATGGCGGTCTTCTTAAGCGACGAAGGAAGGACACGGCAACACAAAACTTTTCACATGTCAAAAGAGCATCACTTTATGTAATTTAGAAGGTGATTTACGTCGTCAAGAAGCCTAGGGACCGTCTCCACAACAACCACCTGTGAGCCAGAGGCACTGGAGAGTACCTCATTGGGAGCCTTCAGGATGAAGGGCTGGGAAAAGCTTCTTGCGGAAAGTGAGGCATAGCTGAGACCCAAAGAAAGCCAGGGAATTTCTGTATTTCTTTGCACATGAAATTTATCAATTTTTATTAGTCCAAGTTCTTTTTCTGCAGCCAAATTGTGCGCCTACAAGAAGGACATTGAATTACTGGCTTCCCAGGAGAATTGATTTCTTCACCTAAAATACCTTTTCTGCCCTTTGTAGTTGCTAGTTTGCTTCATAAAGGGACACTACCTCATGGTAGAAAAGAATTTGCTTTATTGGGATTTCCTCAAATTTCTTACCTTTTAAAAAGAGTCCCACCTGCACCCATCAGATTGGATAGTGGGACAAAAAAGAAAAATGATAAATGTTGGAGGGGATATGGGAAAACTGGGAGCCTGACATTGTTGGTGGAGTTGTGTACTGCTCCAACAACCATTCTGGAGAGCAATTTGAACTATGCCTAAAGGGCTATAAAACTGTATCCTTTGACCCACCAATGCCACTGCTACGTCTGTATCTCAAAGAGATTAAATTAAAAAAAAAAGGAAAAGGACCTATTTGTACAAAAATATTTATAGCAGTTCTTTTTGTGGTGGCTAAAAATTGGAAATTGAGGGGATACCCATCAACTGAGGAATGGCTGAACAAGTTTTGGTATGTGATTGTGATGGAATACAATAGTGCTATAAGAAATGACAAACAGGATGATTTCAGAAAAAACCTGGAAAGACTTACATGAACTGAGGTAAAGTGAAGTGAGTAGATTCAGGAGAACATTACTTACAGTGATAACATTTAATGTCATTTTTGGACTTTTAATAAGGGCCAAAGCCTGAACTAATCAGACAGAATGCTTTGTTTTGCTTTAAAAATGCCCTTTCACGTGTCAGCAACTTCAAAGACCTGTTTAATGACAGGATGCCTATAGCCAGAGTGGTAGGATTTTTTCTTATCTTGATATGCAGAGAGAGAGAGGATAACAGACATCCTGGAATCTTAATTTCCAACTGACTCTCCCTTGTCAATTATCTTGTCTCACTGTGTTTACAACCTATACAACTAAGAAAATTCCTTTCTCTTGGTAAAGTATATTTAAGCCTGGTCATTCATGTACCAGTCAGTCAGGGGTTTCCTTCTGGCTCCATGATCATGTAAGTGCTAGCTTTAAGGGAATAAACAAGAATGAATTTAGCCTGTTTACCTCTTTAAACCAAACTTTCCGGTCGACACCAGTAACAGCAATATTGTACAGTGAAGAATTGTGAATGACAGCTATTCTGAGCCATACAATGATCCAAGACAATCTTGAAGAACTCATGATGAAACATACTAACCATCTCCAGAGAAAGTGTATGAATATGAACTGAAGCATGCTATTTTTTGTACTTTCTTTTTTGTTTGAGTATAAAATAATAATATGGTAATGTTTTACATGATTGCACATGCATAACCTATGTATTTTTGCTTAGCATCTTAGAGAGGGGGGAGGGAGGGGTAGAATTTGGAACTCAAAACTTTAAAATATTAAAATTTGTTTTAACATGTAATTAGAATATATATGTATATAAATATGTATGTATATGTGTATAGGTGTGTGTTTGTATTGTGTATATATACACACACATATATATAGCCAGTGCTGTAAACATGGTGGTGATAGTAGTAAAACTTCCCAGGTCCTTTCTGAACAAGAGTCCCCTCCCCATTCTCCTCAAACCTTCCTCAGTTCAGACTGCAAGAGGGGGCTGGCCAAGATGAACAGCAGACTGTTTAAGGGCAGGAGAAGAGTTCGCAGATTTCACTGGCAAAGGTGAGAAAGCCCCAGAAAACCCATCAGTACCAAACAGGTGCTTCAGGGAGATCTTCCTCTCTCCCTTTGCCATGGTTCCTTCCTATCTATGTTAATTCCCTCTCTCAAGCAAGGACTATTTTGCTTCTTTGTGTCCGCCCACCCTCACCCCTCTCTGGGCTTGACACAAAATTTGGCACATAAATGTTTTTCCTTTATTCACGTACAAGTTATGAATGGACATGGACAATGGACAACGTGGACAAACTGACTCCTGCTCTGGCTAATGACTGGAAATCCTTCATCGAACACCCAGAGGAAAAAATTTATACCCTTAGGATCCTATGAAAACAGAAGTGAAAAAGAAGATTCATCTGAAACTTAAAAAAACCAAGCAAACAACCACCCACATATTTTTCAAATCACAGACTCCAGTGATGTCACCTGGCGGAAATAAAGACCATTCACTTTTTTTCCAGTTGGGCAAAACATTTCCATATTAGCTATGTTGCAAAAGAAAGTAAAAAAAAAAAAACTCCTCAAGAATAATAAAGAAAATGAAAAACAGTCTGCTTCCATCTACCTTCAGACGCCATAGTTCTTCCTCTGGAGGCGGATGGCATTTTTCATCATGAGTCCTTTGGATCCTCTTAGGTGACTGTATTGCTCAGAACAGTTAAACCATTCACAGCTGTTCATCCTACAATATTGTCATCAGTGTGGACAATGTTCTCCTAGCTCTGCTCATACTTTACATAAGATATTCATGTTATCTACCCAAGTTTTTTTCTGAAAGCATCCTGCTCATCATTTCTTTTAACATAACTTGTTCAGCCATTCCCCAATTGATGGACAACCCTTTAATTTCCAATTCTTTGCCACCAGAAAAGATCTGCAATAAATATTTTTATATTGTGAACCATTTTGCGCCCCCCCACCTGAACTGACCAATCAGAAGAAAGACATTTTTGTCCCAGTCTAAATTTAACCTACCATAATGCTTTGCATGCACTATCATAACAGACATGCTTTGCTTTGCTCTCTGAGTAAACCCAAAATGTTCTTTCCTGCATCAGCAACTACAAGGCCCGATGAAGCTGACCAGAAATTCTTCTGTTTATTACCACCAAGGACACTATCTTGAAAAACAGAACTTTTGTTTTCTTGGTGTTTTATGGTCACATGCTATGTTATGTTATTTATATATGTATATGTATGCATATAGTCATGTTAATGATAAAAGAAACACAGAAGCCCTGGATCTATAATTTCAACTGACACCTTGACATTCTGTAATTATATTTACAACCTATCCCATTAAGAAATTCCTATCTTACATTATGGTTAAACATATATGGAGACTATAATTTTGGTTGACATTGAGATTTCTGAGTTGAGATTTCTCTAAGTATATAAAGGATCTTTGTCAGCTTGCTTACCTCAGAATTATTTTCTTATTCCATCATGCATGATTTTCTGGCTTAATGAAAATAAATGAGCATGTTATAGCACATGTACAGCCTGATTCTGTTTGTCCTTGAAAAAACTGTTGGTAAAGGAGAAACCTCATTCTGTTCATTCTTAGGACAAACCTTTGGTTAAGAGGAAACCTGATTCTCTTTGTTTCTTTGGACCAAATCTTTGGTAAATGGTTGACAGTGCATATAGGTCCTTTTCCTTTGACCTTTGGGGATACAGACCTAGTAGTACAGACCTATTACTGGGTCAAAAGGTGTGCAGAGTTTTATAGCCCTTTGGGCATTGTTCCAAATTGCTCTCCAGAATGGTTGGATCAGTTCACAATTCTACCAACAGGCATTCATGTCTCAATTTTTCAACATCCCTTCCAACATTTGTCATTTTCCTTTTTTGTCATAGTAGCCACTCTGATAGGTGTGAGGTAGCAACTCAAAGTTGTTTTGATTTGTATTTCTTTGATCAGTAGTGGGTTAGAGAGTTTTTTCTTATGATTATATATAGTTTTGATTTCTTCTGAAAACTGCCTGTTCATATCCTTTGACCATTTATCAATTGGGGACTGATTCATATTCTTACAAATTTGAGTCAATTCTCTACACTTGAAAAAAATGAGAACTTTATCAGAGAAAAGTACTGTAAAATTTGTTTCCCAGTCCCCTGCTTTCTTTCTAATTTTGGCTGCATTTTTCTTGTTTGTGTAAAACCTTTTAAATTTCATGTAATCAAAATAATCTATTTTATATCCTGTAATGTTCTCTATCTCTTGTTTGGTTACAAATCCTTCCCTTATTCATACACCTTACAGGTAAAATATTCTATGTTCCCCTAATTTGCTTATGATAGCACCCATTATGTTTAAATGACCTTAAGCTGGCAAATGGTGTGAGATAGTTTTGTTTTGTTTTAATGTGAGGACACACAGTTGTCATTCCTAGGACCTCTGAGGTCATCTAGTCCAGCCCTTTTATTTTACAGAGAAGAAAACAGGTTTTCAATTATAATCCTTACTGATTTGATTTATTGCTTTGGTCAAATAAGAGACCAGCCCTCTGGAGATCAGATGTTTGCTGAATTATATGTGTAGTAAGGGACAAGGTGTGGAATAGAGCACCTACCATGGAACTAGACTCCTTCAGGAGGCGTGCATTTAGTCTGGACCCTTGCTAATGGGTCTTCAATGCCAGTAGTTCCTGGTTGGTGACTGGGAGGAGGGGAGTAGACTGGTAAGTGAGCCAGGAAGAGCCTCTCATTCTGCGGTCTGTAAGGATTCTGTAGGTCAGTTCTTTCTGAGGTGGCCTCTTTACTGCAAAAAGGGAAATTCCAGTTCTCCTTTGGACTTTCAACTAGGGGAAGAGGGATTCCTCCTTCTCTTTCCTCCCAGCAATTATGGAAGCTAAATATAGCAGCAGCAAGATGTGTTTGCCCAAACCTCAAGTTTAGTCTACTGGCTGACCCTAGCTGCCTTGGCTGTTTCATGTTTCTTTCCCTATAAACCAGGTACCAAACCTTGATCCTGAGACAGATGAGTTCTGCCTCTGGTAAATCAGAGATGTTGGGAGTTTCTGGGTGTTGACTGGAAGCAGAGGTGATTCCTGCCAACTATGGATTCCTCTGAGGAGGAAGGGGTAGTGCCAGAGGGAGGCCAGAGGGCTACGAACCAAGCAATGACTTGGCTGCCTGGGAAATCCGAGTTTGTAAGTTGCCTGGACAGGGCAAGGACAAAGGGGTAAGTGAAATACCTCTTCTGCAGTCCTGCAAAGGTCTTGTTTTTTTAATGCCAGCTTGAGTCTTCTGCGTTTTAAACATTTATTTTTTTGGTAATGGAGGAAATAAATAGCTGTCATTCACCTGATATTTTCTACTTAGTCCAACAGTCTATTCTTAGTCTATCACCCCTGAGGGTGGGGGCTGCCTGCCTCAGGTCTCTCCTCACTCCTGTCCATCCCTTATTCAGTCACTAAAAGGAGTTTCCTAAAATACAAGTCAGATCATGTCACCCCCTACTCAATAAAGTTTGGAGCTTCCTTATGGCCCCCAGGATCCTTGGCACTCCAAGCCTTTCCTAGCTTGACCCCCTCCTACCTTTCCAGTTTCCTTAACACCTTAGTCCAGGACACGCCCTCTTCCATTCAGTGACCCTGGCCTCCCAGCTGTTCCATGAACAAGACCCTCTATCTGTCAGCTTTGGGACTGCTCTCTGGCTGCTCCCATGCCTGGACAGGCCCTCCTTCTTCTTCTCTAACCACTGATCTCCTGGGCTTCCTTTAATTCCAACTAAAATCCCTTGTTTGATGGGAGGGCTTTGCTAACCTCTTCACTCTAGCCCCTCCCCTTTATGAATTGTTTCCTACTTCTTCTGCTTATAGATTATTGTATGTTTGTTTGGTTGTCGCCTCCTTCATTCGACTGTGAGATCCTTGAGGACAGGGATGGCTTTTGCCTCTTTCTGTCTCCCCAGCGCTTCGCATAGGACTGGCACATGGTAAATACTGGATAAATGTCTAGTGATTGATGGACTGTGTTTGACTCTAGAGATGACAGGGTCCTCCCAGAGTCCACTGAGTAAAGGATGGAAGTGAAGTCAAATCTGTGCTTTGAGAAGAGACTAGGTTGAACTGGAAGACTGTTGGCCAATATCCCCTCATCCATTTTCCTTTTCTATAGAATCTGTAGACCTTTACTCCCTCCTTTCCAAGATCTGCAGGTGTGACTGACTCAGAAACTTCCTCCACATGCCCTTGGAGATCTGAGAAGTCGACAAAGAGAAAGGTCCCGAGATGCTGAAGGTGAAGGGATTCAGGGGAAAGGTACCTCACCCCTTCCCTTTCCTTTTTCAATCTGTTTGATAAAAATGTGATGACTGTAGTTGAAGTATATGAGTCCCTAGGCTTCTCATTCTGTGCCTCCTCAAACCCCAAATGTAGGTGACACCCTCGCTCTCCCTGCCCCAAGCCCTACCCCCACTGCATCTCCATCTCTGCTCCTCTTCAGATGCTGTTGCACATTTGGCTGCTTCCTCAGAATGAAGAAGGCTCCAGGAGGTCCAGAATGTGCTTCTTATCCTTTCCTTTCATCCCTCCCTCAGACAGCTTGGGAGGAAAACCCCAGCCAAGGACAACAGCCTGAATCACCCCCAGAAAGCTTGCCTTGATTTTCACTGTTTGTTTGGGTTTCTAGGCTCTCTCTGAGTAGATGAGTAAGTCACATGACTATCAAGAGTGAATTGTCCACACATTTCTTTTTAAAACTTTTGATTTGCATTTCCAAATTCTCTCCTCTCCACTCCCTTCCCCACCATCTGAGAAGGCAAGAAATGCAATGCCTACTATACAATCAGGCAAAATATATTTCCTCATTAGCCAGTGTTGATAGCGTCTCTCTGCCCTGCTCTATCTTTTCTTTTCAGTGCATTCTCAGCCCATGCTACTTTATTGCTAAAAACCAAAAACAAGCCCCAAAGTTTTAGACATAGTTGTAGAGTTTCCCCAATGTAGGTTTTTAAAAATAGTCCCTCCACAACATCAAAAGAATAAAATCTCTTCTGTAAACCCCCAAAGATGCATAGATATAACAGCAAGAGGCCTTTTCCAAAACTTCAGGTATGAAATTCTTAACAAGGAGACAATAGTTAGAATAACCATACTACCTTGTGAAATACAGTAACTGTGCA
Organism: Bettongia penicillata ogilbyi; assembly: GCA_023548195.1. NCBI lineage: Eukaryota > Metazoa > Chordata > Mammalia > Diprotodontia > Potoroidae > Bettongia > Bettongia penicillata. The sequence continues at coordinate 7,289,153 of JAJHZJ010000590.1, forward strand.
ACGGAGAGATTACAGCTCTGTGTGTGCATGTAGTAAGTAAACAATCTTTCCTGCACTAAAGAAAGTCAACCTAATATACAGAGTATGTGATGTGCGGCTTTTCTTATCTTGAAATGTTTTGAATTGCCAGTGATGGTTGAATTTACCATTTTCAAATGTTTTTTAAGAAGGAAAAAAAGTGACTTATTGCATCCAGTTAATGGGGGTGGGGGTGGGGTTGTCTGATGAAGGCCCTTGGGAGGGGATCTAGAAGGGATGAGAGGGATTTCAGTTTCATACTTTTAGTAATTTGGGCTATATTCCAGATCATATCTCTAGACTTCTGCTGAACCTGGGGCCAGATTCTTAGCCAAGGGCAGGTTGGGGGATGGCAGGGAGGGAAATGACTCAAGGGTAGTGGCAATGCCATCTCATGGCCTCCCCCAGTAGAAATGGGCCAGGGAACTGGATGGGATTGAAGAAGAGGCTCCAGGCTGCTTGATGGTGCTCCCTTTTGATCCAGTACACCGGATTTAATGCCAGTGAGGGATGGAGGAGCCACGGTCCCTCCCTATTCACTGCCACAGCAATGTCAGCCATGTGGCCTGTTGGCCTCGCCTCCCTTCTCTATGTCTTTTGCCTCTGGCTGCCTTTGTGCTTCCTCTTCCTTGGGATAACTGAGGGGTCAGTACCCTGAGGAACTGGTTTCTGGAACAGTGGTCCTGGAGATAGACTGTGTTGGCAGTGTTCTGGCAAGAGGGCAGCATCAGAGTGATGAAGTTACCAGAAAGGAGACATTTCTTGGTTTGACTGAGAGGATAATTAGCACTCTTGCAAAAAACACTTATGCTCCAAGAAGCTTGAACGTTTGCCTCTCAATGGATTGTAGTAGACAAGTTAATCACTTGCAGCCAAGTGGTGCCATAGTGCACAGAGTGCTGGGCATGGAATCTGGCTGATTCATCATCCTGAGTTCAAATCCAGCCTCAGATATTTCCTAGCTGTGTGACCCTGGCCAAGTCACCTCACCTTCCTTACCTCAGTTTCCTTATCTGTAAAATAAGCTGGAGAAGGAAATGGCAAAGCACTCCAGTATCTTTGTCAATAAAACCCCAAATGGTGTCACCAACAGTTGGATGATTGCAAAACAACTGGACAGTAACCACACAATGATTCTTTCTTCATCCTCATGATTTGATAATGAGCCTATTTCATACCTTCATACCTGATTAATATGTGCACTTTTTGAAGTTTTTTTAACTTTCCTCCTCCCTCAACCTCTTTCTTTGGATAAATTCTGGATTAGAACCCAAGGTGACATTACTCCAAAGGGCAGCTTTTCTCAGGAAGCTATGGTGGGGTGATGAATGTGCAAATTAGGCAGCTACCTCCCCTAGAGCTGACCCTTGGAATGCCAGGATGGCAGGGAAAGGATAGAGATCACTGAAGGTCATGGGCATCTGTAGTCTCAGCTGAGCAGTGCCTCGCTAGCCACTGTCCTTCAGGGATGTCCACCTGGAAATATCCAATAGAGAGCTGGTGATGCAGGAAAAAATTAGAGCTGCATGGATGGATACACAGAGCGCACATTCATTAAGTACCTACTGCTATGAGCTGAGTACTAAAGAGACAAACCAGAGCCTTCCTCTCAGATAGCTTCCATCCCAGTGATGGATGACAGAAGTGAGCTGAAAACTGGGGAACAGAGGACCCAAAAGCAGCAGAACCGAGGGGAAGGCTGAGCCAGGCTTGAAGGAAGCATGGCTGGCATGGGCTCTTCCTCAAATGGGCATCCCAAGGAGGTTGGTTGGTTGTTGCTCTTTGTGCTTGGAGAGGTCCCAAATGTGTGGTTGCTCTTCTAGGTTTTCCACCCTCTATTAATAATAGCTTGCATTTATATAGAGCCTACTACGTGCCACTTGATTTTCACAATAACCTTGGGAGGCAGGTGGTATGATTTATCTCCATTTTCACAGTTGAGGAAACTGAGACAGATGGAAGGTAAATGGCTGGCCCAGGATCACAGTTAGAAGTGTCTGAAGTTGGATTTGAATTCAGGCCTTCCTGACCTTAGGCCCAGTGCTCTATCCACTATGACACCACCAGCTGACTCTATGACTAGTTCCAGTCACTAGCATTTTAATTCAATTTACTTAACATCAATTACAAACAAATATTCACTCCCAAAACACAGCAAGAACCAAAGAACAGGCAGAGAGTAGGCTCAGCTTCTATATAACCTTGACCTTGCCAAGGTCAGGCCTAGCTTTGGCAGGACTGCTCAAAGATTGAATCCCTGTCTTAGCTTCTCCTGGCCTGAGTCCCAAAGGTTACTCCTTGTTCCTCAGGGCATTGATGGACAAGATGCTAAGTTGGCCCCTGGGATGCTGGCAATTGGTGGCACCATAGTACACAAAGCCCTGACTCTGAAGCCAGGAAGGCCTGAGTTCAAGTCCAGCCTCAGACACTTCTAGCTGCATAACCTCTATCTGCCTCAGTTTCCTCATCTGTAAACTGTGGATAATAACAGCACACACTTCCCAGGGTGGTTGTGATGATATCTGTAAAGCGCTTCTCAGCTGGCGTGACCATCTCTCACTGACCACAGGATCCAACAACAGTACAGTGGGATTAAACATAGCCAAGGAGATGTGGCCACTGCCTGGGGTCTTTTTGAAGATACTCTCTGGTCCGGTCACACAACCAATCAACAAATGCTTCCCCTAGCCATCTGGACAGCAGACCAGAACGAGTTACAGGTTATACACGCAAGCTCCAAAGTCTCTCCACAGCCTTTATGGTCCACACCATCCCAACTCTCCAGAAGCAGACTCCTTGGACTCTCCATGGAGAGGCTGCCATCTGAAGGACTCTGTTGCAGGAGTCACAGGAAGGGTTGACAAGTCAGAGTAGACCAGAGAACACCCAACAGTAAACCACAGATCTTCAGCGGAAATGGGAGGAAAACAAGCTACCCGATGACTACAACAATCTGAAGTATATGGAAACAAAACCTGTTGTACCAACCACACTCACCAGAAGTGGTGAGAAAATGCACCTGTCTCTCTCTGGGGGAGAATTGGGGGACCACAGGTTTGGAAGATTTCATATACTGCTGCATGAGGCTGAGGGGCTTTTTTTTTCTACTGTGATCTTTATTCCCAGGGAGAGGAATGCATTTGTTAATGAGTGTGGGAGGCAGGAGAGCTTTCTCAAGTATCTGAAAGGCCACCATGAGGAAGAGGAGCCCTGTTCATAGTAAGCACTAAGATAAATGTTTTCTGTGCCCAACTGAAGGGGGCCTAGATTTGTTCTGCTTGGCCCCAGAGGTTAGAACCATGAAGCCCTGGTCTGGGGTGGCAAGGAGGCATCCTTTGGCTTAATGTTAACCAATCTGAGCTTGCTCTCCACTGTGGACTGGGAAACTTCAGGAGGTAACGGGCTTCCCATCCCTGGATCTGTTAGGAGACAATGGCCATTTCTTGGAGATGCTGGTCCTCTACCCATCAGATGGCCAGCCTTTCAGCCTATAGTCTCTCCCAAGGACTCCCTCTCCCTAGAGGGCTTCAGACATAGGGAAGCTGGAGGAAAGGTCCCTGCTTCAGGAACCCTTGGCTAAGGTGCCCTTCCTGCTGCCAGATTCCATGACTCCCAGGGCATAGGAGGCAAGAGTCCTGGCCCTCTGTCCTTGGGACGGAGGTCCGACCATCCATCTGAGGCTTTTCTAGTACTTCCATCAGTTACCAGGTCGGTGTACCTGGACAAGTGACCAGGTTGCTATGGTTACTGGCTCTCAGAAGTTTGCTGTCCCTATGGTAAAATGAGGTCAGAGCAGCTGACCCAAAGGTGCCTGCCAGCGCTCATCCCCTAGGAGCCCAGGGTGTCTGTCGATCCTGCAAAGAGCCCTGGGGCAGCTACGGGCTACTCTGGGCCAAGTTCACCATTAACCATAGAGTGGGCCCTGGAATTAGGAAGGCCTGAGTTGGATTGCAGCCTCCGAGACTAGCAGTGGGACCCTGGGCAAGTGACTTAACCACTGTGCCTCGGGTTCTTTTTCTTCCTCATGATAAGAGCCCCGGTCTCAGGATCAAGCGAGACCATTTTGGGGAAGCGCTTCGCAGATCTCAAGGTGCCATGTTATTGTTCAGCGGCGGCTGACTCTTCGTGACCCCGTTCGGCAGATACTGGAGGGGCTGGCCCCTTCCTTCTCCAGCTTATGTCACAGATGGGGTGCCGTGACTGACCCAAGGTCACCCGCCTGGTTAGTGCCTGAGGCCCGTTTGAACTTCCGGACCCACTCTCACCCGCCAAGATTACGGCAGAGAGGTGGGCCTCGCGCGGCATCTGAACCCAGGTCCGGGGCTCCACTGCACCCCGGTGCCTCAACTGCAAGGCCGTGTCCTCCAACGTAAACTGAAGACTACAAAAATTGCCGCTCGGCCCGCCAGGGCGTGGACAGGTATTTATTAACAGCCTACTAAGTGCACGCCCCGCCAGGGTAATTTGCCAGCGTCAGCTGTAATGACGCAGCTTCCCTCTTCCGCTTCCGGCTTCCGGCTTCCCCTCTCCTCGCTCGCTCCCGCCTCTTCCTTCCTGGCCTGTTCCCTCCGGCCCCCGAGAGGCCCCGCCCCTCAAGACCCCGCCCCTCCACGCCCTCTCTGTGGCTGGCAGGAGGAAGAGATGCTTCAAGGAGGCGGGGCCAAAGGGGCGAGCGGAAGAGGGAGCGCCGGGCTCTGGGGGCGGAGCCTAGAGGGGGGAATCGGGGTGGTGGCGGAGCAGGAGGCCCTCGGGGGTGGGGCCGCCATTGGCGGAGCCTCGAGGGGCGGGACCTTCTGCGGGGCGGGACCTTCTGCGGGGCGGGACCTTCTGCGGGGCGGGCCCTCTGGGGGGCGGAGCCGGGCCCGGACGGAGTCGGAGCCGGAGCCGGAGCCGGGAGCCGGAGCCGGAACCCGAGCGGAACCGGGGCCGGGCGGGAAATGTGGTTCTTCGCCCGGGACCCGATCCGGGACTTCCCGTACGAGCTGAGCCCGGAGCCCCCCGAGGGCGGCGGCGCGCCGGGGCCGGGGCTGTGGGCGCTGCACCGCGGCAAGAAGAAGGTGACGGGCCGGGGCCGGGGAGCGGGAGCCCGGCCAGCCGAGCAGGCCGCGTTGGCTGGAGCCCGGGGCGGCCGGAGCTGGGCCGGCCCCGCCCCCGGCCCGCCCCCGGCCTGACGTGGCCCCCGCGGCCCGGGGCAGCCCCGGGAGGGAGGGCCCCCTTCCCTGCCCCGCCAGCGGAGCCCCCACGTGTCCCGGGGCGGGGGAGGGGCGGCAGGACGGGCCCAGGGGCTCCCCAAGCTCTCCGGCCCCCTACCAGCCCGCGCCTCCCCGCAGGCCACGGGAAATGCCGTGTCCGTGTTCGTGTTCGAGGCCAAGCCCGGGGAGGAGGAGCAGACGCTGGTGGCCAAGGCAGCCTTCAAGCGGCTCAAAACCTTGCGGCACCCCAACATCCTGGCCTACATAGATGGGCTGGAGGTAGGCCAGCAGGGCGCACCCCTAAGATGCCTCCTCTGCCCCCTTCCCTCAGTTTCCCCTCTTGACCCTTACTTCCCGTTCTTTCTCTGCCCCCCTGGTTAACGTCTGCCCTTCTATTCCCATAAGATCATTGGGACTTTGGAAATTCCCTAGTCTTAACCTGGGGAAACTGAGGCCCAAAGAGGGGAAGGGGCCTGTCCAAGGTCACAGCGAGTTGGGACAGAGCCGGACTTGAACCTTGGTTCCCCTCCCACTGTTTCTCCACTTCCCCCTTTGTCTTTAAGACCTGTCCCTCCCCCCAGCAATCTCCCCAGGCCTTATTCAGGGCCTCCTGGTGGCCCCAGCCTGTCCTGTGGCTCCCCCACCTTGACCCACCTGGTCTCTAACTTCCCATCCGTCTCAGCCCAGGGGCCTGGAATTGGGGTCTGTACTCACCTGTGTCTTGGATCTTCTCCCAGACTGACAAATGCCTTCATGTGGTGACGGAGCCTGTGACCCCACTTGGGACATACTTGAAGTGGAAAGCAGACACAGGGGGCCTGAGTGAGCTGGAGATCTCCTGGGGGCTGCATCAGACTGTGGTGAGGATCCCCCTCAGCTCACTCTTTGGGGAGTGGGGAGGGTGGGTACTGCCAGCCTCCCAGACCATGTCCCAGTCTGACTTCATCCCCACAGAAAGCCCTTAGCTTCCTGGTTAATGACTGCAACCTCATTCACAACAATGTGTGTACGGCGGCCGTCTTTGTGGACCGAGCTGGGGAGTGGAAGCTGGGTGGCCTCGATTACATGTACTCAGCCCAGGGGGACAACGGGGAGCCCCCACGCAAGGGGATCCCTGACCTGGAGCGCTATGACCCACCTGAGGTGACAGACAGCAGCAGCAAAGGAGAGAAATGGTGAGCATGAGGGATTGAATGGGTGGGAGGTTCAAGCCCCTTGTGGAATGAGACTGTGTCCTGCCTGGGAGCCCAGAGGTGCTGGTGCATGAAGGCCCTGCTCCTTCTCCCTGGCCTCTAGCTATACCACAGCAAAGCAGAAATTCAGGAAAGGGGAGGCAAGAGGAGGGAGCACTGGCACCACCTGGCTTAGCATGGTCAGGCCCAGGAGGGCCCCTGAGTCCTGTCTTTGGGTCAACACAGGTCAGCTGACATGTGGAGACTGGGCTGTCTAATCTGGGAGGTGTTCAATGGCCCCTTGGCCCGGGCCTCCTCTCTGCGTTCCCTGGGGAAGGTGAGTCTCTGGGATCTGGTTTCCCCCAGCCTGCAGGATACCCCCTCATTTCTGGGGCTTGCCTTCCTCCCTTCAGCCATGGACCTCTCTCCTCTAGTCATCCCATCTCTCCTGTCACTCACATCATTCAGCCCCTTGTCCTCCCTGACCCACTGAGGCCCCTCTCATGCCTACCCTTTTTCCAGATTCCAAAGTCTTTGGTTCCCCATTACTGCGAGTTGGTGGGGGCCAACCCCAGGGTGCGTCCCAATCCATCCCGCTTCCTACAGAACTGCCGGGCCCCCGGCGGGTTCATGTGCAACAGCTTTGTGGAGACCAACCTCTTCCTTGAGGAGATCCAGGTGAGCTTATGCTGTAGGAATGAGCTGCCCCTGAGAACAGGGGCACTGGGTTGGACTGCCTCCTGCCTCACTTGTCCCCCCTGCCCCTGCTCTGTCCACTGGGAGCTGTTGCTGTTCCGATTTTCTTCTTTCTGTGTCCTTTCTAAGGCTGGAGAAATATTGTATGCATGCACGCACACATTTCCCTCACTATAAATGCTATATGGTTGGTTGGTATAGACACAGGAAACAAAGGGATGGCAGTTGATACCAGACTGCTCTGTCTGGCCTAGCCCAGCTGTCCATCAATTAGTTAAGCAAGACCCAGGTCATCATGGAGGCAGGGACCATTTCACTGAGCAGAACGGAAATGAGGCTAGGATGGAGGGGTGAGAAGCATGGTGGGAAGAGAGGGGAATGGCAGTAAAGTCCCAATTCAAGGTCTGCTTATTGAAACTAACAGTAACTTGAAAAACCACCTGAAAAGCCAGGCCAAGTGAGCCCAGATGGGTCTGGAGAAAAGAAAATGAAATGTACATCGCCACTCAGTAGAGGAGAGGGGGGCTGAGGGTGTGGAATGTGGCATATACCATCAGCATTGCCCTGTGTTTCTTGAGTCCAAGGGAGTTTGGTGTGGGGTATATTGAGAAATGATGTGTGTTGGGGTTTATTTAAGTTATCCATTTTTAAAAGCAGGACAAAAATGTCCACCAACACACATACCAGAACGGCATGACAAAACCTCTCAAGACACTTAATGTGTCTTATAGGATCTTGGCTAGTTTAGAAATGAAATCAGTAAGGGCATCCTTAATAAAAATTGACATCTTTGACAACCCTTTGGCATCAGGTGAAAAGGGGACTGGCCCAGGAGTCAGGAAACCTAGATTCCAGCCCCAGCCCGACACCCACCAACTTCATTGCTTTGGGTAACTCATGAATCTGAGCCTTGGTTTCTTCATCTATGAAGGAAAGGGGCTGGACTGGGTGCCCCCACCTTTTAAACTCCTTTCCATTCTCTTGGACCCCCTGGCCCTTGCTTTTATGGACTACTTAGAGCTTTGGCCAGGAATCAGGAAGACCTACGTTCAAATCCAGCCTCATTGTGTGATCCTGGGCATGTCACTTAACCTCCTGCTGGCTCAGTTTCCCCAACTGTAATATAAGAATAGTAATAGTATCTTCAAAGGGTTGTTGTGTGGATTAAGTGGGATAATAATTGGCAAGTGCTTACTGGCACAGAGTAGGTATTATAGAAAAATGCTGATACCCTCTCCCCTTATCTGTACTCCCTGCCCATCCTTGGAGAAGGAAAAGGGAAAGGGCTGGGGCTATGTGATGGGTTGGGATGTGGTCCCTAGAGTTTGCCAAGTGTTAGCAGAGGCACAGAGAGGGGAAATGATTTATCCAAGGTTACACGGCTAGGATTTTAACCAAATGCGAATTTCCATTGCCCAGGCTATGGTTTTGAGGATTCATTAAATGGTTAGACCCAAGGCATAGTTACTAATGGATCAGTGCCACTTTGGATGGAGATCTGGAGCGGAGTGCCCCAGGGATCTATGCGAGACCCTGTGAAGTTTAACATTTCTACCAGAGTGTTGGATAAAAGCATGGAGAACATGCACTCAGTTTGAAAGCCCACATGCAGCAGAAAGAATTCACTGTCCCTAGATGAGGAGATTCATATTCAAAAAGTTCTAGACAGTCTAGAGGCCTGGGACAAATCTAAAAGGATGGAATTTTAAACAAGTTTTATAAATTACTTTTTGTTCTTGACACTACTGTTGTTTCCTAGTACCCAGCATTCCCTCCCCTGGACCCTTCCCTATAACAAAGAAAAAGAGTTGAGCAAAAGCAGCTGACTGCTGGTGGTGCATGCACCATTCTGTACCTGTAGCCCCCACCTCCAGCTCCTAGGGGAGCAGAGTGTGTCAGTCAGCATCTGGGATTCAGATGCAGTTAGTTTCATCTGTGGTCAGCTTGATTTTCATTGGCTGCCTCTACCTTGCATTGTGTTCATCCTTTTTTGTCCAAGTCTTCCCAGGTTTCTCTGAATTTTGTGTATTTGTCTTTTCCTGCAGCACCATAATATTACATTATATTCATATACCATGATTTGTGCAGCCATTCTCCAGCTGGTAGGTAGAGGCTAGACCCAGGATCCAGAAAAGCTGAACTCAAATGTGACCTAAGACACTTCATAACTTTGTGACTTCTGTCTGCCTCCTCAGTTTCCTCCTCTTTAAAATGGAGATAATAACAGCACCTTCCTCCCAGGGTTGTTGTTAAGATGAAATGTGATGATATTTCCAAAGTGCTTTGCAAACTTTAAAGCGCTTTAGAAATGCTAGCTTTTATTATCATTATTATAGGAAATACCCAATATGAAAACTCTTCCCACCAGTGTCAGGAAATCAATAATTTGTCGGTGACTCATAGTCCTAGAACTGTCTGGGGCCTCGAGAGGTAGCTGGTACGTGTCAGACAAGACTCGAACCCTGACTTGTCCAACGCCAAGCTAGTTCTCTATACCTTTCTACTGTGTTTTCCTATAGTCCTTCCAAAACATTGGTGGCTTTTGGCTTTAATTAATCTTTGCCAATTTAATGTATATTAAGGGAAATCTCATCATTTAAAAAAATTATTGGTTTTAATTTCTCTTACTAGTAATTTGGAACATTTTTTCGCATGGTTGTTGATGGTTGTCGTTCTGTTGGAAGGGGCACAGGAGCAAGCATTAATGTATTAAGTGCCTACTAAAAGCTTTACAAATATTACCTCATTTGACTCTCACAGAAACCTTAGGAGGTAGGTACTGTTGTTATCTCCCCTTTACACACTTGAAGAAACTAAGGCAAAGGGATAAAATGACTTACTCGGAATCACCAAGCTAGTAAATGTTAGAGGCTGGATTTGAACTCGGTCTTCTTGACCTGAGCTGGCCCAGCACTCTAACCATTTTGCCATGTGGCTGCTCCAAGATGATTTATGTATTGAGTTTGGCTGTTCGTCTCATATGTTTGTGTTAGTTTTCTGTCTAGAATGTCAAGCTTTTGTTTGGAACATTTGATGCAAAAATTTCCCACTTGTCAGTTTCTTTTCTTATCCTACTTGCAGTAATTTTTAATTAATATTTTTATCTCATTAGACATTTCCCAGCTAACATGTAAAAAAATTTAAACAATCATTTTTTTTAAATTTGGATTCCAAATTCTCTCCCTCCATTCCAACCCTCCTCTCATCTTGATAAGGCAAGCAATTTGATTTCAATTATACATGCGAGGTCAGGAGAAACATATTTCCATATTAGCCATTTAAAATTTTTCACAATAGAAGATTATTTGCTGTGTACTTTTGTGATCTCTGTGGCTTGTGTGGTTATGGAGTCTCTTGACTGGAGTTCTGAAAGGTGCTTCCTTCAGCTCTTCCTTTTTAGGAGGTGATCTTATGTGTTGTTCACTTTGGGAGCATCTCATGATTTTCCAGTGGGCCACCCTTAAAAAAATGGACATTTTCTAGGAAGAAGGTTTGGTTCCTGGAGATTAGGAGCGGGTCAAAGGAGAAGGCACAGTGAAGGGGTTGGGGGGTGTTAGTGATCTCCAAGAAAGAGAAGCATGGTGGCCAGGATCATTGTGGTGACAGGCCCACTCAAATTCTGTCCTAGGCCAACCTCATCTGGGATGTTGCATTTAGTTCTGAGTGTCACATTTTAGGAAAGAAATGAATGAGCTGACCTGTATCTAGAGGAGAGCAATTAGTGTGGAGAAGGACCTTGAGATTGTGCCTTAGGAGTGGAAGTAGCTAGGGATGGAGAAGAGACTTCTGGGGTATGATCAAGGCTTGTCACCTGGAAGAAGGAGCAGAACTCGGAGAAATACGTGTATGTTAGAAAGAAAAATGGTTTAATGTCAGGAAAAACAAACAATAACTTTTGAGCTATCAGAGCTGTCTCTAAGTGCACCAAGTGCTAGTAATCATGGTGGTCATCGAGCACAGGCTGGATGGCCACTGCCCAGAGAGGCTATAGCAAGGATTCTTACTACATCTAGACTAGATGGTCCCTGAGTCCCTGTGATTGTCTCACATCTGTCCTACACCGACTACACTCCATAGATCAAAGAACCTGCCGAGAAGCAGAAGTTCTTCCAGGAACTGAGCAAGAATCTGGACTCTTTCCCTGAGGATTTTTGTCGGCACAAGATCCTGCCCCAGCTGCTGACAGCCTTTGAATATGGCAGTGCTGGAGCTGTCATCCTCACCCCTCTCTTCAAGGTGAGCTAAGCTTCATGTGATCAAGAAGGGGAGGTTCTGCTTGGGCAGTTGAGGGCTCAAGTTGACTTTCTGCCACAGGTCAGAGCTTCCAGCCTCTGTTCTCTTGCAGGTTGGGAAGTTCCTCAACGCTGAGGAGTACCAGCAGAAAATCATTCCCGTTGTGGTGAAGATGTTCTCCTCCACGGACCGGGCCATGCGTATCCGCTTACTGCAACAGGTGGGTTTGAGGGGCCCTCAGGGTCCTGGGGCAGGGATGTGTCTTTTCTGGAGGTGGGGGTAGGAGGAGGAGAGCAGTGAACCCTGGATTTGGAGTTGGGGAATCAGGATCAGCTGGCTGCCTGTGGGGCCAGAGGCACAGAACTTCTCTAGTCAGCAGTCCTTTGGAGGTACCCACAGTAATGGCCCTGGGAGGGAAACCCAAGCAGCAAAGACCTGGGTATTTTTGACTGGCCACAAGGATCGTTTTCGAGCTGAAGACATAGCAAGTTGCAGCCAGACATGGAGCTTCTCAGGCTGGCCCAAGCTGAGTCCAGGATCAGGAATGTTACCTGCTAGTCTTTATTGTTTGTAGACTAGTTGGAGAACCTGAGGCAAAGAAGGCCCCAGGAATAAACGAACAAGTGAAAGAATGTTGAACCCTTTCTATCTGGCAAGCGTTATGCCAGATAAATAGATAGAAATACAAGTTAGCTCCCCGTAAAGGGACCAGCCTACAGAGGAGATCACAGTTGTGGGCAGATGACAGGCTGCGAGCTCCTGCCTTGTCTCCGCTCTGGGCAGTGGCTTCCCCTTGGTGAGCTGCCATAGGTCTCACATATCTCCTCTTCCCCACCCCCCTGGCACAGATGGAACAGTTCATTCAATACCTCAATGAGCCAACGGTCAACACCCAGATCTTCCCCCACATTGTGCATGGCTTCCTGGATACCAACCCTGCCATCCGGGAGCAGACGGTCAAGGTGCATCAGGGAGGGGCTAACACTGGCACATGGGGCTGGGGGCTGGGGGGAAATAAGACATACTGATCATCAGGGCCCAATGTTGGCCCAGAGATCATAGGAGTGGGCCCTGCCTCACTCTGGCTGTGGGATCCTGGACAAAGCTTCTGACCTCTTGGACCTCCACTTCTTTATCTCAAAAAGGAAGGGTTTGGACTGGGATGACCTTTCAGTCCCTACCCTCTCCCAGGGCCTGTGAAACTCCATCCTGAGTGTTTGGTTGCCCTGAGTTCTCCTTGGCATGAGTCTGTAGCTGGAAGCGTCATTCTCAGCATACGGCTCCACCTCTCCCAGGGAAGCAGGAAGTGAGGGGTGGGCTCAAGCAGGTAGCCACTGCTGACATTTCTCTGCGTTGGTGGGAAGTTGAATTGTCAAAGTGTGAGGGTCATTACTGTGTGATGACAGCATAGAGATACCCGGGTCTGGGTGCCAGATCTGCCACTTGTAAGCCCTGGAATCCCATGAATCTGACCATCTCAGTCCAGTGCCCCTCTTCATTGAAGCTGGCAAGTTGGTGTAGTAAAAATAGGCACTAGAGTCTGAGGCTCTCGGTTCAAATCTCTCCTCTTCCATGTACTGCCTGTGTGAGCTGGTCCCAGATCCTCAGTCTTTATTGCACTTGGTCACCTGCTGAGATCCTTTCCAGTTCTAGGGCTTGGATCCTCTCTTTAAGGCAGAATCCAAACTTGGGTCCTCTCTCTGACTGGAGAGAGCATTTGTACAAGGTGGTCTCTACCAAAGGCATTATCAGCAGATCTGAAAATGGGCCCTCTTTGGGAAAAAGTTGCTTTGTCGGGATTTTCAGAAGTTGCTTGAGCATGGGCAGCAGCCTCTATGGGGAAAAGAGAGTGGGCTGGGTGCCAGACATGGGCCTCCATGATCTTGGAAAGGTTCTGAGCCAGGCTGTGGCCCCGGGCCCCTCTTTCTGTCCTCTAGTCCATGTTGCTCCTGGCCCCCAAGCTGAATGAACAGAATCTCAACGTAGAACTGATGAAGCACTTTGCCAGACTGCAGGCCAAGGATGACCAGGGCCCCATCCGCTGCAACACCACCGTGTGCCTGGGCAAGATCGGCCCCTACCTCAGTGCCAGTGTGAGTCGGGCACCCGCTTTTGCACCCTTCCAGCCTGGGTGGCCTCCGTCTGTTCCTTGTTTCTCTGATGCCCCCCAGAGCAAGACCTGGCTCTTCTGTTTTGACTGGGACAGGTCGCTGAGTGTCATCTCCTCTTCCTCAGACTAGACACCGAGTCCTCACGTCGGCTTTCAGCCGGGCCACCAGGGATCCCTTCGCCCCGTCAAGGGCAGCGGGAGTCCTGGGCTTTGCCGCCACCCACAATCTCTACTCCATGAACGACTGTGCCCTCAAGATCTTGCCAGTCCTCTGTACCCTCACTGTAGACCCTGAGAAAACTGTGCGTGACCAGGTGAGGCTAGGCAGAAGCCTGGGCACCAGGCTGGATAACAAGATACAAGCCACCTGACAGACCTGGGACTTAAGCTCACTCCCAGCCCTACTGATTTCCCACTAACCTCTATGTTAGGTCTTTGAACCATCTTCTGCCTCCATTCTTTTGCCTAGGCTGTGCCCCCCAACTCCCTCCCTAGAAACCTCCTTTGAGCCTCCCAGCCCCAGGTGATTTGCTGTCCTCAGATGATCTGAGAGAAAGTTGTCTGGCCCTCTCCTTTTGTCTTTTCCTGGACTGTTCTGTGTCATGTTTATCATTCGAACCCAAATACCAGCCAGCATTTTAGAATCTTAGATCTGGAACTGGAAGAGAGGGACATTAGAGGGAATTGGGTCCAATCCTCTCTTATTACAGAAGCCTGGGGAGGTGAAGGGCCTTATCCAAGATGATTGGGTCATAGAAGTAGTGCTGGAAGGTACCTTGGAGCCTATTTAGGGCAACCCGTTTTACTCCTTTCTGAGGCAGGATTTGAACCTAGCTCCTGGGCCACATTATCCCCTGTGTCTTTAGAGCCCCACCACATAGTGTAACCTTCAGAAGTGTGTAAGAAACCCTTGAGGTCTCGTGTCCCCTGGTGTGGATCAGGAGACAGTCTCTATCTCGGATGTGATGGGGTGGAGTCTCCTGGCTCCCATCTCTCCCCACCCCCTCACTTCCCCTTCTCTCTCCTCCCTCCTCCCTCAGGCTTTCAAGGCTGTCCGGAGCTTCTTAGCCAAACTTGAGTCTGTGTCTGAAGACCCAGCCCAGCTGGAGGAAATGGGTGAGTGTGTGGAGGCACCCCCTCCCCCTCAGTCCTTCCTTCTTGGTACTGCATGGCACCACCCCAAAGCCTCAGTACCTCCCAAGGACACAGCTGTGGGGACCAGACCTGCTTTCCCACCTATTCCCCCATCACCTGTTCCCCAAGTTCTCCCTTTGCTGGAAGCTCCTCCCCAGAAATCTCACCCCCAGCATCCCACACTGGCCTCTCTTCCCCTAGAGAAGGATGTCCACAGAGCCTCTAGCCCCAGACCAGGGGCCACCGCAGCAAGCTGGGCCGGTTGGGCTGTGACAGGTGTCTCCTCCCTCACTTCCAAGCTGATCCGAGCCAACCCCAGCACCCCTGATAGCACCCCAGCCAGTGATGCCCCCCTCAGATCACTCCCAGAAGGTAAGTCTTCCATTTCTTTGGGAGCTTAGGGTTCCAGACTGTCTCCTGCCCCCAGTAGCAGCAGCAACAGCTGGCATCTTTGGCCCCTAGTGTTCTGACCTCTGAGGGCCCTTTCAGTTCTAGATCCCAGGAGATTTTCATTTGGGGAGGGAACCACCATCCCACTTGACATAGCCTCTCTCCATTTCTTGTCCCAAACACTGGAATTCAGATTTGCCCAAACTTCCAAGCCCCATTCCTTGCCTGGGTGGGGTGTGGGGGCTCTCTGTGGGGCCACTTCCCCTGCACAGCTGCAGCAGCCTGGAGCATCCACCCTTCGTCATCAGAGGACCTCGTGGGCACTTCTTCTTCATCAGTTATGGGAGCATAGGAAATCTGGGTTCTCTGAGGAGGCTGGTGAACTCCTCTTGTGCCCCCTTTCCTTTCCTCTCCTCTCTAGGCTCCCCAGCAGCAGTCCCAGCCCCAGCCCCAGCAACTGCCCCTGCCCAGGTCCCTCTGGTGACCTCAGGTCAGTGGGACACAAGAGGGGAGGGGGAGGATGAGGACGAGGAGGAGGCAGCCGAGGAAGGGGAGGGTTCTGCCGACCGGTGGGATGATGAAGACTGGGGCAGCCTGGAGGTAAGAGGGAACCTGATCACTGTCCCAGCTGCTTCCTTTCTTGTCCTTGGCCTCACTTGTTCAGCCTCTCCCCCTGCACACACTAGAACGGACCTGGCTGGGAGGGCAGGGGTAGTGGCTCTTTGGGCTTCATGGCCCTGGACTATTGATTTTGTGTTCAGTCAGTCTTTTAGGGAAAAGGGTCCACAGCCTGGGGGTATGTGACCTCTGAAAGAGTCATAGTGGGGTGGGTGCCCCTACTGCTTTCCTGCCTGGCAATCCCATTCTGCCAGCCTCCTTCCTTCCCACACCCACCAAGGCCATTGGGGGCAGGGGAAGAGGGAGGCCATTAGGTGACCCAGGACCCAGCCTCAGATACATCCTAGCTGGGGGACCCTGGAAAGTTGCTTCATCTCTGTTTGCCTCAACTTTTTTTTTCCTGTAAAATGGGGATTCATGATAGCAGCTTGTCCCAGGGTAGTTCAAAGGAGCTAATATTTGTAAAGTGCTATGTGGATCCCAGCTGTCTCCCTAATGTGTCCCCAAGAAGCTCACTGCAGGCTGGGGCCTCTTTTGTGGCACTCTGCACACCATTTGAGGATTTTCTTAGGTTATATGTCCCTTACAATCCCCTGGAGACAGTCCCTTCTCTCTCTCTCTCTGCCACATTCCCACATCCTGCATGGCTGCCTGGGGCAACACTGGCTACTTCTTCCTGATGGAGGGACTTTAGGGAAGCCCAGAGGGAACCCATGCAGCTGTCGGGGGGAGGGCACACTTGGCGTGCTAGAATGGTGACTGGACCCTCTGTTTCTCTTGAGTGAGATCTCCATCCCTTGCCCCTCCCTGGGCTTACTCCCTGCCCCTTCCTCTACAGGAAGGAGAGGCTCATCAGGAAGATTGGAACATCAGTGATAGGGAGCACCAGTCCAGGAGGGTGAGGCCCTGGGCCCCAGGTGGGGGGTGCCCTGCATTCAGGTGGTCCAGAGACTCTGCCACCCCCTGGCCTCTCCAACTTTCTCGCGTCGCAGGTGGGTAGCCCCTCTAAGAAACCTCCTGAGTCTGATTGGACCAGCTGGGAGGCCGAAGGCTCCTGGGACCAGGGCTGGCAGGAGTCAAGGCCCCAGAAGCTTCCTGAGGGCACCAAGCTGGCCAGTGAGTACAACTGGGGTGGGACGGAGACCAGCGAGAAGGCAGATCCCTTTTCAGCCCTGGCACCTCGCCTAACTGCCAACACACAGGTAATGTGTGGGGAAGTCCTGCTCAGCCTGGGTAGTGGGGTGGGGGTGCTGTTAAAACCCCGAGCCCATTTATGGTCTGGGAGATCCTGAGAGGCAGTTTACAACTGAATATGCAGGGAGGTGAAGGTCAGGCCTCTGAATCCCTTCGGTTGGCTCTGACTTCTTTCTCTTTTCAGAGAAATCCAGATTCCTGGAGCACAGAAGCCTCTGGGGACTGGGGGACCGAGGAGAGCTGGGGGACCCTGGAGTCAGAGAGCAGTAGGTTCCCTTGTCTCCCTTCTGGGGGGGGTGTTAATGGGGCTCTGAACCCCTGCTTCTCATATCATGGTCTCTCAGGACAGGCCAAAGCTGAGCTTGCTCGAAAGAAGAGAGAGGAGAGGAAGAAAGAAATGGAGGCCAAGCGGGCAGAGAGGAAGGCAGCCAAGGGGCCCATGAAACTGGGAGCTCGGAAGCTGGACTGAGCCCGGAACCCCAGCATCGCCCCCTGCTCAGAGCCAGGGACTTGGGTTGGGGGAGGGGCTCCTGGCCCTGGGGCCTGGCCCAGACTTTGCCCCCAGTGTATTTATTGCACAAACCATGCGTGAGGCCCCCAGCCTGGCTCAGGGCCTGTCTCCCCATGTACATAATCAGAGCTGGAATACATTTTATTTCTAGGGAGTCTTGAGCCTGGAGTGTTGGATCATGGGAGCTGCTTCTTGGGTGGGGGGCATCTGAGGGGCTGGGCTGTCTCCTGTGGGGCAGTGGGGGGGCACCTGAGGGACTGGGCTGTCTCCTATGGGGAAGTGGGGGGGCACCTGAGGGACTGGGCAGCCTCTTCCATCTTCTGGAAAGAATGTGACCCCCTAAGGTTGACACTCCATGAAGAGCTTGACCCCCACAAGTGGCAGATTGGGGACTGAACACTTTTAGGGTCAAGCTTATTCTTCCAGACCAATAACTTGAAGAATGGTAAACAGGCGAACTTTATCTCTGCGGGCTCCATCCACACGTCTCGGTGGGTGGGCAGGATCAGTCACACCCACGGGGAGGGAGCAGGTGTCCCGGCCTCTGTTACTAAGATACAATCTCCTACGGGCCTGGTGCAGGTGCCAGCTGACAGTCCATAACCAGGCCGTGTCCACACAGTCAAACAGCTTTGCACTGCGGCAACTCTGGGCATGATGTCCCTTTGGGACCCCGGCACGTCCCTCGCAGGGTCACGCGGTTCGTACCTGGCCTCGGCCCTCCGAGCAAGGAGGGGGAAGCACGCGCGGGGGCCCCTTGCTAGGCGGGGGCCGCTGCTCCTCCTCCGGCTCTCCGGGGCTCAGCGGCGGCGCTGGGGCACGCACGCCCCGTGCGGCCTGATGCGCACGAAGCCGGCCTTGCAGGCGCAGCGGAAGGAGCCGCTCGTGTTGACGCAGCGCTCGCTCTTGCACAGCAGCCCCCGCTGGTTCAGCTCGCGACACTCGTCAATATCTGCGGTGAGGCGGCGTTAAACAGACAACGCTGGGGGCGGGGCCCTCCGCCGGCACCGCCTCCGCACCGCCCCCTCTCCGCCCCCTCCACGGGCTCACCCACGCAGCGCGTGCGGGACGCGTCCAGCTGGAAGCCGCCGGGACACTCGCACACCGCGCCCCCCGGGCGGGCCACGCAGCGGCCGCTCACGCAGCGGCACTCGTCCGAGTCCTCCTCGGAGCTGTCCTCTTCTGCGACCGAGAGGGATGACGATGATAATAATAGCTAACATTTACATAGGGCTGCGAAGCGCTTTTCACACCCTGTGAGGTAGGCGGAATTACTATCCCCACTTTACAGATGTGGAAACTGAGACTGACAGCGGTGAAGTGACTTCCCCGGGGTTATTCACACAGCTGGCTCGTAAGTGCCTGCGGAGGGGCTCCAGGTCCACTTCTCTGTGGACCCCGAGCCCCGAAGCTGGACTGGGGCGGCAGGGGGTGGGGCGACTCACCTCGGTGCGGCTTCCTCAGGAACAGGGGGCTCACGTCCCAAAAAGAGTTACTTTCGCTCTGGGAGTTCGGACACTGAAGTCCTGGGGAGGGTCGAGGTCTCAGTTAGAGGTTCGGGGCCCTGCCGGATAGGACTTCCCAAGCCATCTAGTCCCACTACATCCTCATTTTACAGAGAGGGAAACTGAGGCCCAGAGGGTCAGGGACTTGGTCACTGTCACACCCTGAGCAAGCCGGAACAGTGGGATTTGAATCCAAAGCCTCTGACTCTGTCCAGTCTGGCATTTCTCCCTCCCCTCTTTCACTTGAACCCTTGGGGCACCTGCGCCACCCTCACCTGGGGCTCTTGACTCCTGTTCTTCAAACAAGGCCACGAATCCCGCCTTCCTCCCCAGCTCCCTCCAGTTCCCATTCTCCCCGACACCCAACCCTGGCTCACCTGGCCCCCGGGGTGGGCAGGGACGACACTGGGCCCCCCAGCCTCGGCCCTGACGGCAGCAGCACTCCTCATAGGGCAGGAGAGGGCCGGCTAGGGGCCCTGCGCACATCCCGTCATCCCCTCGCTGACCCCAGCACACATCCCTCCGCTCCTGGGGCCTGTCTGCAGGGCAATAGCGAGTTAGAGGCTGACTCTGGGGAGGCCCTCCAGCTTCCCCTGCTCCTCCTTCCTTGAGGCAGACAGACAAGGGCCAGTGAAGGTCATATGCCTCTGTCTGGCATTCAAGGCCCTGCTCAGACAGGGACCAGGCTACCTTTCTGATCTTGCCGCCCCGTAGCACCTCCTTCATACACCACCACCGTGCTTCCTAATCTGCACTGGCCTTTCCCATCGCTATGACTTTGCTTCAGCTGTTTCTAATGTCTGAAATTTAATGCAATTCAAAGCAAATGTCCTCTTCTTCAAGAAGCCCTCCATGATGCCCCTGCTGCATCAGCAACTGCCCTTCCCCACGGATCTCCCAGAATTCTTGGGTCCACACCCCTTTCTTGCAGTTTTTACGTTGAATTGTGTCCTTAGATAGGTTTCTCCCTGAAGGCAGAGGAAGCCAGGCTGAGCTCTGGGTTTGGCCCAGCATCATACACTTAGTATCCAAGACTTGAATGAATGAATTGCACAAGCAGAGACAGTGACAGAGATGGAAAGAAACACAGGCAGACATAAGGATGTCCAGCCCTCACCTGCTGGGCTTTCCAGGAGCTGGCAGTCCCGTCCAGTGGGCCCTGGAACCCAGGGCAGGTGGCACTCACAGCGAAAGGAGCCAGGGAGGTTGATGCAGCGTCCGTGCTGGCAGGCCCCAGGATCCTGGCATTCATCCACATCTACAAAAGGAAGAGTCAGTCACAGACCTCCTCCTCAGGCCTCCAGCCTCAGCTCCCCTTCCTTTCTTACCCCCAGGACCCTGTCCCAGCTCCTCACCCATTTCTTCTGGGATCAGACACTGGCGCTGGGCTGGATTGTATTCGGCGGGAGGAGTGCAGGAGCAGCGGTAGCCCCCACGAGTATTCTCACACACACCATTCCTGCACTTAGACTCATCCAGACACTCATCAACATCTGAGTGGAGGGAAAGGAACAGACTCCCATTGTCCCTTCCATACCCTAAGCCTCAAGCCTTTCAGGGCCGGGCCTGCTGGCCGCAGTTGCCCTCAGTGCACACCCACTCAGGAAGCAGAAGACCAGGGCCAAAACTTGCCCTCTGTCTCCTCTTCCCTGAGGGGAGCAGGCCATGGGTTACCATCCCCATTTCATAAAGGAGAAAACTGAAGCCCAGAATTGGTTAGTGAGGAGGAGAGATGAGGAGGAGCCTCAGGATGTGGTGGGCTTCTAGCCTCTGCCCTGGTCAGACCATCTGGAATGATGCATCCCATCCTGGAAGCCTCATTGTAGGAAAGCATAGCTAAATGTCCAAATTGGGCAGCAAGCATTAAAAGGGCTAGGTGGGAGGGGGATGGGATGCTTGGCCCCCAGAACCCGGACAAGTGGATGGCCCAAGAGAAAAAGAAAGAAAAGCTATCCCCAAGAGAAATGGGCTGCTGGGCAGGGAGGTCTCTAGCTGGAACTGGACCATTGATGTGTCCACTCACTCTACCAGGGTGCCATCTCACCCGCACATACCCTCACACCCCAGCAGGGTGCCATCTCACCCACACCCACCCACTCTAACGGGGTGCCATCTCACATGCATACACCCAATCATTCCAGCAGGGTGCCCAGCTTGCCCTCACACTTACCTACCCACTCTAGCAGGGTGCCCATCTCACCCTCATACTCACCCACACACTCCAGCAGGTTCCCATCATAGTAGAAGCCTTGCTTGCAGTAACACTCGTAGCCTGGCTGTGTGTTGACACACTTGCCCTCTTTGCAGATCTCCTCTCCAAAGAGCACACACTCATCAATGTCTGCAGGGGAACCAGCAGGGTTCAGCAGCAAGCCCTTACCTCTGCTTTCCTCTCTTTTTAGCCAAAGCCAGCGGAGAAAACCAAAGTGTTCCACATTCATTGTCTCTACAACAAACCAAGCTTTTTCATGTCACCTGCTCCCCCTTGGCATTGCCTCTCTAACTTCCATTCATTTGTACTGGCTGTGCCTCACACCTGGAATGCCCTCTCCCCTCATTTCTACCTCATAGATTCCCTAGTTCCCTTCAAACCATAACTCTGGGGTCACTTCCCACAGAAGACCTTTCCTAATTCCCCCAGTTGTTTTATATATATATATATAGTTATATATATAGTTATATATATAGTTTTATATATATGCAATGTTAGTCCCCTCATCCCTTAACCCCTCATGAATAAAAACTCCATGGGGGCAAAGATGATTTCATTTTTGTTTCTCTATCTCCAGTTCCAAACTAATTTCCTGGCACACAGGAAGCACTTAATAAATGCTTGTCAGTCGTATGGCTGATAGAATCGGTAGGTACTACATAAGTGCTTGTTCAATGAATGAAAGTACAAATGAATGGGGTTAGTGCTTGTTCAATGAATGAAAGTACAAATGAATGGGGGGTGGGGAACGACAGGAAAGCGCTCCTTACCTCGATGAGCTGGAATGCCGTAACTGATCATATTGCTCTCTTGGATATAACCTTTTCCATCCGGACAGAGACTATGAAATTCAGCTGGGGGTGAGAGCAACAGGGGACAGTAAGGAACAGTTCCTTCCTCTCACAGCATCCCAGTATTTAAATCTAGGCAGGACTTTAGAGATCAGCTACTTCTCCAATCTTTTAGAATAATAATAATCATAGCTAATATGTCAGCTTTGGCATAGTAAGGTTTGCAGAACAGTGTACACGTTATCTTATTTGGTCCTCATAACATCCGTAAGGGAGGCGCTATTGTTAACATCCCCATTTTACAGATCAGGAAACAGGCTAAGAGGTTAAGTTACTTGCCAAGAATCACACAACAAGAAAGTGTGGGAGGCTAGATTGGAACTCAGGTTTTCCTAACTCCAGACCCAGAGTTCTCTCCACTGCAGCACTACCTAGCTGCCTCTAGAACTATCATGGTGCTTAGAGAACATTTAGTTGAATCCCTTCATCTTAAAAATGGGAAAAAGACCTAGTGCCAAGGTCACCCAGGGAGAAAGCATCAAAAAGGTAGGATTTGAACCCAGGACCTTTGGCTTGGAATCATCCTGCCTCTTGCATCCTCATTTTACAGAGGAAGAAACTGAGGTGGGAAGAAGGGAAATGGGGGGGGGCCCTAGCTCTCTGGGGGTCCAAAGGGTCAGGTCTCCAGTACCCTGTGCTCCCCACCCCGGTCTCCCAGCAGACCCCAGTTCTGACCTGAGCTGTAGACAGGGCAGGGATAGATCTCGCAATGGTCTCCCCAGCCAGCGCCCAGCGAGCAGCAGCACTCTTGCTGGGTGACGTTGGTGGCCAGGACACTGTCACAGAAGATGGAGTCGTCGAAGTTTAGATAGCATTCCTTCTTGTTGTGGGGTTGCTCTACCTCTGAAACACGGGTGTGGGGGCAGGGAAGAGAGCATAGGTTCAGGGAACTGCTCTGAGACACAAGGGGGAAGACTCAGGCATCCCTGGGAAGGGGAGAGGCAGGTGGTGGGTAGAGGAGCAGGGACTCACCCTCACAGCCATGCTGGTCGTGAGTTGGGGTAAAGCCCTCGTCGCAGACACACACGTAAGAGCCATGTACGTTCTCACAGGCTCCATGTGGGAGGCACAGTCCTGGATCTTGGCTACACTCATCTATGTCTGGGAAAGGACAAGGACAGGGGATGTGCCAGCAGCCAAGATCAAGAGCAGATTCATCATGAGCTCAATCTCTGTCCTCAGCCCTGCTTGGGCAGAGGCCATGCCCCCTAGCCCCAACTGCACCTCTGGGAGACCTGAAGCGGGGGAGGGGGTCCCTCTGGGGGGAGTGGAGGTTTTGTGGGGAGTGTGTGGGCACTGTGGAGTTCGATAAGGTGGTAGGACTGCTGTACAGCTGCTCCGCCATGCCCCACTCCTCCTGCTAGATGGGTGGGTACCTTGGCACTTCCTGCCACCCACCAGACGATGGCCTGGGGGACAGAGGCATCGGTAGGAACCATTGGTGTTGCTGCAGTCACCTCCGATGCAGGCCGCTGGGAAGTCACACTCGTCAATGTCTGGGGGTGGGAACCAGAGATCCAGTGAGACCAGGTGTCCTGAGCTCCTTGGTCCTGTTTCTAGGGTTGTCCCAACCCTGGAGAGGAACTCAGCTCAGAGGTCCAAAGAGGGATGAACAGGAATCTGGCCTCAGTCTGTCCCCTACTCTCAGGGACCCTGCTGGGGCAACCTGTTCGCTGTCCCAGACCTTTAGCCTTGAAAGGGAAAAATGCAGGGAGCTACTAGACTATGGTCTCCAAGAGGATAGAGGATGGCCTCGAGCTAGCTAGTTTTGGTAACTCCCATACCCTTCCTTCCATCACCCAGCGCAGGGCTCTGAACACAGTCCACACTTCAAAAATGCTGCACTGGATCCCAGACAGAGACCTGCGGGCTTTTGCGGGACCCAGAGTCAGCGGACAGCCACCAGAGGGCAGCAGTGTTGGCCGCTTGCTGACCTACCCAACAGGTCTGGAAAGGCCTTGAGAACCTACATTGTCTAGACTGAGAAAGACCTTAGAACCCAAAATGTCTGACATAGACAGTCCTTAGAAGACAGAGCATGGAACGTCCGAGCAAAGAAGGTACTTCCTTCTTAGAACAAAGAATCTAGAACTCAGAATGTCAGAACCTGGAGGGGACTCTGCTGGGAGGGATTCTAGAGCTTCTAGTCCAAATTCATTTTATGAACGGGCAAACTGACGGCCTGCCCCTTGGGCCAGCTTTCTCACCTTTAGAGCCAGGCCTCCCTTCCCTACTCACCCTCGCAGCGGCTCCGGTCCCGGGACAGGTGGTAGCCCGTGAGACACTGGCACTGGAAGGAACCTGGGGTGTTGGTGCAGACCCCATGCTCGCAGACGTTCCCGGCTTCACACTCGTCGACATCTGCCGGGGAGAGGAGGAGGGCAGAGATCAGTATCCAGTCAGAGGACCTCAGGCCGCCCTAGATCGCCCCCCGCCCTCAGGGGCACTCACCCAGGCAGCTGCGGGCATCTGCGGCGGGCGCATAGCCCTGGGCGCATGTGCAGCGGAAGGAGCCGGGGAGGTTTTCGCACCAGCCTGGTTGACAGGGGCTACCCTCGGCACACTCGTCTATGTCTGTGGGGATGAGGGAGTGTTGGGGGGCTGGACAGCTGGGAGGAACAGAGCGCAGCCAGGCTGGGCCCGGACTTCGTCCGCGTCCCCATCCCAGTCCGGCCCATCCAGTACCGCATAATCTTGACTACCTACTGTCCTGGCGAAAAGGCTCAGGCCTGCCCTCCTCTCGCTAAGGATACATAGGCTGGCAGAGCTCAAGGAGCTCCTTTCCCACCTGGGAGCCCGGTAAATGAGGCAGTGGGGTGGGGAAAGCCACTTTCTCATTGTCCGAGTTCTCATCCCAGAAGGTGTGCCAGATGATTGCCACCCCGCACTGCCTGGTCCCTCCCCTCTCCCTGCCCCTCACCTCGGCAGGCCCCGCCCCCTTGACTTCTGTAGCCCGGTTGGCACGCGATACACTTGAAGCTGCCAGGTTTGTTTTCGCATTTGCTGTCAGGGCACGAGCTGGGATCCCGGCACTCATCGATGTCTGTGGACAGAAATGAGGGTCAGGAGGGGCCTACAGGACTCCAGGACGCGGGAGTGGATGAATGTCACGGAAGAAGAGCTGGGGAGGGTCGGGTCTCCACGTGCCCAGCCCTCCCGGCGCATCTTGGGCCCTCCCGCTCCGCCCCGCCCGGCCCGGCTCGGCTCTGCTCAGGCTCGTAGGATGTGTCTGCCGGTCCCTCTCTCTATCCCGGGCCTACCTTCGCACAGTGGTTGCCGGGACGGCTTGGTCCGGTACCCTGGATAGCAGCTGCACTTGTAGTTCCCGGGAAAGTTGATGCAGAAGCCGCCGTCCCCGCACAGGTGGGGCTTCACGCACTCATTGAGATCTGAGTCCGGGATGGGAAAAACACAAGGACCGGGCTCCAGGCTCCGCCCCTCCGGGGGTCTGCCCCAATGAGAACCCGTCCTTCCATAGGTCCCGCCTCTTCAGCAGAACTAACACCTTAACCTCCAGGTGCCTTAACCTCCGGAGTCCCCGCCCCGTAGGCCACTCATTTGCCTAATCCCCGCCCCGAAGAGCCCTGCCTCTACAGGCCACGTCCCTCCCCAGACCGTGATCCACAACTGGACTGCATCTCTAAGTCCCGCCCTATTGGCCCCTCCTCCCAGATCCCCAAGGAATCCCCGGGCCTCTTCCTGATGCTCATTAGCCCCACCCACAGAGGCCTGGCCTCGCCCGACCCCTCTACAAGCTCCTCCCCAGAGCCACTCCCCCACCCCAGCTTTCCCAAACCCCACCCAGTGGCCCCCCCGACTCTAAGGTAACCAAACCTCGCCCTTACCCACACAGGAGCGGCCGCTTGGGGTGACTTGCAGCCGGTAGCCCCGGTTGCAGTGACAGTTGTACGAGCCTCCCGTGTTCATGCAGACGCCCTTCCCGACTCCACAGGGCTCAGTCTCACATTCGTTCACATCTGTGGGAGGGCGATATAGGACAAGTCGTAGCGGATCCTTGGACCCCTTGACCCCGGTGGGGCCCACAGGAGTTCTGAAGTCAGAGGTTGGGACGCCCCTGGTGAACACTGAGGCTCAGTCCTCTCCCCTCCATCCTCGGCCCCCTCCCTGACGCGGGACCCCAAGCGTGAGTGCTCTGCGGGGCCAGGCATCGGACGCTCCCGCTCACCGACGCAGTACATCTGCTGTGGATGGGGCCGGTAGCCCGGATAGCACTGGCACGAGTAGCCCGAGGGGCCGGGGACGCACTCTCCGTGGCCGCAGATGTTGCGGTTTACCCGACACTCGTCAGTTTCTGTGAGGAGAGTGAGAGCGGTGCCCTGAGCAGCCGGGCACCCAGGCGGCCCTGCTCGCTTTGGCGATGGCCTCGCCTGGCCAGGCTGGCCACAGGCTGGAAGGCGAGCGCCAAAGGACTTCCTCATGGTCCCACTCACGTCCCAGGACCAAAGCTCCCCTACCAGGCGACCACTTGTCTTGCTGTGGCGTTGCCGCTTGTTACAATAGAAGTTCGTGGGGAGCAGGGACTGTTGTTTTTCTGCCTGTACCCCAAGACGCGGTTGCGAAAGTGGCCCGGGCAGAAGCAGGATCTGGGAGCCAGGCTAGGGGTCGAGCCTGGACAGAATGCGTGGCTTACCTGTGACCTGGGTTGGGGCGATTTCCACCGCGCTCCTCGATGGGAGAAGATCCGGAGGGACTCTGCGCACAGTAGGCGGGGTGGGGCGGGAAATCAGCTCTGGAAGGAAAGAGCCCAGGACGTTGTTGATCGCTTCAATGGGTGGGTGGGCCTTTCTTGAAACGCCATCCCTAAGGACTGGCCTCCAAGACTTAGGTTAGCTCTCCTCTCCTGCCTCCCACGGCTGGTAAGGCTTTTCCTCCCTACCGGGTCTCTTTCCCCCTCCCTGGTTCACCTGGGTAAGGGCGCACTGGCGGCGTCGTCGTCACAGGAGATTGGCCCTGTTGAGCCGAGCGCTCCTCGGAGTCCATCTGCGGATGGAGTGGGGAGAACGTGGAGGGAGATAAGGCAGCCTTGAACTCAGGTCTCAGCTTCCTGGGCTCTGCCTACCATTCTCCCAACCTCATTTTTTCATCCTCCCCATCCCTCTCCCAGGTTGCTAACTTGCCCCTGTGCCCTCTACCTCCCTTTGTGACTCCCCAACTCAGCAGTGGCCAGGTTCTGGCCTGTATACTCACAGAATCCGTGGTCACCCCTGGAAGAGAAAAGACCAGCATTTAGAGGGCGGCTTTAGGAGAGTTTGAAACACAGTTGGGGTTGGGGACTGGGTTCGAGTCTAGTGTCAGTGGACGGTTCACAAACTTGCAGAGAATTTGGTCAGAGCCCTGGGGAATGTCCTGGTGGAGGCAGTCACCTCTGAAGGACACACTCCAGCAGGGTGCCCAGAAAAGGATTGGGGGTGGGGAGAGATCTGGGTCCTGATGGAGTATAGTTAATGGAAATAGATGGAGGTTGAGTCAGAGTCTACCTCTAGGGTGCCTAGGGGAAGTGTTTGGAGGACAGGGCTCTGTCCCTTGTCCTCTGCTCCCCAAAGCATGGGTCTGATTCAGCTGCTAGGCTTACCTTTATCCTCCTCCAGTTCCTCCTGCAGGGGGGCCCGGCTGGGGCTCTCTGGGAGCTGCTGGGATTTGGGGGGCCCATCTGGATGCAGGAACAGGGAGAAGTCACTCTCTCCTTGGATGGTGAGTGTCTGGTGGGAGGTCAGGATGTGGTAACCTTTTCCCGCTGGGCAAATCTCTTTGAAAGCAGCTGTGGGGAATGGGGGGGAGGTTGGTAGGGAAAATAGAAGTGAACTTTCCCTGGACATCTCTGGAGTTCCCACCTCCCCCCAGTAGTGCCCAGGAGCTGAGAGAAGCCTCTGTCAGGGCCCTGAGATTTCCCACAGATTTCCTGTTCCCCAGTATCTGAGTACTAAGTTTTCCTCCCCATTCCCCTGCAGGGCCTTGGAGGCTCCAAACAGTGCAGGGAGGGCAATGGCTGACCAGTGCCATCAGTTGGGCACCGCTGGCAGCGGGTCCCCCAAGCCTTGCCCACGCTGCAGCAGCACATCTGGCGGGTCAAGTGGGTGGTGAGCGGGTGTTGACACTGCAGATCAGGGCTGACCAGACGGAAACAGAGACTTTTCTCCTCTGGCTTCTCAGCTAGGCAGAGGATAAGAAGAATCAGGACAGATTCCCTGCCCACCTTGGGCACCCTTGCCTTACCACCTCCAGGCCCGACCTCATACCTGGGTGACCCTGACTCCATAGCAAATTGGATCCCAGACCTCTGACCTGCCCCCATATGACTTAAAGTATTCTCAGCCTGACTCCTATAACCTCTGACCTCTGCACCTGACCTTGGAATTTTTTCCAGTCTGCCTCTCCACATCACAATATGACCTTTGACACTCATACGATCACCACATGGCCTCTGACTTTTCCCCAGGGTGCTCTTACCAAGGCACTGGGTTCGAGAGGGACCAAGGCTGTGGCCAGGAGGACAGACACACCGGTAGGAGCCTGGGCTATTAAGGCAGTCGCCATGTCTGCACATACCTGGCATGGCACACTCATTGATGTCTTTGGGAAAACAGAAAGGGCACAGATGGAGAGAAAGGCTCTGACACCCTCCCAACCTTCTCCACCTTGGCCCCCTCCTCCCACCTCCACCTTAGGGGCCCAGGGACCTTCCAGTCAACAGTCTGGCCTGTCTCTGGCCATTCCCAAATCCACTTTGTCCACCTCCCAGGGTCCCCATACCCTGGCAGTGGGTGCTGTTCAGCCTCTTGTAACCCTGGGGGCAGTCACCCCCCAGCTCCCCACGCACGGGGCCAGGTTTCTGCACTCCGGTGTCTGGGGGAGAGCATGGCAAACCATCACTGGGGAGTGGGGATAAGGGGGCCCACTGGGAGGGGAAGGGAAGGAGGGATGGGGAAGAGGAGCAGGGTCCCAGGAGGTCAAGCTATGTGTGGAATGGGAGTGGGCCGGGGTTGGGCTTGGGCTGCCATGGGACTCACATTGCAGCTGGGGACACTTGTGACATTTGTTCTGGCCCCAGGCTGTGCCAATGCTTCCGCAGCAGTCCTCTTGCTTGGTCAGCCCTGGAAGCGGGTTACTGCCACACTGAGGTCCAAGGAAGGACCAAGTTAGGGAAGACCCCAAGGCCTCAGGTCCCTCACCTCCCCCTCACAACCCCTGAGGATCTTAGGATGTTACAGCTGGAGAAGACTTGGAGGGCATCTCATTAAGCCACTCATTTTGTAGAAAGGGAAAGGACTTCTCCAAGATCACCCACAGCTAGTTAGAATCTGACCCCCCCAGCCCAAGACTGCCTGCCCACCCTCAGAGTCAGCCCAGGACTGGGTGCCCTGCAAGGACAGGGTTCCAGTAGTCGTAGCCTGTAAGGGGGGAGAAAGGGTGGTCCAAGAGGCTAAGGTGGGGTCCCCAGGGGAGAGCTAGGGCCCCTAAGGGTCACTCACGGCCTGCTTGGGTAATGTGTCCTGGAAGCAGCGGCCCAGGGGCTTCTGAGTGGGAGGCCGGGGGTGGGGGGTCTTGGGATGGGGGAGGAGGTGCTGAGGGGGTGCAGGACCCTCAGCGCTCAGCCCTTCGATGCGGTGAACCTGTACAGAGGCCTCTGGGGGATGGTGAACTCTCACATTTACCAGGGGAGGAGGTGCCTGCACTGGAGGGCACAGGGCACAGTGGGTCAACATCTCATAGTCTAGGCCCACCTCCAGCCTCCTTGCCCCAAGCACAGGCCACTGCCTGGGGAAGGGCAGATGCCAGGATGGCCTAAGCTTCCTTTCCTGGGCACAGCTGGTCAGGGGCCTGTCTCTGTCTTTCTCTTTTTCACTTCACTATTCTACTGGGGTCACCTGGGACAAACCTCTCGGTCTCTGAACCTCAGTTTCCTTCTCTGTAAACTAGAGGATAACTAGATCTCTATGGTCTCTTCCAGGTCCATTCCTAAGAATGAATGAATGGAAAAATGCATATGAAGTGATTCCCATGTGCCTAGCCCTGAGCTGAGGCCTTACTTGCTTTCTGATAGAACAGAACCTACCCAAGGAGGCAGTGGTGGCCACCTGGTCTTTCCTGATCTCTACCTTGGTTTCTCTCTGTGCCCCTCCCCACCTTGGTGTCTCTTCATCTCTGGGTATCTCCTGCCCAGTCAGTTTTCCTACCTTCAGCTGAGACCTGGCCAGGCCCCAGGGGTACCAGGAAGGCTGCATGCTGGGCTGGAGGCTGCTCCCCTGCACCAGGGGGGTCTGCAATAACCTGGACTGCATAAATGGCATGCTTGCTGGCCACTGGCTCCCCCTCAGGGGCAGGGGGCGGGGGGCCACTTAGAGCCCCACCTCGGCCTAGGCCTGCCCCCATGCTTCCTGCTGGCACCTGGCAGAATCGGCCAGTGAAGTCCGGGGGGCAGAGACAGTGGTTTCGAGATGAACACTGGCCCCCATTCATGCAGGGCAAAGGGCACACCACTGCAAGGAAAGATGGGGTGGGGTGAGGGAGGAGGAGTGTCACAGTGGTTAGGCCCCTACTCTCCCTCATCCCCCCCAACTGGACTCATGATATCCCCAATAGCTCTCCCATCTGCCTCCAGGGCATCTGGGCAGACTCCCCCACCCCCACCCCCAGCCATACACAGATACACACACAGATGTAGGGTCAAAGGATCTGGAAGTGGGAAGGACCTTAGAGAAAATCAATTCCAATTCCGTCGGAGGTGTATTTGTGTGTGGGAGGCCTGCCCAGGATCACTGGGCTATGAAGGGAGGGTGCCGAGGCCAGTGCCTGCCCTCTCACATACGTATGCACTCCCAGTTACACAGACAGCAGCATGTTTCATGTCTTACACGTGCACATACGAAGAGCATTTGGCTACCGGTTCCCCGGTCCTGAGCCCTCCCAGGTCACAGAGACCTTTAAAGATCAGTTAATCCCCCCAAAATTGGGACATTAGCCCCCAGAGTCCCACAAGCATCTCAGGCTTCACTGTATCATTCCAGCCTTCAGTCTCTCTGCCCTCCTTCTCCTGTCGTGGAGACATTCTCTCCCTCACCAGGCAGCTGCCTCCCAGATACCAGGGACAGGGTGGGGCAGGCCATTCTGGGCTCAGCTGAGGATGGCAGCCCCCAGCCCCTGGAAAAGGCATCCTTCCTGGCCCATCCATCCTGTAATTGGGGGGAGGGGAGAGGGCCTCCTTCCTGCCCTTCTAAGTGAGTCACTCCTGGTGGTGAGCTTGACCTCCAAGTGACACCGCCCACCCGCGGCCCCGGGCACCGTGCCTGAGGGATGTGGGCAGCACAGACGGAGACAACAGCACAGGCAGGAAGGCCCTGGGCCTGAAGAACCTCATGCTTGTCCATGCACACACACAAAGTCACACATGCACACTAGATACACACAGATGCACCAATATTGTCGCACACTGTAGGACCCCTGGACAAGAGATTCAAGTCTGCCCCTCTAAGCCTGGGGCTCCCAAGAGTGAGGGATGTTTGGATGGTGCCTCCCTGGGCCTCAGTCTGACTAATTACCCCTCCTAGAGGCATAATTAAGAAGGGACTCCTCCCTGCCACCCAGGACCCTGCGGATAATTATTAGACCGAGCCAAGGACAGAAAAAATTTGCCACCCTTCTTCCTCCCACCCTCACCCCCAGGGAGCAGGACTTTGCCTTCAGTTCTTGGGTCCTTGGGGATTTGAGGGGTTAGGGGAGCCACCAGGTCTAAGGGTCTGAGTGTGGGATCAGCCTGGAGGGAGATTTGAAAGGCCAAAAACATAGTGAACCAGAGGCAGGGGCAGGAGGAGGTGGGAACAGAACAGTCTGGTGCCAGGAAAGGAAGGAACTGAAGAATTTCTCTCTCATCCTCCCCCCTCAGCCAAAGCTGAGTCCATCCTCAGTGCCGATCAACACTCCCGTCCAGTCACAGTGTTCTTCTTCTGACTCCCAGAATCCTCCCTGGATGCCCTAGGCATCCTGCCCTCGGTCTTCCAGTTCCCAGGTGCTCCCTCCCTCCTCCCCCCACAGAGCCCAGGCATCCTGGCTTCCCCATCTCAGAACCAAGGTGTCCCTGTTCCTAAGTACCCTGGACCCGCATTTCTCCTTGAATTCCCTGCCCTCTCCGAGCCACCCTGGAATCCAGCCTCCCTTTCCTGCCAGAGTCCAAGGTTCCCGGCCCCAGCCTCACCCACTCGGAAGCCGGAGCCGGTGAGCGTATCAGCGCTGTGTCCATTCTCCCCAATGAGGGTCATGTTGTTGCCCTGCTGGCAGCTGTCTCGGCACTGACCCTTCAGACACGTTCTCTTGCAGATGACGGGGGCAAAGACCACCTTGAAGCGCTCCCGGGCCAGTGCCCCTCCACCCCCAGTACCCCGCTCCCCTGCCGGGCCCCCCAGCACCCCTCCACCCAGGCCCACCAGCAGCAAGAGAGCCAACAGGCCGGAGGGGGGCATCTCAGGAGGCAGAGGGAGGGGGGCACTGCAGGCCCAGGGCATGGGGTCCCGGGCAAAGGGCCCTCAGGGAGCTGGGGCAGCGGTAGGGCAAGAAGGAGCTAAGAAAGAGCTAGAGGAGAGTGAGGGAAGGAGGGAGGAAGGGAGGTAAAAGGAAGCTGGAGAGATGGAAGTGAGGAGCACCAGTTTAGAAGGAGACTTGTGCCAAGTGTTCCAGTCCTTGATGGAGCGGGCCTGGGGGACCCCAGAAGGCCCGGAGCTGGGGAGGCTGGAGGCGGATGAGAGAGTACACAGCGGGCAGGCGGGCTGGGAGCAGAAGCAAGGGCAGGAGTGGGGGAAGCAGGGGTGGGGATGAGCCGCCCGGCCCGGCCTGAGCTCGGGAGCCAGCGAGCGCGGCCTGCCTGCTGCCCACGGTGGCCCGGGCCGCCTCCTCCTGGCGTCCCGGAGCTGCCTCCTGGCCCGCCAGCTCCCCACGGACCCAGGGAGTGTGGGGCTGGGCAGGACCCGGGCCGACGGAGGGAGGGACGGACGGAGGGAGGGAAAAATGAGGAGTTGTTTTCCGTGGCTGGAGCAAGCGGGGAGAGAGCAGGGGAGGCGGCGCTGGGGGCTGGGAGGCTGGCTGGGGGCCAGAGGGGGAGGGCGGCTGGCTGGCTTTTTAGAGAGTCACAGCCCGCCCTCGCCTTCGGGGGAAAGAGAGGGGGGCACGTCTGGGCCGCCTGTGCCCACCCGCCACACACCTGGCCAGGAGCTCCCTAGTGCCTTCTGTGCCCACTGCCCCCCAGAGCAGGGAAATGATGAGGCAGGCAGGGCCTAGGGGCCAGAAGGGAGATGCTGTTGCAGTCGCCACCTCTGTGGGGGGCTGGGGCCCTGCCCCTCTCACTCTGCCCACTCTGCAAAGAGGCCTTGATTCCACTTGGGAACAAGGGTCCCAGCTCAGCTAGCTGGGGAAGGGGGGCTGTAAAAGTCTCTTCCCTGTTCTGGGCCTCAGTTTCCTTATTTGTAAAAGGAGGAGGCTGGTTTGGCTCAGCCTGAAGTCTGGGGCAGGGTGGGGATCTCAAAGCAGTAAGGCTCCATTTCATGCCAACCAGTAATCATACAACCTCAGAGCTACAAGAGTCACTCTCCAATCTCCCACCTGTCCTCATACTCCAGAGAGCCCCCCAGGGGGACAGAGAACAGGAAAGGAAGCAAATCCAATATTCTGCAAGCAGGCTAGACACAGACCCAGATGGTCTGACCCAGTCTCAGCCTCCAACAGGAAGCTGTGGGGTCCTTCTGGATCCCCCTCCCCAACCTTTCCTCAAACTTGTGGCCCTCCTGAGCCCCTGACCACAGTTTGTCAGTCTCTCTCCCTGGTAGCCTTCCTAGGACCCATGTCGCCCAGCTCCTAGACCCCTGGCCCAGATCCTGGTGGTGTCTGGGCCGGGGCTGGCTTCCCGCCTCAGACAGTTCTGGCTGGAATAGCCAAATCCTGAGCTCAGGGCCTGGCCCCTTTCCCAGCCGGATGGCCCAGGAGAAGCTGGGGAGCCAAGCAGAACCAGACCAGGGACTGGGGAAGAGGCAGGCACAACTTTGGGGCCCAGGGCTTGGGAGAGGGGGCAACTTTCCCCAAATGGAGAAACAGCAGCGCCAGCCCAACCCTCTCACCAGGTTAGGGAACCCCCAGTCTGGGGTTCAGGCAGGATGGGAAAGGCTGGCCTGCCAGCCAGGCCAAGGGGAGGGGCTTTCTTGGGAGGAGGGACCACCAAGCTTTGTGAAGGGTCCAGGATCTTGAGCTCAGCTCCTCCAGCTGGGCTCAGCATCAGCGCTGAGAGGGGGAGGTAACTGGGCGATGGCCTGCTCAGCCCCTGGCACCATCCACCCGGCAGAGCAGGGCCCTCCTGGGGCCCCTCCTTATGTGAAATGCAGCTGGGCAGAAGGCTGCTCAAGCTGTGGGAGCTTCAAATTCCATTCAACAAACACTGATTATTTCGTATTTATTAGGCACTTAGTAACCACCCAGAAAGGCTCCAATAGCCAGCACAAAGCACGAGACAAAGAAGAGATGAAATGGACAACTTCTGTTAATGTTTATTTTATAAGTAGCTTGTAAAGTTTCTTAGTATAATTGAATTTTATTTTTGTATTTTAACACAATTTCATTTAAAAGTCATTCCTTCAGTCATTTTTCAGTCCTGACTCTCTGTGACCCCTTTGGGAATTTTCTTGGCAAAGATACTAGAGTGGTTCACCACTTTCTTCTCTGGCACATTTTACAGATGAGGAAACCGAGGCAAATGGGCTTAAGGGACTTGCTTACGGTCACACAATAAGTGAAGCCAGGTTTCTTTTTCTGTTTTTTTTCTTTCTTTGAGGTCAGATTTCAATTTAGGAAGATAAGGCTTCCTGGCTCTAGGTCAGTGCTACATAACTGCCCCTTAAGAGTTATGGTGGGACTGGATAAAATAAGAGTAGACTGAAAAACAGGAAGACCTGAGTGCAGATCCCATTTTTAACATTTAAAGCTATGTGTGGCCCTGGAAGTGGCATTGTACTTCTCTGGGGTTCAGACAGCTCCCTAAGATTTCTCTATATAATCACAGTGATGCCCATGGAGTTTCCCACTACGGGAAAAATCACAGATCTTTTACCCATTCTAACTTTTAAGAAGTAATAAGAAAACTATCCAAGTCTCCTGGTTTGTTTTTTTAAACCTATCATGGATTTTTCTGGATTTCAATGAACATTTACAAAGTGCCCACTCTGTGCTAGCCAGTGTGGCTAGTGGAGAGAAGTGCATTTGGCCCCAGGCTCAGAAGGCCTGATTCTGACACTTGCTAGTTCTGTGACCCTGGACAAATCACTTACCCTTTCTAGGACTCAGTTTCCCCATCTGCCAAATAGGAAAAATTCTCCCACTTACCTCCTGACTCTGGGCTCACACAAACTAGATGTGATCAGAGGGACCTTCAGCATCTCTGTAGCTTTTTATTCCCCCACCCAGTACGCAGTTAGTTCCCAGTTCCCAAGCTAGCACTTATCAAGTACAAAGCAGGCTTTATTTTCACCCATGGAAAAGGCAGGAAACAGCCCATAAGTTCCCCTTAAGAGGGAGCTGATGGGGTCATAGGAGGACAATCTCTGGCACTGATCCCCTCCTCCCGGATATATAATCCTCATTTTTACAGTAGGGGAAACTGAGATCCAAAGAGACCAGGAAGTGGTATAATTGAGATTTGAACCCAGGCTCTCTGACTCCAGGTGCAGGGTTGGTTTCATTCTACCATGATAGGTGTAATCACCAGGATTAGACATAAGCACAAATAATCACAGTGGGAGAGAAAATATGGGAGGGGGGTGTCATTAGGAGTTGGTGCCAAAGCATTGTCTCAGACTGAATGGCACCTAAGCCTTCTAACATGCTCTGATGAAAGTTCCCCAAGATAGGAGCAGCTCTTTTCTTGGTAATCTTGACAAATAGGCAGGGTTTTCTGGCTTGGAAGGTTTTAGGAGTGACCCTTACCCAACTGAACGCATCCTGAAATCCACAGAGGGTCTGATCAACCCATACAGAAGAGGAAGACTGTCTGAAATGGACATATATACAGAAAAGGGGGAAAATTCATGTACGGATAATAATATAAATATATACATACATCTTTCTAGACATGTATATCTTCATATGTATATGTATGTATATATACATTTATGGAATAGGGTAATTAGGATTTGGGGGTTGTGCCTATCACATGAAGGGAAATCACTTACTTCACAAATGCCTGCTGTACCCCTATCTCTAGGCAGGGTCCCATGAGGATTCAGTCTAAGGCCTTGAGTTTTTGATCACTTTGAGGTAAAGTGTAGGCAGGTCAAAAGGAACTTTGTCCCAGGGCGCTGACCTGAGGTAGAGGTGACCCCTATCCTCCAAGGTCCTCTTCACTACCCTAAAGTGCAGCCCTCCCCAGAGTTCTGCTAAATGCTGACCCTCTCTTGTGATCTGATCTTCTCACCAACCAACCCCACCCTGGGAGCTTTCCAGTGGACAGCTGTCCCTCATTTGAACTCATGGTCAAACTGACCTCTGTCCCTTGTCCCTAGCTCCTCTCCACTCCTCAGCTATTTTGCCTCAGGTAAAAAAGATCATTAGAAGACAGATTTAGAACTGGAAGAAGTCTCAGAGACCACCTACCCAAATGCCCTCATTTTACAGAGAAGGACATGGAGGCAAAACTGACTCATCTGAATCACAGCCCAAGCTCTTCCTCTCAGCTGTGTGACCTAGGCAGAGTTGTTCAGCTTCTTCATCTGTAAAATGGGGATAATAACATTTTTGCTATTACGAGCACCAACGGCCTCCCATTCTAGAGCCAGCTTTCTTTCTACTCTGCCTTGGAAGAGAGAAGAATCCCGGGAAGGAACTAAGGATCTTTAGCCCAGAGAAGAAAAGACATGAACACACAATCAGGCAATGATATGTCTGAGGGAAGAGCAGTTGGGCTTGTTCAGCTTGACTTCAGAAAGCACAAATTCCTTATCTGTTGGTTATGTCTCAAATTGAAATGAGTTGCTGTGGCAGGTAGTGAGTTCCCCATCATGGAAGCTGTTCCAGTGGAGGACTGGATAACCACTTGGGAACATATGTAAGGTAAAGGTAAGGTAAAGGTCTGAGGTCCAGTCTAGCTCCAGAATTCAGTCATTGCCTCCTGGGCCCTGTAAGATGATAGAAGTCAGGTTGGGCAGGAAGAAGGAAAGGTAATATCTTGGCCAGGGGGTATAATGTGAACAAATGACTTGACATCTGGGGGACCATAAGAAGACCTCTTCACTTGAGTGGAGAATTCTTTTTTTTTAAATTAATTAATTTTAGTTTTCAATATTTATTTCTACAAGATTTTGAATTCTAAATTTTCTCCCCCTCCCTCCATTCCCTCTCCATAACATGGCATGCAATCTGATATAGGTTCTACTTATACATCACATTAAACATATTTTCACATTAGTCATGTTGTAAAGAAGAATCAGAACCAAAGGGAAAAACCATGGGAAAGAAGAAACAAAAACAAACACAAAAAAGAGAGGAAATAGTATACTTTGATCTGTGTTCAGACTCTAGTTTTTTCTCTAGATGTGGATAGCATTTTCCATCACGAGTCTTTTGGAGTTGTCTTAGATCGCTGCATTACTGAGAAGAGCTAAGTCTATCAAAGTTGGCCATCTAACAATGTGGCTGTTGCCATGTACACTGTTCTAGTTCCATTTACCTCACTCAGCATCAGTTCATCTAAATTTTTCCATGTTTTTCTGAAGTTCACCTGCTCAACATTTCTTATGGAACAACATATTGTATCCCATCACAATCATAAACTACAACTTGTTCAGTCATTCCCCAATTTCTTTCAGTTTTCAGTTCTTGGCCACCACAAAAAAAGCTGCTATAAATATTTTTGTACATGTGGGTTCTTTCTCCTTTTTATGATCTCTTTGGGATATGACCTAGAAGTGGTATTGCTGGTTCAAAGGGTATATGTGCAGTTTTATAGCCCTTTGAGCATAGTTCCAAATTGCTCTCCAGTATGGTTGGATCAGTTCACACCTGAGTGGAGAATTCTTACAAGCAGGAGTGGGAAATCAGATTGGGTGGTGCAGAACTGTGACTGGTTTCAAATGCCAGGCCAGGCCCACCTCATTTGGAAAGAGCTGTAGTCCTTCAGTTGGGGCCCACAATGGGGGAAAGAAAACCCTCAGAACAGCCCTTGGCCTCCTGGCTGAGCTCCTCAGGAATAATCTTGTGGGATGGCTGTTTGGGGGCCTGGGGCAAGGGGCTAGGTAGAAACAGTGGATGGACTGACCCAGTGCTTTCCAGGCTGAGGCCAAGTGGGACTGGTAGGGTGGGCAAAGGCCTGAATCTCACCCAGAAGCAATATTTAGGCCTGGAGAAAGCCCTGTCTTTTCTCAATCTCCCCTCATGCTTCTGTGGTGGAAGGGCCAGAATTAGAGAAATTAGAGAAAACAGAGGGCCTGGATCTGAATTCTGGCTCTGCCAAGGGATGAGCTGAATGACCTTGGCTAAGTCATTCCGCTCTCAGGGTCTCAGTCTCCACTAGGGACAAGAACATTTGCTGTCCTTATAGCAAAGGGTCAGTGAGGAAAGTTCTGGAGGCCTTGACATCAAGCCAGAATGACTTCAAGTGGGGCCAGCGACAGAGGCCTGTTGCTGTGAGTTGCTGTGGCAGGTAGTGAGTTCCCCATCATGGAAGCTGTTCCAGTGGAGGACTGGATAACCACTTGGGAACATATGTAAGGTAAAGGTAAGGTAAAGGTCTGAGGTCCAGTCTAGCTCCAGAATTCAGTCATTGCCTCCTGGGCCCTGTAAGATGATAGAAGTCAGGTTGGGCAGGAAGAAGGAAAGGTAGTATCTTGGCCAGGGGGTATAATGTGGACAAATGACTTGACATCTGGGGGACCATAAGAAGACCTCTTCACTTGAGTGGAGAATTCTTTTTTTTTAATTAATTAATTTTAGTTAATTAGGAGGTCCAACACTGCCAGGTTGGTATCAGGAGGATGAGATGTTTAGCTGCCAACCACAATATCTCTGTCAAGGGAAGGAGGCCCTACACTCAGGAGGTATTATTATAATTATTTTAAATTTCATTGATTTTTTTTTTTTTTTTTTTTATTAAACAGTACTTCCATCTTTCTCCTGGGAGAATTCCTTTGCACCAAATGTAATGCCTAGGAGCATCCCCTCTCCAACTCTCAGGAGAAATCTCCCAGAGAAGACTACCCTAGGTTCAGGGTATTCTCTGAGTCTATATCCACTAAAACCAAAGCTTTGGAGCCCCTAGCAATGTATTCAGCTTTACTAATCAGCCAGAAGATACAGTGTATTCAAAGTAAACGCATTTAATGAAATAGCATAGTAAGAAAAGTAGCTGGCACACATTCTCCCTCATAAACCCACGAAAACATACCATCAGTGGGAAAAATGGACTAAGGGAGTACAAACATGGAACAGATGGAGTCAGTCATATCGGAAGGGACAACTCAAGTGTCCAGTGCTGCAGGGGATTGTCATCAATGACCAATGACGTCAGGTAGTGCTCCCACCTGGCCCGTTCCTGCCCTGGATCCTCCCCACTAGAAATGCGAGGCATGGCCCTGCTTTGCACATCTTTGGACTTCAGCTGAAGTCCTTGGTTCCAGGACCTCCTGGCTCTTCCTCAGAAGAGTGGGCTCTACCGGCCTCTTTTAATTCAAGACCCAACAAGGCTTAAAAAAAAAAAAAGGTAGCACGTAGCTATTTAGAACAGCCAACTGGGCAAAGGTTCAAAAACACCTTCCTTTGGGGGAAAACAGAGACATCCATTTCTCCCCCTTTCGAGTGACCAGTGAAGGTTCCCCTGGCCGTTTGGGCACCAAGGGCTCTACCTCTGGCAGGAGATTCTTGGCCTCAGGTGCCCAACTTTGAAGAACTAAGAGCAGACACGTTCCTAACTAAGCAGCTGGTGCCCTCAGGCTCAAGTCTGTCCCTTGGACATAAACTCTCGGGCTGAACTCGGGGCTCCTTGGGGAACCTCACCCTAGAGCAGGGCGGGCATGCCCGGCTCCTCCCAGAAATAACTTGGATGCCCTTTGGAGGGGCACTCACCCACCAACCGCCACAGCCTCCTGGGGGTCCAAGGCCCCCCAGTTTTCCCTTTCAGTGTAAGTGGGGTGGGACGGGAGGGATCGCCAGGCAGGGGCTTTTCGCCACCTCCCCCAACAACAGGTAAGAAAAGCCAGCGCTCCGTGCCCACCTGGGAGAGGGCGGGGACTCGGAGGAGGCTGGAAGAGGGGTCAGAAGCCCAGCATGGGGGCTCCTCCCACAGCGAAGCTGGTGAAGGGTGTTCAGGATCACCAGCCCGGCGCCTGCAGCTTGGAGGCTGCGTCCATTTAGCAGAGGGGGAAACTGAGGCTCAGAGAGGGCAGGGGACGTGTCCAGGGTCACCAGGCTCCAAGCCCAGCGATGTACCCGCCAGGCCCAGCTGCCTCTGGACCAGGGCACCCATTTCCCGGAGGAGGTTATCGAGGTTCAGGCCGCGGCGAGCCTAGAACGCGCTTTCCGGCCCCGCCCGCGGGCTCTGGAATCGGCCGTTTCCCTTGGGGGCGGGGCTTCGCGACGTCAAGGCACCACGTGACTCGGTCTCCGTGGCAACGCTTCAGGGCGTCCCAACCTCCCTCCCTTCGGGGAAATCCCCGCTTCCCTAGTCTCCGGCCCCGCGAGAGGGCAGGAACCGTCGGGCCGGGGCGCTCCGGAAGCGTGCCCCGCCCTCGCTCCGCCCCTAGTCGCATCATTGGACGACCGAGCGGTTACGTCATTTCCAGAGCCTACGCGCGAGCCCAGTGGCCGCGGCGCCGGCGCTTGCGTCACTTCTGGCGAGGTGTTTGTCAGGGGCGGCAACGGCGACATGGCTCTGAACGGAGCAGGTGGGACCGGGCCGGGGCCGGGGCGGGTCGAGGGGGGGCCCCGGGGAGGAGCGCCGGCTGCGGGCGAGGGTGGGGGAGAGCAAGGGCCGGGCGCGGCAGGCCTCGCGCCGCCGGGCCAGGCCCACTCACCCGCCCGGCGTCCCCGCGTCCGCAGAGGCCGGCGAAGCGGACTGGGAGCCTCCTTCCGAGGCCGAGACCAAGGTGCTGCAGGCAAGACGCGAGCGGCAGGATCGCATCTCCCGCCTCATGGGCGACTACCTGCTGTGTGGCTACCGCATGCTGGGGGACACGTGCCAGGACTGCGGGGTGCGTGGCGCCGGGTCTGCGGGGCGGGGGCGGGGCCGGGGCGGGCTTGGGTGTAAACACAGAACACGAGGAGCGTAAGTGGCGGGGATCCCCAAGGGCTTCCTTAGAGGAGGTGAGCTTTGGGGAGCAGGGGAAAAGCCGGGCCCCACCTCCGACATTTACTAGTGGAACTGCCCCCCTATTTCCGCCTTGGTGTACCCCTTGTCATCTCCGCCTCTTAGAATGCCTAGCTTCCTTCACAGCCCAGCCCCGGGGCTACCACCCGAGCACGCTGAGCGCTAAATTTGGAGTCTGGCCCTGGGATCAGTTTCCGCCTCAGCCGCTTACTATCTCTGTGGTCTTGGGTCACATCTCCCCTCCCCGGGCCTCAGTTTCCTCATCAATGAAAGGAGCCAGTTAGAGAAGAGATGACTTCTGAGGACCCTCCCAGCTCTAAATGGATGATCCTGAGATCCTTCATCCTCCCCTGCCCCTGTAAAATCACTGGGCATGTTTGTGGGTTTACTGGTGTGTGTGCACCCTTTACCAGTAAACCAGTCTGGGCTGTTGTCAGCAGATGTGGGAAGGAACCTTAGACCACTGCACACCATAGCTAGCACCTTCCTTAGAGATGCAGAGGATCACTCCACCACATTTGTGCCCTCATTCCAGCCTTCATTGAGCACTAGGAGGAAATAGGCCCAGTGGGAGAAATGACTTACATAGGATCACAGAGAGAGTGGTGTAACCCTTCTTTGACTTTTCCCAGACCATTTTACTCCAAGACAAACAGCGAAAAACTTACTGTGTAGCTTGT
This sequence comes from Bettongia penicillata ogilbyi, assembly GCA_023548195.1. NCBI lineage: Eukaryota > Metazoa > Chordata > Mammalia > Diprotodontia > Potoroidae > Bettongia > Bettongia penicillata. The sequence goes on from JAJHZJ010000590.1 coordinate 7,331,011, forward strand.
CAGGAGCTGAATTCAGACGTGGACAAGGATAACCCAGGTGAGGGGGTCCTGGGGATCCTTAGGGTGAGAGAGGATCACAGTCTCTGATCTGAGTGTCCCAGAAGTTGAGAAGATGCTGTTTCTGGGTCAGGGTAGCTAAGGTGATCAAGGGAATGACTCATCAGCCTGATTATGGAGTACTGTAGGCAGGACTGTTTCTTTTCCTATCATGAGGGAGTCAGGGGGACTGAGAAAGATGGGGTTATCAACCTCAATCTGGGGGAGCAGCCCCTTGGGGATAATGCCCTTCAGTCTCCCCTGTGATATCCTCTTCTTTTTAGCTCTGAATGCCCAAGCTGCTCTCTCCCAAGCCCGTGAACACCAGCTAGCATCCTCAGAGCTCCCCACTGCTTCTCGACCAGCCCCACAGCCCCCTGTCCCCCGGCCAGAGCACTGTGAGGGGGCAGCTGCTGGGCTCAGGGCTGCCCAGGGGCCTTCTCCCACCTTGGCTCCCACAGCATCTCTGGCCCCAGATGTCCTGGCATCGTCACAGTCGGCTTTACTTCAGAAACTTGCATGGGCCTCAGGAGAACTGGGCCCCAGCACCTCTTTGGAAGGAAGCATCCAGCTCTGCACCCTGATCCGGGTCTGTGCTGAAGCTCTGCAGGGGATTCGCCAGCTGCAACAGTGAGGGGGCTTGGGAAAGAAGAAGGGCCCCAGGGCGTTGGACTTGTCTAGTGTATGGGTCCAGGATTTATTATGAATAGCTGCAATGCAAGAGAAAGGCACAGAAAACACCCTTGCCCCTGTGTGGTTTGTTCTTCTCCCTTCTGTCGGGGTCCACGTGTGTCCTGCTGAGTGCAGATGCCTTCCTCTGCATGTCCCAGTTTCTGGTGGAAAGACCCTTTTGCTTGAAATCCCAAGGCCTGTGGTGGCTGCCTTTGCAGCTGTGTTCTTGTGTGACTGGGGCCTCAGTTTTCTCACCGGTGACATGACAGCTCAGCTTCCATGAACCCCTGAGGTTCATGCCTGCCCAGAATCTTCAGATGCTTTCCCATTGGTCCTTTCCTTTGGGAGGTATCCTGGCATACTTGTGCTGGTTAGGGGATGAAGCAGGAGATGCCTCGGAGGTCTTAAAGGAAGGGAGAGAAGCCAGGGAAAAACCAGCCCCTGGATGCCCTGGTCTCCTGCCTCGATTTTCTAGGCTTAGAGTCAGAAGATCCTCAGAGAGAGCCCTCCTGATATGAATGAGGAAACAGACCTAGAGAGATTTTTGACTTGCTTGATTAGCCAGTGTTAAGCCAAATTGGGGGTGAGATTGAGGGGGAATTGAGGTGATGAAAACAAGATATAAATACTGCCCACTGTCCCCAAGAAAATGGGCTGGGATGTGAAACCAGGCACTAGTTTGCACTACTGTATCATGTCTGTGGGGATGTGGGTCAACAGGGACCTGGCTCAGGCTTCAAACTTGTCTTTGGAAAATGAAAAGTTAACGGGAGGAACCTAAGATGGGACTGGCCTCTAGTGGCCTTGGACTCCAAATTCATACCAAAATAAGATGCCCACGTGTTAATAGGGCAATGGATAGATAACAGCCCCATGAGAGCAAGGTTAGCCCACTCTCTCACGATGCAGGTGAGGAAAACAGCCCGCTGTTCCTCTGCAGCCTCCGCAAGTGGGATCCATCCCTTCGAAGACTCTAGGCGAGGCGGCCCTTTGCAAAAATAAACCGGAGAGGGCAAGGGTTAAGGGCAGGGTACCCGGCTGATCCCCGCAGCAAAATGAGGGCAGAAGGGGCTCTGCCTAACCCCCCTGCATCCCACTTCCCACTGGTATCTCCTCCCACCTTAAAGGAGCGGCGTCCTTTTTCCCCTTCTCGCTGTTGGTCCTCAGGAGCATCCCAAGATGATTGGCACTGGGGTGAATTCCCCTTCTTTCCTGCCTACTGCCCCATGCCTGAAGCTTGGACTCTTCCCCGGAGTTCGGCCCCCCTACCCCCTACCCCTCCGCCGCATCGCGGCAATGTGGGGAGCCGCTCGGACTGTCCGTTTTCCTTTTACTAGAGGCTCCGCCCCCTTGGCCGAGGGGAGGGGGCTCAGGGTGGGGCTTCTTCAGAGCCGAACAAAGCCGGCACTCGGTGGGGCTGCGGTGCCCGGGCCGGGCCGGGGCCTGCCGGCCAGAGGAGGAGGAACAAGAGAGTAGGAGGGACCCGGCGTGCTGGGGTCTATTTTCTCCCCGGCCCTGGGCCCTCCCCATCGGCCCCCCGCGTCGTGCCCATGAACGGGTTGCCGGGGGGCCCTGCGCCCGCACCCGCGCCTTTGAGCTGCCCACTGGAAGGGCTACCGCCGCTGCCCCGGGGGCTCAGTGGCCTTCTCAACTCGAGCGGGGGCTCGTGGAGAGACCTGGAGCGCGTCTACAGCCAACGCAACCGCATCCAGGACGAGCTGAACCGGGCTGGCCGCGCCCCCGAGGGACCCTCGCAGCCCCCGCGCCGCCCCGCCAACCTCGACTCAGCGTTGGCCGTGCTGCGGAAGGAGATGGTGCGGGGTTGCCTGGCAAAGCAGGGATGGCGGGGGAAGGCCTAGGATGATGGGGAAGCAGGATGGATGGCTGGGGTGTGCCGGGCAGAATGGCCAGGGGTTTTGTGACTGGGTGTGGGGTCCCCGATGGCCTAAAGGAGCTGAGATGGGGGAACCAGGGTGGCCCTGGGAATAGATGTGATGTTCGAGTAAAGGAGGGGGCATCAGGCCTTCTGGGATGCCCATCGGGTCCTTCTTCCCCAGGTGGGCCTCCGCCAGCTCGACATGTCCCTGCTGTGCCAGCTGTGCTCCTTACATGAGTCCATCCAAGATTACAAGCACCTGTGCCAAGACATGAGCCTCTGCCAGGACATGTCCTCCTCCCTGCACTCGGACAGCTCTTATCCTCCGGACACCGGCTTCTCGGATGATGAGGATGAGCCACCCGATTGCAGCCTGCCGCGGGACCCGCCCCCGCTCCGAGTCCCTCAGACTCACAATTCCCGGGACAAGTGGCTGCAGGACTCATTCAGTCTCTGAAGACTGGCCGACCCTGGTGCCCTCTGGAGCCACGCTGGTCTCCACCAATGGGGCTGGGGCCAACCTAGCCCATTCCCCCTCCCTCGACATAATGCAGGCAGGTACACACACTCGAGGGCACATGTGGGCACGTAGGTGAGCACACACACTCTCTCTGATCTCTCACTGTGCTAGTAGCCAGGAATGGCTGGGGCCCAAAGGTGGGAGAAACTGATTTTCCTCCCTTCTCTTTCAGTCGCCTCTCAGAGGAGAGATGCTGACTGGCTTAGAGATCAAGGCTCCAGCTTATTTCCCTGCCCCCCTCCCAGCCATTGGTGGACTCACCCCATCCACCCTGATGCCTATTCTCCCCTGCTGCCCTTCAAGGGCTCCCAGGTAAGCTCAGCTCTTTTGAGGCTCCTCGCTTGGGCAAGGGAAGAAGCAGCAGAGAGACTTTAATCCTTGGCATCTCAGACAGACCGTGAGAGCCTCTCCTGGAACCAACAGTCAGCCTGGCTCCAGATCTGAAAGGAAGCTAGCCTGCTCCACTGTGGGAGCAAACAGCAGATCAGCTCCATAACCCATTTAATGCTGCCCTGCTAAGAGTAGCACCCATTAAGCTGTGGGGTCACATATAGTGCTGGCTTGGCTATTGGGCAAGACCTGCCTCTCCCCACCCAAGTCGGCCTTGTTCCTCACCTGGTTATGGGGAGGTGCGGGACCCAGGACTGTGGCCAGTATTTAACATACTGGGGTCTCGGTCCTGGGATCCCACAAATAAATAAATGGCTCTTATCTCTGCTCAGTTATTGTCTTTTGTAAGCTACGGATGGGAAGAGAGGTGTGTCAGACAACGGGCATGAGCTGTAGCATCTCTTTCTACCGGCAGGTGGAGCTGGAGGAGCACAGCAGGGTGGGGGTTCTCTGAAGTTGCTCATGACTGGCAGTGTGTGCCACTTGCCAGGCTGGTGTGTGCAAAGCCTTGGTTAGTCTAGGAGTCTGGAGGGCTGGGCTCTTAACCCTGTTCTGCCCCTAACGGGATGGGACAAGAGGATCTTTCCCCTCCCTGGGGCCCCCGTTTCCTCTTCTGTAGAATATGAGCGCCTTCTGGCTCCATTTGACCCCATCTGCAGCCAGGGGGGGATGGGGGTGGAGAGGAAGTGGAAGGAACCGTCCATCTTGAGGAGAGAAACTTTCCACCCTGTCTGGGGGTGGAGTTGAAGCCTTAGCTGGGGCTCCTGCTGGGGCAGGAAGTGAGAGGGCTACACTCCCAGACCCATCTTTGGGGAGGAAGGGAGGGAGGAAGCAACCAGCTGAGGGGGCCTTCTCCCCCACCCTGCTCCCATCCAAGAAAGGAGAGCTAGATTGCCAAGCTTCAGAGGGATGTGTCGGGAAGCCCAGCTCCCTGAGAAGAGGGCAGAACTATGTATTTATGGAAGGGGGGGATGGGGAGTGAGAAGCTTGCAGATACTTAAAATAATACATTCCAAACTCCTTTCTCATCCAGGCCCCTGGTCAAACATTACAACTCATGAAGTCTGAGTTCTCAGAAGTCTGCACAGTTCAACAGTCCCACTGCTGAACCACACCCAACCCGAGAACCTCCCCCCTCCCCACACACACCAGGAAACAGCGCTGAAACCCAGCTAGATTTGCCACAAACACTCTTCCCTCCACAAGCCTTTACAAAGAGTAAAGGGCCCTGGAACGAAGACACCACTGGTGAATAATTCACAGAGCTCAGCATCAGCTCTCCAAGCAGATCAAATGAACTGGGGTGAACAGAATGACTACTGATCATCAATAATAGCTAATGTCTTTAGAAACTCTTCTTTAGGTGTCACAACAACCCTTTGTGGTGGGACCCAAGGCTAGTATGGCCCCCATTTTACAAATGAGAAAATGGAGTCTTTAGAGAGATTAAGTAACTTGCTCAAGCTCACACCCCTAGTAAGTGTCAGAAGCAGGCTTTGAGCCGCAGTCTTCCAGTTTCCTGTCCAGTGATCTCACCACTCTCTGGGTCTGGATTCTCTTCGGTCAACACATTACTATACTTGTTCTAGGCATGGAGGGAGCAGACTCCCAGTCCATCCCTCCCTCCTTCCCTTAGGTGTCCACATCATTCGACATGCCTCCCCACCCCTAGGGACAGGAAGAGGGACCCTGCCCGGGATTTCACCCTTGTGGGGAATTCCCATCTGAGGAAACTCCCCTTCCTGATGCAGGTAGGCACTTCTTCAGTAAGGGATTGCTTGTTCCCTTAGCTCACTGCAAGCTGCAGTCACTTGCCTGGGGTCATCCAGGCAGTAAGTGAGAGAGGTGGGGACCCAGGTCTTGCAGGCTCTAGGGCAATCTAGCCACTAGACCAGACTTACACTTCTTAAGCCCACTGGGAGAGTCATACAAAGTAGCCATCCATCCACAGGAAGCTTACCCTTCGATCTTCAGGTGTGACCACGCACACACCCACTTTTCTGCATACCCCCTCCCTCCCTCTCTCACACGCCTCCTGACTCAATTGCCTTGTCGCCCAAGGCATTTCCTAACAACCTTGGTCTAAAGGGACGGAAATGACACCGAGCACAGCTCCCCTCCAGGATCGCATATTCTCAGTGCCCTTGGCCAGCCCCTCCTGCTGACCTCCTCGGGCCATGGGCAGACCCTGGGCAGTCAGTCCCCTCCCGTGGGCGCCCGCAGCAGCCCTCTCAGCGCAGGCAGAACCCTTCCCAACTGGGGGAAGCCGGTCCGGGGCCCGCGCCCACGAGGGAGTGCACTGGCCGCCTTGGACAGCTTGCACCCGGCCTCGCCCAGCTCTGCCACCCGCCTGCCCTCCTGCAGAATTTGCACCACACCTCCCGGCGTCTCCTCTCTTCTCAGCCTCATAGGCTTCCAGGTCCCAGGGCCAGGCTACCCCTCCCCCCCCCCGCCCTGCCCCACCCCCTTCCCCGCCCTCCTTCCCTCGGGTAGGGGGGTGCGGCTCCAGGAAACCGGCGCTCCGTCCGATCGCTCCGAGTGTCCCTCAGCTCCCCTGGCGCGCGCCCCCAACCCGGCCGGGCGCTCCCCAACTTGGGTCAGGGCAGAGCTCCAGTCCGCACTTCGTCCTATCTGCCCAAGACTGGACGGGACGGGCCGGGACCCGATCGAAAGGGAGGCTCAGGTCTGAGACCCGGGGCTGTCGGGCCGCGGACTTTGAGACCCCAGCCCCGGAGGGCTGCGGGGCAGTGAGTGACCAGGCGCATCCACTCAGCCCACCTGGCCTGTGGTACCCGGGATGGAGCCCTGGGGCCCGGGGGGGGGCTGCTGATAACTGCGTCTGAGGGGAGGGGAGGGAGCCAAGGAGGGGGAGAGGCCATGACCTCGGTGTGGAAGAGGCTCCAGCGCGTGGGTAAACGCGCCGCCAAGTTCCATTTCGTGGCGTGTTACCAGGAGCTGGTGGTGGAGTGCACCAAGAAATGGTGAGTGAGGGTGAGCAGTGTGCTGAGGGGGGTTTCACTCCTGCCTTCCCCCTGAGCTCTTCTCCCTTCCCACGCTGGCATTGCCCTCTCTCTCTCTGCCAGCCCCCATGCCCTAGCCCCTGGATACCCTCACACTGTGCCCTCTCCTCAAGCTGACCCATCTCCCCTTCCCCTCCTTAGTGTGTATGAGTGGGGGAACGCCTCTCAGTTCTTTGCCTGCCAGGAGGGCCTATCCTCCCCCACTCAGGGGTCTGTCAGGATAGGTCCTCCTCAAAACTGGGGCGACAAGGAGAGTTTGAGGGCTCCCACCCATGCAGGGGGAGATGTGAGGAAGGGGCCATTGGAAAGGGGGTCCTTATGGTGAACAGGGCTGTTCAGTCTAGCATGTGCCCAGCTGACTGCCAGATGAGGAGAGACATCCAAACCCCCAGGACTCCCCAGAACTCTACCTCACTTCTTAAGCCATGTCTCAGCCCTCTTACGCTTTCTCATCATTTTGGCCACCAAACCCAGCCCCCTCTCCCTCCTTTCCTTTGATAGGAATGAGGATTGGCTCAGGGTGCCTAAGTTAGGAAGCAGGAATGACAAATCTCTGGGGGTCTGGGCTGAAGGGGAGTTGCTGGGTAGCCAAGAATAAGATCAGAGGAAGGGACAGAGAGCTCCTTTCCCAGCCCTTTCCCCATGCAGAGAAGGGGCAGAAATAGGGCAAAGATGCCTGGCAGGGCAGGGAGCCATGAGGCCGAGAGATTTCTCCGAAATGCCCTTAAAAGGGGAAACTGAGACCATAGGGAGCTGAGAGAAGAGGAGGAGACCATAAGCTTAAAGGGGCCTGGAGAGAGTTACAGAGAAGGAGGAGAAGGAGGGGGAGGGGAGTGAAGAGCTTGGAATCCCAGGAAGCAGGGAGAGCAGAAGTGGAAAGAGGAACAAGGAGCCCCGAGCCCAGGCCAGGGGAAAGGCCCCGGGGAAAGGAGGAGAGAAGGCAGAAGAGGGCCAGACCTCCAAGGGGAAGGGAGCGGGGCAGGGCTCCATGAGCAGGCCTCAGCCTGTCTCCAGCTCCCCTATGCCATTTCTCTGCCTGGGGCCCTCTCACCCTGTGGTCTGGGTGACCCAGCCCAAAGCAGGGCCAGGTGGCTTCCTGGCAGCCAGCCCCCTCCAGCTGCTTCTTGTCCCCTGTCACACCCTAAATATACCCAGGCAGCCCGGGTGTCAGCTTCCCCTCCGGAGCCAGGATTAGGGCTGCAGCTGCCGGTACCTTCTCTTGTCATCCTGCCCCTCCAGAGGGCTAAAGTTAGAATCCTGAGTACAAGGGGCCTAGGAGGGTGTTGGGGGGAGGCGGTGCAGGCAGGGCAAAAGAGGGATAATTCACAGTAAGAGAGACTGCTCCTTGCAGGGAAAAGAGAGCTGGCCTGAGAATGTCCTAATCCCCACCACGTAATGACTGTAATTCTGGCTGAGTCACTTCTCTGAACCTCAGTTTTCTCATTTGTCGAGGAGGGCTAATCATTTGGGCAGGGATACTGGGAGTATGGTAGAAATGATGCTGAGCAAGGGGCCAGGCCAAGGGCAGAACTGGGGAGAGTGAGCAGCAGAGTGGCCCTGGGGCTGGGCAGAGCTTTGGGTGCGTCTGAGATGTTAGTCTGGATTATTGGCTCAGGAGGCGTCCCTGGCCTTCCTGGAGCAGTGCTTAGGGATGTTGAGCCGAGGCTGGGAGTCACCTGTCTGTTCCTACTCTGGGGATCCACCCTAGATAGAGGTCTTAGGATCAGAGGATGTCTGAGCTAGAAGGAACCTTGATCCAACCCTCTCATTTGATAGATGAGGAAACTGAGGCTACAGGAAGGGTGAGATTTCTCCAGTCACACAAGCAGTATTCAGACTGAGGCTCCAGGCCTTTCTGAATTGGGTCTTGCAGGCTCTCTAACCAGCTATCTGGTTACTCCATACCCAACCCACTGTAATACCTCTTACGGGTCACAGTAATACCGTGGATGGGTATGGAGAAGGGGCATCAGTTAGGAACCCTGGGGAGAAGAGACAGGGCTTTGGGGAAAGCTAGCAGGGCATGCCATCCTCAGGCCAGGTGATGAAGCTGAGAGCAGCAGTGGCTGGGCTGAAATGCCGAGAGCCGCACCTGCTTGTATCAGCTGGCTGGTCCCTTCGCCCATTCCTACTTGGCAGTGCCCCAACCTGAGTCAGTGCAACCCCACCCTTTGAGGGCCAACAGTCATTGCCCTGGCCCTCTCACCTGCCCCCAGCAGAACTCCTCAAACAGAAGCTGCTTCCCTTTGAGAAGTTTATTCTCTTCTCTCAGAGATGATGGGCATCTCACTTTTACAATGCTGGGTTGGGTTCAAAGACTTCTACTTGGTTTCAAGCTCCCCCCCCCCCCACTTCCGGCTTTGTCTCATTTTACTTCCCTCCATACATTGGACATCCTTGCCAAATGCCCCCAATTCTTGCCACACACAACATGCCCCCAATTTTCCCATCTCTATGTCCTTGCTCAGGCTGTGCCTTCCTCTCCATCTTTACTGAATCCTTAACAACTAAAAGTATCACCTCTCCTTTTCCTGATTCTTGCCCCACCCCCACCACATAAATGCTGCAAAGGCAGGGACTGGCCCCTACTTGCACCCTGAATGCAGTAGGCACCAAGTTTGTCAAATGGATGAGTATAAGGGGGCAGGACAGAGAATTCTCTTTCCTCCTCCCCTACAAGCAAAGTAGGGAGTCCCTTCCCTCTCCTCCAGAAAGGGCCCCTTCCAGGCTTCGTTGCTCTGCCACAGTGTGTGGGGCATGAAGCTGAACAGAGCTGAGGAAGGTCAGGCCCAGGCAGTCCTCTTCTCCTTTTCTGCATGTCCATGTGTGCAGTGGGCTTCTCTCTAGGCCCCCACCTGCTTTCTGCCTCTGTCTGTGGAGGTCAGTGTGTTTTCCTCCCTGCCTGTCCTTTCCTATCCTCTGCCATCTCTCTCCCTTCCACCCCCTAACCCTTTGCCCTACTGGCCCCTTGCTCCACCCTGCTCTCCAATCTCCACCCTACAACTGTGCCCCGAGATAAGGGAACCAGCTGCCTGCTCCTTCCCTCCAATGGTGACTGGAGGGTGAGCAGGGCATGGAGGCAGCCCCACAAAGCTTCCTCCCACTCTCTCTACTTGGTCTATGCCCTCAGGCAGCCAGACAAACTGGTGGTGGTATGGACTCGGAGGAACCGGCGCATCTGCTCCAAGGTAAGTCTCCCAACCTGCCCATTTCTGGATGAGTCCACGTGGCCTCCTGGTGCTGTGGGGGAGACCTGAGAGTTGGGGAGAAAGATGAGAGCAACTCCTTGGGCTCAGAAATCTTTCCACAGGCCCACAGCTGGCAGCCTGGGATCCAGAACCCTTATCGGGGAATGGTGGTGTGGATGGTGCCTGAGAACGTGGACATCTCTGTGACACTCTATCGGGTGAGCCCCCATCCCTGTGCCCACTCACCCCAAGGCACTAGGCAGTAACATGGGACCTCAACAGGAGACAGTCAAGGGTCTGACACAGGCCTGACGGGGGCGTCCAGGAAGCAACAGTGACCCTCACTGAGCTCAACAAAGATTTATGAAGCACTTACTGTATACACTTACTGTGTTCTGATAAGACACAGAGCCAGGAAGAATGGAGCTCAGGCTCTAGTGGAGTAACAGAATACTAATTCCGATTTCTGCAGGGTAGGAAATTCCCTGACCCACTGAAGGAAGAAATAGAGGGAAAGAGAAAGGGAAGAAGAACTTATTAAGTGTCTTAAATTCCTATTTATTAAACCCCTACTATGTGCCAGGGGCTGTGCTAAGCACTTTGCAAATATGGTTTCTTTTGCTATCCAAGTCTTCACCCTTTCATCTTACCTTCATCGCACCTTTCATCGCACCTTCCAGGGCACTGAATGCCTCACCTTGTATCAGCTCTCTCAGGTCAGGCACAGGATTAGAACCTAGATCATCACGACTGGCGACTGCCCACTAAGCTTCTCTGCTTCTCCTCATGGCCACCACTGACAGTTCTCATGGAACAATTACAAAACCTTTGACCCAAATAATAAGTGACAATGATGATAATTACTCTAAGGTTTTATGGATTCTAAAGCAATTAATTACCTCCCAGCAATCCCAGAAGGTAAGTAGCATGGGAATTATCCTCATTTGACAGGAAGGGACACTGAGGCGCAGAGCCGTTAAAGCTGGGATCGCACACTACTGGTCACTGGTTGAGCCAGAATGGGAAATCCCAGGCCCCTTCCTCTCTCCTACCTTAGTTTTTACAAAAGTAATTTCCTTTTTACTTGTCATCTGTCTCCCAGCCCCTAACCCTATCTTCTAACAGCAACCAATACTTTGCAAAAGAATCAATCCCAGTCTGGACGTCCCCAGAATGGAGGGTCATTGATGATTCATCAAGGTTCCCTGGCAGCCTAGATTCGTCAAGCTGAAGTGACACATGGTATTGGTGTGGAGTGTGCCACGTGGCAAAGAGATATTGTCACAGACTGGCATGGGCAGTCTGCCTCTTCCCTCTCTCTCTGCCTTCTCTTCACCTCTCTCACCTTCCAAAGTGCTCTTGACTCTGGTCATATGCACTAGCTCTCCAGGACACCCTGGGGTGGGGAGGGAGACAAGGCAGGATTCTGTCCTATATGAGAGAAGAGGAAACTGAGGCTCTGAGAGGTCCTAGGACAATGGGACCAAGTGCACACGTATTCCCATAGCCCTCAGCTCAGCTCCCTCGCACTCACACGGAGCCCAAAGTCCCAGGTCCCTTCCTTGCCCCTCCTTCATCTGCTCCTGGCCCCTCATTGTCCCTCCTGATCCCCACAGGATCCCCACGTGGAGCAGTATGAGACCAAGGAATGGACGTTCATCATCGAGAATGTGAGTGACAGAATTTGGAGTTTGGAGCTTCACATACACGTGTGTTTTGTACTATTATGTTTGTATTAAACCATTCAATTGAACTCCACCAAATTGACTGCTATGTGTGAGGTGCATTGCTGTGGGCTGAAGTCCCTGACCTCAGGCAGCTTCTGTTCATAGATCTGAGGTTGGGAGGGACCTCAGGGATCATCTAGTCCAACCCCCATTTTACAGAGAGGGAAACTGAGGCCCAGGCAGGTGAAGTGATTTACAAAGTGATTTGCTTAAGTAGGCTTGTCATGTCATAGGTCTAGAGCCAGAGTAGCCTTCAGAGAGTATTTGTACCCCCTTCATTTTACAGATGAAGGAAATGAGGCACACAGGGGCCACATGACTGACTGAAGGTCACACAACTGGGCCTCGAATTCAGATCCTCCTGTCAGGGAGCTGGATCCCCTCCTCTGGTGTCCATCATATCTTGGGGGGGGTGGGGGTCTGGGTTCTTTGGGGCTCAGTCAGCCGGGCACCAGCTCTCGCCCATCCTATCAAGCTAGACAGGTGTAAGGTCCAGACAGCTGGACTGTGACCTTCTGACCAACTTCAGTTGGCCTGTGGATCGTTTCTCAGAGGAGGTAAGTGAGGATGTGGGAGCTCCGATGATCCCCCTGGGGCACACTCAGGGCTCTCAGTCCTCAAGTTCATCCCTTCTCTCCCAGGAGTCCAAGGGGCAGCGCAAGGTGTTGGCCACTGCAGATGTGGACCTGTCCCGCTATGCGGGGCCTGTCCCATCCCAGGTACCCCTTCGGCTGAAATTAAAGCCGAAGTCAGTGAAGGTGCTGAATGCGGAGCTGAGCCTGACCTTGTCCGGCGTCTTGGTCAGGGAAGGGCGAGCCACGTGAGTGCTTCTGTCATCATCTTCCTGCCTTTCCTATCTCAATTCAGTTCAGTTTAATTCAGCAAGAATTATCAAACACCCACTGTGTATCAGGCTCTGGCGATACAAAAATAAAAATGAGTAAGAATGCCCTCCGCAAGCTTCCATCCTAGTGGGAGACAATCTGTGCACAATATATAAAATTTCATGGACCATTGACAATTAGGGACTGTCAGGAAACCCCCCCCCCCATACATTATTTAAGTGGAACTTGGGAATGGCCACTGGGCATAGGGTAAAGCCTATGCCAAGGCACAAGGAGGATGGATGGCAAATGATCCGGCTCTCGCCCTCAGGGACGATGACATGCAAAGCCTGGCCAGCTTGATGAGTGTGAAGCCCAGTGATGTGGGGAACCTGGAAGATTTTGCTGAGAGCGATGAAGAAGATACAGTGGGACAGGGGGCCTCGGACGGCCGGGCCAGGCCTGCCCAGCCAGGTGGGGTCTGGGAGAGCTGAGTCCGAGCTGAGCTTCTAGCTTTAGGGATGCCCTGGGTGCCCAGGAGCCTTGCTGGGGCCTCAGACCCTCCAGCTGTCACCCTTCAGGCTGACCTGGCCCTCCTTTCCTTACCTTTACTGTGTCTGTCTCCATTTCCACTCTGCTATCTCTCTTGGTCTCTTCTCCTTCTCTGTAGGTCGGGCTGCAGCCCGGAGGTTGGGGAATGTCCCAGGTACAACCTTAGCTCTCTCTTCGGGGTGGAGGGGCTGGTCTGGAGTAGGGGGTCTCACATTGCCACCCCCCTGTGCCACCCACAGATCCATCCCGGGAGCTGAACACTGTGCGTGAGGAGGAGGAAGGAGGGAGGTCTGGCCCTGGGGTCGGCTCCAGGAAGGATGGTGAGGCCTGGGTGGGGGGGGTGGGGGAAGCTGCTGGTGTACCCTGCCGGTGTGCAGGTGGCTGGGGGACTGAGCTGCCCACCTCATTTCATCCCTTTCTTTGCCAGCAGCGGCCTCTGCCCACTCTGCTGCCCTGGCCCAGCCATCCCAGGCTCAGCCAGAGGAGGGTGGCATGAAGGAGCCCAGCCCAGCCACTGTAAGTGCCCCTGCTCCCACGCCCCCTCTCAGGGCTTCCCGGGGCCAAGGGGGCAGGGGGCATCGAGGCCTGCCGAGCCTGGGGGGCCAGCCCCAGGAGGAGCCGGAAGCAGCTGGGGGCAGGACGGGCACCGAGGCCCAGCCGCTCCAGGGACCCACGCAGGACATGAGGTGAGGACTGTGAAGAGGAAGCATTGGAGTTGGAAAAGGGAGCAGAGTGGCCACATGGTGGGAGGCATGGGGTGATTGCAGGCTCCTCACTCATTAAAGTTGACCCATTCTGGACAGACTGGTGGCCATAAGTCTAACCTGTTCATTTTACAGATGAGCAAACTGAGGCCCCGGAGGGCCGGCCATGCCCTGGGGGCTCCCTCTCTCTCTACCTGTCCCCCAGGCTCAGTCTCCCACCCCTTGCCTTCTTGCCAGGCTCCTCAGGCCCTTCCAGGAAATGCAGTTTCCCCAGATCACTTCCCTCTTACTGGGCCTTGGCGCCAGCCCTTTCCCTAGGCCCGTCTCTTGCCCCACCTCCCCTGCCCCACCTCCTACTTCCTCCTCCTTTTCTCAACTAGTTTCAAGTGGGAAGTTCTGGGCCTAAAAGAATGGGGCCCCGGGTGCAGGACCAGACCTTCCCCCCATACAGACTCTGAAACTTTGCTCCATCCTGTCTCCCCCAGGTCCCCATGGCAACCCCTCGAGGATTCCCCCATCCCAGCCCCCCGGCTCAGGAGAGTGGCCACAGCCCCCCTGCACCCAGCCCCTCCAATCGGGGACCCCCCAGGGAAGCAGACAGGACCCATAGGAGAGAGAGCCGGTCAGCTAGGGCTGGGAGCTGGAGAGAGAAGCGAAGAGAGCATCAAGGCCAGAGATACTTCCCAGGAGGGAGGAGGAGAGGAAGGAGTGCCCCTCCAGGAGGGTGGAGGGGCCAGGGAGAGGGCCAGGGCTGAGCAAGGAGCTAGGAGCCCCAAGACTCAGGAGATGGGGCAAGGAGGTGGGGAGGTGCAGAGCCATGGGGCAAGGGTTGGAGAGGGGGCTGAAGTCAGAGAAGAGGAGGAGAAGTCTGGAAGGCGGCCCCTGGCCAGAGGGCCAGAGACCAAGGAGGCAGCAGAGGCCCCAGAGGAGGCTGGGAGGGGGCCCCAGGTCAGAGGGCCAGAGACCAAGGAGGCAGCAGAGGCCCCAGAGGAGTTTGGGAGGGGGCCCCAGGTCAGAGGGCCAGAGGCCAAGGAGGCAACAGAGGCCTCAGAGGAGGCTGGGAGGGGGCCCCAGGCCAGAGGGCCAGAGGTCAAGGAGGCAGCAAAGGCCCCAGAGGAGGCTGGGAGGGGGCCAGAGACCCCCAGAGGGGCCCAGAGGGAGGCCCAGTCAGGAGTAGCCCCTAATGAAGTCCTCCCTGAAGCAGCTTCAGGCCAAGAAATTAGGGGACTAGAGATTAAGGAAGAAGATGAACTGGTAAAGCAGCCAAGAGTCCAGGCTGGTGGTCCTTCAGGACCCCAGGGGCCAGGCCATCATCCTCCACATCAGCAGAAGGAGAGCCCAGAGGTGCCCAGTCCAGTCCCTGGAGCAGGGCATGGGGCTGGGGCCCCCAGGGAGCTTCCCTTGGGCATAGTTTCAGGACAAGAGGAGGACAGTGGGAGAGCAAAGGAGAAGGGCCAAGAGGGGGCAGGGGCCCCGGGGGTCCCTACCACAGGAGCTGAAGGCACCATGGCCCAGGTGAGCAAGAGTGGTGCTCATCCAGGGAGCACCAACAGATGGGTGCATGGGGCCGGGGCCGGGCTAATAGGGATCGAGGATGTGGGTGCTGGAACGCTGAGGGGCGGGGAGGAGATAGGGGTCCAAGTAGGGGGGGCTCCCCAAATAGGGCCTGAGGTAGCAGGAATGAGGGCAGTGGGGGCTGGAACGAAGGAGGCTGAATTTTGGATTTTGGAGCATAGGGAGAAAGGAGCTGAGAGACTGGGGAAGAAAGAGACACAATCTGGGGTGTTGGAGACCAAAGAGACAGAAATTGGGGTTCAAGCACTTGAGGTAGGATGGATTAAGGCTATAGAAACTGGAATGTTGGTGACTGAGGGGACGGGAGCAGAGATTTTGGCACCTGGTACATTGGGGCCTGAGGAGATAGAAGCTGGGATGCTGAAAATGATGACTGAGACAGAGCCTGGGGTGCTGGGGACTGAAGAGCCATCCACAGCTGAGATAGTAGGGACTGAGGAGACAGCAACTGGGGCTTTGGGGATGGAAAAAAAACCTGGGATAGCAGAGGCCAAAGAAGTACTTGAGATAGAGGGGACTAAGGCTATAGAAACTGGAGTATTGAGGACCGAAGAGATGGGAGGGGAGATACTGGGGGCAAAGGAGACAGATTTGGGGGTACTGGAGACAAAGGAGACAGAATCTGGAGTACTTGGGACAAAAAAGACAGAATCTGGGGCACAGGGAACAAAGGAGACAGAATCTGGGGTACTGGGAGCAAACAAGACAGAATCTGGGTTATTGGGGGCAAAAGAGATAGAATCTGGGGTATCAGAAGTCCAAGAGATAGAAATTGAGATTCAGCCCCTTGAGGTAGTAGGGACTATGACTATAGAAAGTGAGGTACTGGGGTCTGAGGAGACAGAATCTAGGGTACTGGCGACAAATGAGACAGAATCTGGGGTACTGGGGACAGAGGAGACAGAGTCTGGGGTACTTGGGACAGAGAAGACAGAGTCTGGTGGGGTACTGGGGACAGAGGAGACAGAATCTGGGGTACTTGGGACAAACAAGACAGAATCTGGAGTACAGGAGACAAAGGAGACGGAATCTGGGGTAACAGAGGCCCAAGAGACAGAAATTAACATTCAGCCTCTTGAGGTAGTAGGGACTATGGCTATAGAAAGTGGGGTACTGGGGTCTGAGGAGACAGAATCTAGGGTACTGGGATCTGAGGAGACAGAATCTGGGGTATCAGAAGTCCAAGAGATAGAAATTGAGATTCAGTCCCTTGAGGCAGTAGGGACTATGACTATAGAAAATGGGGTACTGGGGTTTGAGGAGACAGAATCTAGGGTACTGGGATCTGAGGAGACAGAATCTGGGGTACTTGGGACAGAGGAGGCAGAGTCTGGGGTACTTGGGACAGAGGAGACAGAGTCTGGGGTACTTGGGACAGAGAAGACAGAGTCTGGTGGGGTACAGGGGACAAAGGAGACAGAATCTGGGTTACTAGGGGCAAAAGAGACAGAATCTGTGGTATCAGAGGTCCAAGAGATAGAAATTGAGATTCAGTCCCTTGAGGTAGTAGGGACTATGACTATAGAAAATGGGGTACTGGGGTCTGAGGAGACAGAATCTGGGGTACTTGGGACAGAGGAGACAGAGTCTGGGGTACTTGGGACAGAGGAGACAGAGTCTGGGGTACTTGGGACAGAGGAGACAGAATCTGGAGTACAGGGGACAAAGGAGACAGAATCTGGATTACTGGGGGCAAAGGAGACAGAATCTGGGGTAACAGAGGTCCAAGAGACAGAAATTAACATTCAGCCCCTTGAGGTAGTAGGGACTGTGGCTATAGAAAGTGGGGTACTGGGGTCTGAGGAGATATCAACATATGAGATAGTGGGGATTGAGGAGACAGAATCTGGGGTGTTGGGGAAGGAGGAACCGAGGGTTGGAGTATTGGGGACTACAAAGGTAGGGGCTGAAGTGGCAGGAACAGATATTTTGGCACTTGGGATATTGGGGACTGAGGAGACAGGACCTGGGATTCTGGGGAATGAGGAAACAGCTGGGATATTGGGGACCAAGAAGACAGAACCTGGTATATTAGAGAATGAAGAGATAGGAACTGAGAAATTGGCATTTGAGATACTGGAGACCAAGGAGTTATGTGAGATCTTGGGGACTGAGGAGACGGAGCCTGGGATCTTGACGTCTAGAAAGGTGGCATCAACTGGGGAAAGGGCAGGGTGGGCACTCTTGGATTCGGGGGAAGAGTCAGGAGCAGAGCCAGAACCTGAGGGGTCTATCCAGGAGCCAAGCCCAACCCCGGCAGGTGGGGGGGCTGGGGAAGAAGCCCCCACAGCCACAGCCACCAGCTTCTCCTGGGTGGCCCCCACCGCCATCCAGGAGGGGGAGGCCCGGGGCTCTCCTGCCTTCTCTACACCAACACCCCCCAGCCAAGAATGGCCTGAAGAGGACAGGAGGCCTCAGGGCTGGGGGGGAGGCCCGGAGCCTCCCTTGGGCACCAAGGTAGGGACAGTGGCCCCCACAAGCCCTCCTGGCCTGCTGCTTTTTCACTAACCCCCTCCCAAGATCAGGATGTTTGGGGCAAAAGCTGAGCTAACTGAAGGGAATGACTTATGCATGGATGGGATTGGGGAGAGATGGAGGCTGCCTCTGGCATGGGGCCCCTTCCTTCAGGTCTGAGCTTGCCCAAGAAGCAGGGTAGCAGAGGGTCTTGCACAGGCTTTGAGGTCGGGCCTCTGCCCCTCTTGGTCCTCCCCATGGCAGACCAGCATGGCATGGATGGGAAGCCTGGCACCTTGGCACTGGATGGTTTTCTGGGTGCAGACTGTTGGGGGCCTCTGCCACTGACTAGGGGGGGAGGTCCGGCCTCTTGGGTGAGCTTCCCTGATGCCTTTGTGCCTGGCACATCTGTGTTGGCGATTGAGGGCCCAGTCCTTGGCACCAGTGAAGGATGGGAGATTTTCATTGCCCTGGTAGCCCTTCCATGTAGGCCCTGGACAAGCCCCAGGACTGGGGTCAGCTGGCAGGAGGCCTGTTCCCAGATGGTGCCAATGCTGAGATTTCTTCTCTGTGGCAGGTCAGGAGGTCCCGAACCAGGGGCTGGACCTGCAGCCTGGCATCTTGGCCTCTTTTGATCTTCTCCAGCCCTGAGGTGGTTTCTTCTCTCTCCCCTCTTGCTCCCAGGTCAGCTCCAGCCAGTCCCTGCTTGAGTGGTGCCAAGAGGTCACAGCAGGTTACCCAGGAGTCCGTGTCACCAACTTCACCACGTCATGGCGCAACGGACTGGCCTTCTGTGCTATCCTGCACTATTTCCATCCAGACAAGATGTGAGAGACTGGCAATGGATGGGCAGGAGGGAAGGCCTGGGGGCGGTGCTGGGAAGCAGGGAGGGGGAATTGCTTCCTGGCCACGTGATCATGGGCATATGCCATCTCCCCCTGGGCCTCAGTTTCCTCATCTTTAAAATGGGGCTAGACATCTCTGCCCTTTACATGGCATCTCTCAGAGGGATGACGGGGAAAGCTCTTCATGAGCTATAAGTGACTGTGTCTTTGTGCTGGAGGGAGGGGAGTAGTTAGGCCAGGGTGCCTGTTCCTGACCTCTCTAACCCTGAACTTGGATATCTTGGCCCTGCAGCGACTTTGCAGCCCTGGACCCCCAGAATATCAAACAGAACAACAAACAGGTGTGTGTGTGATAGGGGGAAGGGAGCTTGGGGGATGAGCTGGGGAAGGGACAGTATTGTCCACTGAAGAGAGCCCTGGATTAAGGGCCAGAGGACCTGGGCTCAAATCCTTCCTCGGCCACTTGCTACCAGGATGATTGTGGACAAATCCCTTCACCACCCAATGCCTCATTTTCTTTACCTCTAAAGTGAGAGAGGTGGGCTAAATTAGAGCAGGGCCCTAGAGGCCATCCAGCTAAGCTGCCCTCATTCTGCAGATAGGGAAACTGAGTCCAAGTGTCAGAACCCAGGGCGCTTATTCGAAATCCAGTACTCTCTCCACTGTTTTCCCTGTCCTAATGGCACTGTGTCAGCATCTAGGCAGAGAGTTAAGTCTTTCTGCTAAGGGAGTTCCTGTGGGCCCAGAAATCCCCTGAATGGTGGTTTTGAGGAAAAAAATTCCCATCTCTGGTTACCAAGAAGTTTTGAGGGTTGCTGTTGGAGACAGGGTAGGAATTTCCCTGGTGGAAGCCAGCAGGCTCAGAATCTGGTCCTGCTTGTGACCCATGTCCTTCACTCCCCCAGGCTTTTGATGGCTTTGCAGCCCTGGGTGTCTCACGGCTGTTGGAGCCTGCGGACATGGTGCTCCTGGCCGTCCCTGACAAGCTGATCGTGATGACTTACCTGTGTCAGATCCGGGCCTTCTGCACGGGCCAGGAACTGCAGCTGGTACAAGTGGAGGGTGGTGGCCGGGCCAGCACCTACAGAGTGGGCGGCCCTGAGCCCGAGCTGCCTGAAACTCTGGGCTCCAGCCACCTGGCCCAGCGCCTTCGAGAGCGTGGTGGGGATATGGCAGGGACTCCCCCAACCAGGGAAATCAGAGGCGAGGCTGGACTCCCAGCTGGTGGAGCTGAGATGGTAGGCAGGGATGATACCAACCGAGGTCCCTCGAAGGATCCCACAAAGGCTGCTGCGAGGCAGCTGAAGGAAGAGGAGGGTAAGGCCAGCCTCCCAGTCGAGATCCCAGGGGCTGGAGCAACTGCAAAGAGCTCAGGACAGGAGTCAAATGGGAACACAGAGGACTCCAGGATGGGGGCTCCTCTGGCCCTAAAGGATTCTGGGACGGATGGAACCAAGGCCAAGAAGGACACTGGGAGCCAGGAGGGGAGTGGCTCAGAGGACGCCAGAGCCAGAACCGAAGGCCCCGTGGTCAGGACCAGGACACCGTCCCCGGCTGACGGGCTGATGAATGGGACAGGGCCTGGTGCAGTCAGACTAAGGCGACCCTCTTTGAATGGGGAGGCTGGCATGGGGCCCATCCCCCCTCCTCGGGCCCATGGCTCCTTCTCCCACATTCGGGATGCTGACTTGTTAAAGAAGAGGCGCTCCAGGCTTCGAAGCAGCTCTTCCTTCTCTGTGGAAGACACTGACTCAGGGGCCCCAGGGCCCTCGGTGAGTTGGGCTGGGAAGGGGCAAGGGTCACAGAGAGGAAGGGAAAAGAAGCATAGTAATTCATACGTATGAATATGTATATATATACATATATGTATATATGTATGTATATATGTGTACATATGTCTCTACGGGTATATCTATATGTTTGTATATATGGATATATAGACGTGCCACTAGACCATGGTTCACTTAGGACCACAGCTGGAAGGCACTTGGAGACCACCTAGTCTAGGCCATTTTACAGATGACAGATGAGGCCTAGACAATTTAATTGACTTGCTTAAGGTCACACAGGCTGTAAGATTAGGGATTTGAACCCAGGACTTCTGACTTTAGAGTCTGCTCTCTTGTCAGCCCCATACAGTTTCCATGTCTGTTATAGTCCAAGGTTATCACAATAGCCCTGACGAGCCGACAGAGCACAAGGATCTTTATCAGGTAAAGAAATTGAGAGTTCAGTCACACGTGTAAGGTCACACAGTAGTAAGTGATGTAATCAGGATTTGAGTCTAGGTCTTCTAATTCCTTAAATCAATTAATTTTTCCACCATTCCACCTTCACATTCAGTCATGGGATGAGGTACATGTGGTTGTTAAGATAGTGACAACCTACCTGGTGGGGGCTCTTCCATTATGTCTTCCTTTACACTCACCCTGGTAAAGGGGGGCAGCCCTTGAGAAGGCGGGAGATGCTGAGAACAATGAGAGATGAGGAATGGGAAGTTTGTGGGTTCTTCAAATCAGACTTTGAGAGATGGGTAGAACCAGAGCTCTCTGATTGTTAGAGAGGACCACATCTTAGCGGACAGCAGGTTGCATGGATCTGCCGGGAGACACAGCTCCCAGGACATGGAGAGAACCGAGCTCCCTGGAGGAGGGAGGTCTTAGACATATATAGACAAAGTGCCAGCCTGGTTCTGTTTACCCCCAGAGGACAGGACCAGAACAAGGAATGGCATGAAAACCCATCCTGGTGGGCTTCCTTGGGAGAGAGTGAGCTCCACCTTACTGGAGATATTCAAGAAGAGACGTTTGTTTGGGATTCTGGCTCAGGGACAGGTGGGAGCAGGAGTCGTCTGAGGGTCGACCCTGCCTACTCAGAGGCCCTGTGATTTGGAGAGGAGGTTCTGGAAAGTTGCCATCCCAGGGAGTGCTCAGCCTGGGCTGGGGGCTGGGAAACTCAGGTCCTAGGGTCCTACCACCTCCTGAAGGGCCTCAGTTTCTTCGCCTGTAAAATGATGGGATGGGAGGTGGGGGGGTGATAATCTCCTTGCCTCCACCCTTCTCACTGTTATATTCTAAGGTTTCCTTGAGGGGACCATTTTTCAGGAAGTCAATTTGTAAGAACCCTAGCTCTCAGAGGAAAGGACAATTCAACAGGAAAGAACATTTCTCAAAGTCTCCTCTAGCACACTGGCACCCAGGGCCAGGAACTGGTTTCAAGGAAACAGGGTCAGTAGAAAGCTTAGGTTAGATAAGAGCCCTGTCCTCCAGGGGTTTATCATCTAAAGTTCTCAGGGAAAAGCTCCAGGGGCTTTGTGGCCTTCTGGGTCAGTGTGAGTCAGCATGGGCTGTAGAAGCCGAGAACTCACTGTAATCCCGGAGGCATTAGAGAATATGAGTGTCCACAGCTAGGGAAGGGGCCACCCTCCTCCCTCTGCTCTTGTAAGCCCCTCCACTGCTCGGCCAGGAGGGTCCTGGAGCTGCAGCTGGGGCAGAGCCAAAGGACATCTAGAGGAGACAGACCCACAGGGCCAAAGGTCACACCCTATGAGGATCTGTTAAAGGCTCAGGGGGAGCTGGCATCCGAGAAGCCCGTAGCAGGAAGGAGGCGGATTTAGGGTGGATGGTAGAAGAATTAGGAAGAGTTTCCCAGAAACAAAATAAGCCACTTTGGAAGGGACTTGAGGGCCACCCTATCCAGCCCCCTTATTCTCCAGGGGGTAAAACCAAGGCCAGGAGAGAAATGATTCACCCAGGGTGACACAGGCTATGAGATTTGAACTCAGGCCCTCCAAACCCAGATTGCTTCCCCGCCTCAAACAAAGGCTAGCTGTGTGGTCTGGTGTGATTTGGACTAAATACCTCTAAGGTCTCATTGAGTGTGGATTCTGGGATCCTGACACTTTGCTTTGAGTCAGTCATGATGAGAGGACCTCCATTGGGGACGCAGACCAAGGAGCCTCCCCTGAGGAAGAGTCATGGGTAGTGGTGAGCCCCTTGAGAGCAGAGACTGGATTTCACGTCTTTTTGTATCCTGAGCTATTAGCACAGTGCCTGACTGGTGTCAGGGCTGGATACGTTTGTCTCTTAGGTGATAGATGTGAAATGTTGCATTCATCATGGGGATTCCTCAGATAATGAGGCCCCAAATGATCTTAGAACAAGGAATGTCAAAGCTGAAAGGGGGCCCTAAGGATCTAGAATGTCAGAGGAGGCCACTTGAAGCATATTCATACCCCTCTCTGGGCCCTCATTATCCCACAGGTGGCATTCCATGGTCTAAGATTTCTCCTAACCCTGTCATTCCCTGTTCCAGGGGCCCTCCCAGCTCTGACATTTCCAACATTTCATGTTCTCTGTTCTAAGGCCTGTCCTAGCTCTGCCATTCCATAGTTTTTTCTCTAAAGTCTACCCTGGTTCTGACATTTTGTGTTCTAAGGTCCCTCCCAGTTCTGACATTTCATGTCCTAAGTTCCCTCCTGGCTCTCCATGTTCTCTACTCTAAGATCTGACATTTTAAGATCTCTTCCAACTACATCCTGTGTTCTAAGGCCCTTCCCATCTCTAACATTCTATGTTCTTTCAGTTAGTAAGCTACTCTATCCAGGCATGGTTCTAAGTGGACCTAGAGCCCTGTTGTAACGCTCTAAAGTGTCCCTTAACTCCAACATTCCCTGTTCCAAGCTCTGCCTCCCCCCAGTACTGACATTCAAGTCAATGGCTTCTGTTTTCTAAGGTCGATTCTATATTCTGTATCCCCTGGCCCTTGTACTCCTGAGATCTCCCACTCTGGGAGCTCAAAGGGTGTGGACCCATGGAACAGTGAGTCACCATGGGAAGAGAACCGCTTTGTTGAAGAGGGAGGTGTTAGGAGGAGCCTTCGAGGCCATGGTGGCATGGAGGGGGTCAGGGCAGGTCTGCAGTCAGAGGAAGGAAGGGCAGGGCAGGAGGCAGAGAGGTAAACTGGGTGGACCTCAGAGACAAACAGGGAATTATTGAATGGAAACTGGTCAGGAGGGTGGTGATGGGCAGTGTAGGGGGGAACCTGGGAGGGAGAGAGCAAAGGGGAGGTAAGAGGGCCTCAATTTAAGTCAGGCCTAGAGCTCTGTTTAGTGCTCCATGGAGTCTCCCCACATCCAAAAGCGGATTTGGGTGATTCAGCCACGTTTGGACTGAACTAATTTCCCGGGATCTGGGAGAGAGCCCCAAGCTTGCTGTATTGGAGGGAAGAGAAGCTGTGTTCAAGGGCTGAGCCTCGCTGCTCCTCTCCTTCTGTGTAACCTTGGCAGAGACCCTTGGTGCTTCGCCCCTCCCCAGCTTCTTTCCTGTAAGAGGAGGGGGTTGTATTCTCTAGATGGTTTCCATCAGGGAAGGTGACTTTTATCAAACTCCCTTGCCAAGTGTGTGACCCCTTTTGCTGGCCTGGTCTACTTTTGCTGGGATGATGTAAAATCCATGAAACAGGGGTCACTTGGAATAAAACAGGACATGGACCTAGGAACAAGGAACTAGGAAATGATGGGGATGGAGATGGTACCCAGAGAGGTCGCTCAAGGAGGAAAGCAAGCAAGCAAGCTGGGAGGTGGCCTCCAGACTTGGCCTGAAAGAAAGAAAAAGGTCAGAGGCTTCCAGATCTGGGGCTGAAAAAGGACCTTAGGGGTTACTGAGGACAAGCCTCTCATTTTATAGGGACACCCCTGGGGTGCTGCAGTGCACAGAGTGCCAGGCCTGGAGTTGGCATCTTCCTGAGTTCAAATCCGGCCTCAGACACTTTCTAGCTCGGTGGCCCTGGGCAAGTCACTTCACCCTGTTTGCTTCAGTTTCCTCATCTGTAAAATGTACTGGAGAAGAAAATGACAAACCAAAGGAGGTGAACAACCTCATTTTACAGATGAGGAAACTGAAGCCCAGAAAGGTGAAGGAATTTTCCCAGAGTCACACAGTTTTTAACTGGCAGAAATGGTTTCAAATTGACAATTAGAGGGCATTTTTTAGACATGAGACTCTTCAAAATACTTTTTTAGGGGGAGGGGAATTTTTATATTTTATTTTTCCAATCACATGTGAAAACAATTTTTAACACTTGTTCTTTAAACTTACGAGTTTCAAATTCTCTCCCCCTCCTCCTTCCCTCCCTCCTCCTTGAGAAGGCAAGTGCTAGCTCTTGGCTGATTCTGACCGTCCACAAAGTGTTCTCTACCCATAGACCTGCACCTGCACGATAAAGGGAGGGAGGTGCATTTTCTCCCATTGTCCTATTTCTCCCCAGCCAAACCCCCTCATGATTGTTCTGGCATTCAGTGCTCTTGTCCTCTCTGTTGACACTCTCCTCGTCACCATGTACATCATTTTTCTGGTTCTGCTACCTGCATTACTTCATAGAATTTTTCCCATGCCTCCTTGAGCTCTCTCTGGTCATCACTCTTTCCAGACCGCTCCATTCCTATACTGCACCTGTCTATCGGTACCTACTTGGTTCCCAGATTTCTGAGTCCCCAACAAAATGAAGCTCTGAATGTATGTGTGTATGGGGTCTTTCTTTAGCCATGGGGTCTGTCAAGGGGTTGAGCGGGTTACTTCATTTTTAAGCCTAATTCCAAATGGCTTTCCCTCGTGGTTGGGTAGATCAAGAGGCTCCCCAGCATCACTGTGGTTTCTTCGTAGTTCAGGTTTGGAGTTTTTTACCAACTCTGTCTTCATCCACCCTTTGTCCCAAGGCCAAGGCTAGGGGAAAGGAGGAAAGAGAGAAGCTTTATCAGGGTGGGGCAGGAAGTGATCTGGGGCATTAGAAGCGTAATGTCTTCCAGGCTGGCAAACCAGTGCCTTGATTTCTGAGATCTGGATGGTCAAGGGAGCATTTGGGAACCATCTGAGTATCAGTTCCTCTTTCCTCGAATTTGTAGCCAAGCTGATGCCTTGAGTCACGACCCTGTGCCATGGACACATGCGCAGAGGAATGACCTGTCCAAAGACATGTATAGGGTCAAGAGTGTTCTGACAAGAATTTGCAGGATAGGTTGGAGAGGAGGAACCTGTTAGTCCAGACAAGTGGTAATGAGTGGCTGGCAGACATGCTAGAGATGGGATCCAAGGGACTCAGCGCCCCATCAGAGGAGGAAAGAGCCCAAGATGGTAGTGACGCTGCAGAGGTAGCCGCCAGCTAGGCAGAGCCAGGCTCAGAGCCCGAGAGGCCTGGAGCCAGGCTGTGCCTCTGCCACATCCTGACTGGGTTGAGCCTGAGGCAGCTCAGAGAAGAGACACAAAGTCAGGACTGGTCTGCTTTGGAAGAGGGAATCTTCTTACCGGCAGGGCTCTAAAGCAAGGAAATCACAACTGGAGAAAAAGAAAACCTCAACCCTAACAAGTACATTACACTTTATGCTATTATATATATTCTATCATTTGAGCTGCAGAGTGAGAGGAGAGAGAGAGAGAGAGAGAGAGAGAGAGAGAGAGAGAGAGATGGAGACAGAGAAAGTGTGAGACAGAGGGGAGAGGAGAGAGAGACACACAGAGAGACAGCTTAGGTAAGTCTGCCTCAGTTTCTCCAACTGTAAAATGGGGATAATGATAGTACCTTTCCAGGGTCATTTTGAGGATCAAGTGAAATAGCACATAAAGCATTTAGGACAGAGCCTGGCACCTAGTAGGTACCTAATAAACGCCAGCTGTTTATTATTGGGATGACTCTCTGAGGTAAATTAACAGCATTGTTATCTCTATTCTACAGAGGGGGAAACTGAGGCTCATGGAGTTTGGGTAATGATTCAGATTCATAAAGGTTAAGCAGCCTGTGGTCCTATGGCTAGTGTGCTCAGCCAGAAACTCACTGAGTGGCATCTCCACAAGCAGGAGAGGTGAAGGCAGAGGGATCTCAGAAGAAAGGGAAGGATGGACACCAGAGGTTTGGGAGCCGTTGGCCTAGAGGCGAGTAATGGTTGGAACCATGGGAGTGAGTGGGATTATTGAGGCAGAGACTAGATGAAAGAATAGAGCTGAGGGCAAGACCTAGGAAGAGGACTGAGAGAGGGAGACCCTGGTGACCTTCAGTGGACAGAGCAGCCTGGCCCTTGTTCCAGGGTCTGAGGAGATGTTGGCTAGGGGTGAAGTGGCAGACAGCAGTGAGACTTGCTCCTTGCATGGGGAGAGAAGGGTAGGATGTCCAGATGGATGCTGGACGGGCCAAAGGGTCAAGGGGAGGCCTTCAGCGGGGAGAGCAGAAGAAAAGTCTGTTGAGCTGCAGCAGAGAGTGTGTGAAGGGGAGGAAGGGGAATCAGGCAGGCGGATCAGGACCAGGAAGGCCTTTCAGCACACCCAGAGAAGCTAGTCCCTTGGCCCTGGCCGATGTCCCACTAACCCATCCCAGGTTCAAGCACTGAGTGTGTCTGCCCCTGAGTCCCTGACTTCTCTTTCATAGATTCACAGAACCTTAGAACACAGGATATCTGAGCTAGAAGGGATCAGTCACAGAACATAGAACAAGGAGTGTCAGACCTGGAGGAATCCTTAGAACACAGACATGGAATGTTGGTGCTAGAAGGGATCTTAGAACATGGACCAGGGGTAGGGAACCTGCAGCCTTGAGGACACATGTGGCCTTCTAGGTCCCCAAAAGCAACCCTTTGACTAAATCCGAACTTCACACAACAAATCCTCTTCATAAAAGGATTTGTTCTGTAACCTTGGATTTAGTCACAAGGCTGCATCTGAGGACCTAGAAAGTCACATGTGGCCTTGAGGCTACAGGTTCCTCACCCCTGACATAGACCATGGATTGTCTATATTGAAAGGGACCTTAGAACACAGAACATGGAATGTTGGTGCTGCCAGGGACTTTAAAACAGATGACCTGGAATGAGTCTTAGAACAGATGTCCTGGAATGAGTCTTAGAACAGAGAACCTGGAATGAGCCTTAGAACAGATGTCCTGGAATGAGTCTTAGAACAAATGTCCTGGAATGAGTCTTAGAACAGATGTCCTGGAATGAGTCTTAGAACAGAGAACCTGGAATGAGTCTTAGAACAGATGTCTTGGAATGAGTCTTAGAATAGATGTCCTGGAATGAGTCTTAGAACAGAGAACCTGGAATGAGTCTTAGAACAGATGTCTTGGAATGAGTCTTAGAACGGATATCCTGGAATGAGTCTTAGAACAGAGAATCTGGAATGAGTCTTAGAACAGATGATCTGGAATGCCTCAGACCTGGGAGGAGCCTGGGAGATCTCCACTAAGCCCCACATTTTGCAGATGAGGGAAAGACCTCAAAGCAGCAATGACTCTCCAGGCTTCCAGGGTATCCCAGCGGCCCCAGGGGGCCTCCACTCTGCTCCTCCCTGCTTTGCTCTCTGCTCTGGCTCAGGGCCTCTGTGGTCCTCACCTCCTCAGAGGCAGTTTTCCATTTTTCTTGGCTCTGGCCTTCTGGGCTCGGTGCTCTAACACACAATGCCTGGGCCAAAGAGGGTGGGCAATTCCAGGTGGTTGTGTAAAGACCTCATTGTCAAAGAGGCATTGGACCCATCTATGAATGTTAAGGAGGCCTCACCCAGCTCTGGCTTATGGCTTTCTCAATGGCTCTACTGGTGCTGGAATTCCTGAGCCAGGGAAAAACCACCACCAACTAAGGGGTAGCCATGGGCTTGTCCAGCCTTTGAACGGTGGAAGAAGTGAGACTGACCCCTGCAGGAGCCCAGGCATGCATCCCTCAGGCTGCCTCTGGAGCATCCAGCTTAGAGGCATGAGGCACAGTCTTGGAGGTAGATTCTGATTCTCATGGAAACAGAAAGGTTTGGAGGAGCCTTGAAGCAAACTGGACTGGGACCAGAGACCAGGGATTTCCCTGGTTTGGGAACTTCTGGGTGAGCAGATGCCCTTTACCCATTCAGACAGGCACCTTCTGTGCAATTCAAAGCCTTGGAGCATCACCCAGAGCACTGAGGGATGAAATCATTTGTTCACAGTCTCTCCCCCATGGGTGCCAAAGGCAAAACTCAAACATGGGTCTTCTTGACTTCAAAACTAACTCTCCTTAGAACATAGAACGTGGAATGGCAGAGCAAGGAGGGCCCTTAGAGATCACTGAATCCAGTTTCCTGCTGTGCAGGGGAGGAGCCTGAGTCCAAAAGGCAGGACTGACCTGCTCTTGGTACCTTAGGTGCTCATATCCCCTGGCTCCCGAGGGCAGATTTTTCTGAACCTCAGTTTCTCTGCTGGCTTGTCCACCTCCTTGCTTGCCTTCCCCCCGATCCCCCAGCCTCACTGGCAGCAGCTTTGCTGGCTCCCTGTGGTGGGCTGCTTCTGAGGCCCTAGCCTTCTAGAGGCAAAACTGGCCTCTCTCCAGACCCTAATCGTCAGTCACAGTCCAGGTGAACAATTCCACATTAAGGGCCAGCTCTGTGCCCAGCCTTTTATTAGGAACTGAGGTCACAAAGGCAAACAGGAGACTACCCCTGCCCCAGGCGTTCATAACTACTGGGAGACCCTGGATGAGTCACTCTTCCAGACTCAGTTTCCCCATCCATTAAATGAGAGTGATAATGTAAGTACCTACCCACACAAGGGTTGTTGTAAGAATATAAATGAGCTGACAGTCCTTTGCTATCCAGGGTCACATAAGAAGGAAGCGAAAGATCTGGGGTTTGAGGCCAGGTCCTGTGATTCTCTATCCCCACTGGCTATAGTGGAAAGATCCCGAGATCAGGATAAACGTGGCACTTTGGCCCTGGTCCTGCCTCAGCACCCCATAACCCCTCATCAGCATTCTCTTCACCAAAGTGGCTTCGCTGTGAAGACAAACTAAAATGAAGCATTTGAGAAAGTATCCGTCAGGCCCTGGAGGGCCCAGGCAGAAAGCTCCTCCATGTTCTCAGCAGTAGGAAAGCCAAGCTCCATGGACTCAACTCTGCCCCAGACACCCTTGCCCTCCTGTGTGTGGGTCTAGGGGGCAGATAGCAGCCTCGGGGCTCTGGGTTGTCCAATGGGCCATCCTTGCCTGGCATGGGAGAGGACTCGGGGGTGCTGCCTAGAGCTGGGGACCTCCACCCTCTCTTGATTTGTTATAACTACATCCTAATGTCCTTGGTAAGAGGTGGCTATAGGAGTGACAGGGGTAGTCAGAGCAATCTGAGAGAGATGGAATTGGGATCCTGGGAAACAAAAGGGTCAGCCGAAGAGGAGACAAGCTAATAAGTGGTTAAGATGCCCAGTGGGAGCCAATGTTATCGCCTGAGAGGACCTATTTTGGAAGCTGGCAGATCCAGTTGGGAGGCTCCCGGGCAGATTCTTTATCATCTGGGCTAAGGGCCATGTTGGAGAGGAGAGACGAAGGCAATGGTGAAATAATGGGCCCGAGGGAGACAGGCCCAAGGCTGAGGAGAAGGCATGGAAGAGGCATGCCCAGTGTGGTGTCAGATTTTAGAATGGTGGCTGGCCCTGTGGTTCCCTGGGCAGAGTATTTGCCTTTTCTGGGCCTCCGTTTGCCCATTTGTAAGTGGGGACTTAGAGCAGATGATCTCTAATGCCTCCCTTAACTCTGACTGTCTATGTTCTGTGTTTTCTGAAATTGCATGTTCCAAAGTCTCTCCAAGGTCTAATAGTCTGTAATTTTTTGAAATGTCAGACTGATCCATGATATCCTTAAAGACAGATTTGGAAATATTTTCCTTCTTTTACACAAAATCATGGCCCTGAAATAACTTGCCATGAGCAGCTCTGTCCACTACCTTGGGCAGATCACCTCTCTCCAGGCCTCAGTTTCCTTATCTGTAAAATGGAGGTAGCCTTTTAGTTGCCTCCCAAGTCTTTCATTTGATTTTCCTTTAGAATACAACTCCCATGGGGGTGGGGAAGAGAGAAGACAGCCTAGGACAAGCTGTCCAGGGCTGGGGCAGCCCAGACTAGGACAGCTCAGAATATAGTCTAGGTAGGTGAGCTCCCCACCCCCACCAGCCAGAGTGAGATGACGGCAGCCCAGATGGACTGGCCCTTGGGTCATCTACCCATTTCCCCAGAAGCAAATGTAGGCTGTGCCTAGTCAGTGTTTATTGTGTTTGCCGTCAATGACTTACCAAGTTAATTGTCCCAAGAAGTCATGGGGTTTCTCAGAGGGCATCTACTCTAACCCTACCTCCATTTTACAGTCAAAGAAACTGAGGCCCAGAGAGGGGTAGCAGAGACAAGAAGCCCAGTTCCAATCCAGGTCCTTGGCCTCTTAATTGGGTGTTCTTTCCATGGCCCTAACTGCCTCCCTCTCTCCAGGGTGGAGACTGAACTACACCCTGGAAAGGCTGAGGTCAATTTGCAGACAAGAGAGTTGAGGGAGGCTGTAAGAGGGGATGGGTAGTGAGGATATTCGGGGCACACTCCTTCACCTAAGGGCTCAGAGTCCAGCCCCTTCCCCGTCACAGCCCTCTGCCTCCTCCTTCCCAGAGAAAGCCTTGGATAACAACTCCTATTAGGAAAGAGAGTTTTGAGGTGAAAGAAAAGGTTTTATTTCTTTCCATAACCACGTAGTGAGACAGATTGGACAAAGAGGCTCTTCTAATACTAACTGACTGTCTGCCCTTCTATAAAATGGGAATGATAATCTTTGGTGTTAACCACACAAGGCTTCCCTTTCTCTGGGCCTCACCTGTGAAGTGAGGGGGGATGGCTGCACTAGGTGACCCTTTAGGTCCTTTTTCAGCCTCAGATCTAGGGTCCCATGACTCCCTTCTGTCCTCAGCCATTTCTGCCTCTTATCAGACTCACTTCTTTCTCTCCAGGAGACTCCAGCTCCAGATTCTGCCTCTGTCTCTACCAACCAGAAGCCCACTGGTAAGCCTCCTGGTGCCAAGGAGGGCCTCAGGGTGGGGGAAAAGGTACAGTGCCAACTCCCAGACCCCACATCCCCGGTGGTCATCCCAGCCTTACACACACTGTTGCCCACAGATATAAGCTACAGGGATCCCCCCTTTATAAGATGGAGTCTCCTCCATTGAGAGAAGGGGGCTCCCTCGGGCTCCTGAGACATCAGGGCCGGTACATTCAGGGTAACCTCTGTTTCCAGATGTGAACCCTCCTGTGGAGGAATCATTGCCAAGTTCTGGTTCCAACGTCAGCCCCAGCGAGGAGCCTGGGATGGTGAGGAGGTCAGGGGGGAGGGCAGGGGCACAGGGAAGAGAAGGTTGGGGCCCCCCAACCTGAAAGCCTAGTTCCGATGGGAGGGTAGGGCAGTACATCTAAAGGAAGCCATATCTGAAAGGCTGCATTGTATGAGGGAAAGACCAAGACAGAAAGAGAGAGGGAATGAAAGACAGTGAGAGGAGAAAAACAGACACAGAGAAAGGGAGGGAGACAGAGAGAATGAGAGAAACAGAGAACGGAGAGAGAGGAGAGAGACAGAGACAAAGAAAGGGGGAGGGAGACAGACAGAAAGAGGAGAGAGATAGAGATGAGAGAGAGGGAGAGAGAGAGAAGAGACAGAGAGGAGAGAGAGGGAATGAGAGAGATGGGGGGGGAGAGAGAGAGAGGAGAGAGAGAGAGACAATGAGAGAGGAGAGGAAGACAGAGAGATCCTCAGGAAGCCATGGGCTCAGATCCTGTCCCTGTGGTCCACTGGCCGTGTGACCCTGAACAAGTCAATCCACCACTCATTGCTCTGGGCAGCTAAGAAAAGTTTCTGAGAGGAGGCCAGCTTGGATCAGTAGAGTCCCCTGGGTTGGGAGCCCCTGGCGCTGGTGAAGGAGGGTTCATTCCTGTCTGCTCTCCGGAGGGTGCCAGTGGTCCAAAATGCACCAAGGACCCCGATCTAGAGGAAGGATGAGGGGCCCTCAGAGCACCAGGAGGTGGGGGGGCTGTGCAGAGGGCAGCAGGGCTGCATGCCCCCCCCCCATGACTGAGCACCTTCTCTCTGTCACCCCACCCCTCAGCAGCGATTCCAGGACACAAGTCAGTACGTGTGTGCCGAGCTACAAGCCCTGGAACAGGAGCAGAGGCAGATCGATGGGCGGGCGGCCGAGGTGGAGACCCAGCTGCGGAGCCTTATGGAGACAGGTGCTGCCAGGGCCTCTCATCCTCCTCCAGGGAACCTCATGGGCTCTGTGTCTCCAAGGGAAGGGGTTAGTCTATACCAAAGGATGCCCGCGGCCCTTCCAAACTCTGACATTCCCTGTTCTAGGCTACAGGGCCTCCAGTCTCTGTTCCAAGACACCTCAAATTTTTGATATTTCCTGTTCTAGGTTCTAAGCTAATTTAGGCTCTCAGTCTCTCCCAGTTGCAGGCTCTGCCTTGATCTGCCCTCCATGCTGCCCCCTGGTGCCCATCAGTGGAATACCAGGGCTAGAATCCTAGGCCTACAGTCACAACCCTACTCTGATTAATTCAAAGACTATTCAACAAATGATTATTGAGCACCAACTGTGTGCAGAGCCTTGTACTGGTGCTAGAGGAGACACAGAGTTCCATATGATACAATTCCTTCCTTCAAGGAGCTTACATGATTATCTGACTAAAATCAGGGGGTTGCTGGTAAATGTTTAACAACCAGCTTTCCTTCCCTATAAAGAAATAAAGAACACACTTTTAAATTTAATCTGTTTTATTGAAATGAAATGAAATGAAATTTTAAAAATGAAATGAAAAAACCCATTAAATCAAACCCAGATGTGTTATTTTTGCCAATTTCCAAGGTATAAATGCTCACACTGAAATTTTAACAATCATCTCCCAGTATGAGCTGGTTCAGGCATAGCCCAGATATAACTTATAGTCTTGCAGCATTATCAAAGCTTTGCCAGCTGAGGGAATCTGGGAAGGTGTCTGAAGGAGGCTTTGAATTGGACTTTAAGGAATGACAGGAATCTAGCAGAAGAATCAGGGCAAGGAGGGCATCCGAGGCAGGGAGGATGGTAGAAAGTTCAAGCAAAGGCATGGAGGTGGGAAAACTCAGGCTGTATGAACATTCCTAGAGTGGTTGCTGTGTGCAAGCAAGAGGGAAGGCTCTTCACCCCCTGCCCTTAGGCAGCTTCCAGTCGAAGGGGTATCTGCTCCTCTGGACAGTCCCACAAACCCATCCCCATTCCAGGTGCTGACAAGCTGCAGGAGGAGGTGCTGATCCAGGAGTGGTTCACACTGGTGAACAAGAAGAATGCACTGATCCGGAGGCAGGACCAGCTCCAGCTCCTGTAAGTCTACCCCCCAACCCCCATGGGGGAAATCTTAGTCAAGCCTCCTTCCTTTCTCCATCAAAGGCTTTGCTGAGCACCTATTGTGTGCTGGAGGGCCCCAGCCGGGATACGCAGGGGGCACAGTGCAGCATGCCTGGGAGACCTGCTAGGCTCTGTCCAAGGAGACACAAGAAAGGAAGGGAGGAAGGAAGGAAAGGAGGGAGGGAGGGAGGATACTGCTAAGCCAGAGGGTCCTGAGAGGGGCAATCAGCATAGGGGAGGGCCTCAAGTCCTTGTTGATGAAGAGTGCTTGAAGGTACTAGGTGTGTTTCATCTGCAGAAGACTGCCCCATACCCCAGCTGCTTACAGGAGTTTGGAGGGACTTGACACACTTGGCCTGGGGGCAGGGGGCAGAACTACCATGGCTGGGAACGGCTCAGGAGGGAGATTCAGTGGACTAGCTTATCCAGCATCTTTTATGGACCATCCCCTGCTCCTAGGGGGCAGGAAGAGGAGTGAACAGAGAGCTGGCTGTGGAAACAGGAAGACCTGGGCGAGTCACTTAATCTGTTTGCCTCAGTTTTCCTCATCAATAAAATGGGGTCAGACATGATTAAAAGACTGACCTGCAGCATCAGAAAGGCGTTCATAATAATGCCTGCCTTCCAGGGTTGCTGTGAGGACCCAAGGAGGACCCTGTAAAGCACTAGCACAATGGGTGCCTGGATGAAGCAACCACTATAGAAACACTCCTTCCCTTCCCTTCTCCTCTGTCTGGGAACACTGACCTTTATTGGTGGCTCCTGTGTGAAACTGGATAGGAGGCGAGACCTGCCATAGCGGAGGGACTTTCCTCATTCCAGAGCTCCTACTATAGGTGAATCTCAGGCATCAGACAAGGAAATGGTTGGAGATACAGACCTTATTCCCTAATCCCAAGGGAAATGGGGCACATCCAGTGATTTCTACTGTCTGATGTGGGAGAAGTTATAATAAAAGAGGCAGACTAATGCAGAGGACGGGTGCTGAATGTGGAGGGAGAGGTTTTGACTCAGTGTGGCTGACTCTCCATGGCCCCCTTGAGGGTTTTCTCACCAAAGATACTGGAGGGGTTTGCCCTTTACTTCTTCAGCACATTTGACAGATGAGGAAACTGAGGCAGAGTGAAACGATTTGCCCAGGGTCACACAGTGACACAGTGTCTGAGGCTGAATTTGAACTTCAGTCTTTACTGCAGCTCCACCCTCCTGACCCTCATGGAGTTAGGCGGGCCCTGGGCTCACACCCAGGCTCTTATGGCTCTATAAGGTTTGCAAAATTCAGTACCTACATCATCTTATTTGAGCCTTATGACACTCTGTGAAGGAGGTGCTGTGGGGAGACTGAGGCTAGAGGAGAGGTTGAGGAACTTGCCCAGGGTCACACTGGTAAGTCTCTGAGGTGTGATTCGCACTCGGGTCCCTCACCTGGCTGCCGACACATAGCCTTCCCCTCTGAGCTGGACTAGGGGCCCCATTGGCACAGCATGCAACATGGGAAGAAGACATTCACAGAACCATGCTGCACCAGGAGATCCGCCTTCTTTTGAATGAAACTTTTAAACGAATGGGTATATGTTGAACCATGGGAAATTCTACACTATCCCACGGAAGCATGCACATTCAATGATGAAGGTCACTCTGCAGCCCGCACTTCCTCTGGCTCTTTCTGAAGGCCACCCTCATCACTCTCCTGAGACAGGACAGGTCCCTGGGGGTCCTCAAGGTCTCCAGCACAGCAGGGGGAGGTCAGATGAGGCCCCCAGGAGCTGACACCCCTGCCTTCCCATTGCAGGATAGAAGAACAAGATCTGGAGAGAAGGTTTGAGCTCCTGAGCAGAGAACTGAGAGCTATGATGGCCATTGAAGGTAAAGGGCCTGGAGATGGAAATGGGGGCGACCCAGGGTCCAGCTATGACAACTTTCTCGGGCACCTCTCCCTTCCAATGTGCATTCTAGGCAGCTTCCAGATCGCTCTTTGTAAAGTCCAGGAGAGCCACATGCTATGCTTAGAAACCTTCAGGGGTTCCCTATACAAAGCCCAGCACTGAGGGCACACCACCCCTTCGGTCTGAATTCTTTCCACTCCCTGCCACGCAGTCTGTCCACGCTGCAGCCAAATGGGAGCACTCGACCAGTTCCCAATCAGTCAAGGATCCTACTATGTGCCAGGCCATGTGCTCACCTCCAGGGAGGCAGGAAAAGGTCAAAGACAATCCCCTGCTCTCAAGGAGCTCACAGTGTAATGGGGAGATGACATGCAAACAACTGGATATAAACAAGGACAGATAGGGTAAATTGGAGGTTATCCTCAGAAGGAAGCCACGAACATTAAGGAAGGCTAGTAAAGGCTTCCTGGAGAAGGTGGGATTGTAGGGAGGACTTCAAGGAAGCAGAGATGAGGAGGGAGAGCATTCTTGGCAGGAGGCACTGCAGAGAAAATGCCTGGAGTCTGGAGATGAGGGTCTTGGGTAAGGAACAGCCAGGAAGCCAGAGTCACTGGATCAGTGTATATGATGGGGAGTAAGGCATAAGAGGGCTGGTAAGGGGGCAATGGGCAGGTTGTGGAGGGTTTTAAAAGCCAAACTGAGGGTATCCTGTCTGGTCCTGGGGAGCCGTAGGTAGCACCTGGTTAGAGGAGTGACAGGGTCAGGTCTGTGCTTTGGTGGTTGGTGGAGGATGGTCCGGAGGCGGCAGTGCTCCCTCCCACCCCCCACCCCACCCCACCCCAGCAGCAACAATCAAGGTGAAAGGTGATGGGGAGAGGAGGGAGCATGCATCCAAGTCAGCACTGTAAGGGCAGAGCCTATTTTGGGTGGGTGGGGAGTGGCTTTGTATCTCCAGTGCCCATCACAGGCCCCTGGGCAGAGTAAGTCTTTAATAAATGTTGATTGATTTGAAATGAGGAGACAGACAAGACACTGAGAGACGAGACAGGACGGAGGAGGCAGACATAGGGTTACACAGACCTGCCGACCAGACAGCCCCACGAACAAACTTCAGGACACAACTGGTTTTCTCACCTCCTCTCCCCCTCTGCGCCCCATCTCCAGACTGGCTAAAAACAGAAGCCCAACAGCACCGGGAACAGCTGCTGCTGGAGGAGTTGGTGTCCTTGGTGAACCAGCGGGACGAGTTGGTTCGAGACCTGGATAACAAGGAGAGGACGTGAGTGCAGCCAGCGGTGCCCCCGTGCCACCACTGGGGAGGGGGCGTGACTCTGCAATGGCCCCTGGAGTTACTTGCTCAGGCTTGTCTGGATTGGGTGATACTGGGTGGAGGGTGCTCGCCCTTTCTTGCTAGTCTGATGCAGGGATGGAATGTGACTGGGGGAAAGGGCTTCATGCAGCCCGCAACCCAATCATGCGCTGTCCTGCGACCCTTCGCCTCCCGAACCGCGGACGGGGAGGGTGGAGCGGCCCCAGAGCCCGGCCAGACTTTGGACGCAGATCCTTCGTTTTCCCAGGGCGCTGGAGGAGGACGAGCGCCTGGAGCGGGGGCTGGAGCAGCGGCGTCGGAAACTGAGCCGTCAGCTGAGCCGTCGGGAGCGCTGCCTGCTGAGCTGAGCCGGGCCGGGCCAAACCGAGTCGGGACAGCTGGACTGGACCGGACCGAGCCGCGGGCCCCTGTCCAGTCCCTTAGGGTGGCCGCTGCCTTTCGGGGTAGGTGGGGGACGAGGGCAGCCGCTGCCCCCGGCTGCGGCCGCCCGAGCTTCCCTGGCTCCTCCTGGGATCCCTGGCCACCACCCATCGAGCGGGGTGAACCAGACGGCTCTGGAACTGGACCGAGGGACGTCCCCTCCCTGCCGATCTGCCTGGCTTCTGCGGCTAGGCTGGACCGGGTCAGGCCTCCACCAGCCATCGGCCTCCGGGTCTGGCGCTGCGCCTTCCTGCACCCCCAAAGGATCCGCCTCTCCGCTTCTCTTCCCCACCCCACTTGTGCCTTTCCTCGCGTGGCCACCAGAGGCCATCGTGGGGCCTGGTTCGCAGCACTCCCGAGGCTGGGGGGACCCTAGCGAGGGGGTCGGCCGAGTATCCAAACCCCAGCGAGTCGTATTTATTGAAGCGTGTGTGTGTGTGTGTGTGTCTGTGTGTGTGTCTGTGTGTGTGTGTGTGTCTGCGTGTGTGTGTGCGTGTGTGTATTTGTGTATTCGTGTAGGGCGCCCACTGCCTTTAGG
This sequence comes from Bettongia penicillata ogilbyi, assembly GCA_023548195.1. Classification (NCBI taxonomy): domain Eukaryota; kingdom Metazoa; phylum Chordata; class Mammalia; order Diprotodontia; family Potoroidae; genus Bettongia; species Bettongia penicillata. The sequence continues at coordinate 7,368,750 of JAJHZJ010000590.1, forward strand.
GATCCTCGACGATCTCCAGCGTGTTCTTGGATCTTCGCTAACCGAACAAGAAGGGGTGGGGGCAGAATGGTCAATGACTCAGCCTGCCATTCTCCATCCCCCTTCCCCTAGCCAAGCAAAGACTGGCTCAGGTGGCTCTTGTCATTTGGGAGGGGGGCGGGGAGAGGGGCTTACAGAACCGCTGATAATCAGCCTGTGGCCGTAACCGGCTGCCAAAATACTCTCCGAAATCCCTTGGTCCCCTGGACCACCCCCAGAGACCCAGCCACCATATCCAGGAGTTTGTCCGCAATAAATTCTGACTTGGAGCCCCGACTTTGCTCTGTCATTACCTCCTAGCCCCAGACACGGGTTGGGGTGAAGCTGGGCATTTGAAGGAGGGAGTAGTGGGCCCAAGGAGGATGCAGATTGGCCTGTTCATATACAAATAAGGCAGTGCTGAGTGGCTGACACCCCCCAACCCCACCCCTGCCCCTCCATCCAGGAAGGAGGTCTGCCTGTCAAGCCAAGGTCTGGTCTGCATCCTAGCTTGGCTTCTGGTCATCTGAGTAACCAAAGCCTCCTCAGCATCCCAGCTTGCTCCTATGCTGAATAACATACAAGAGCACGTGTTCCTACAATACCAATGACTTCCCTTCACATCAAAGAGCAGAAAAGGTGTAGGACAGGAGTAAAGTGTAGCCCACTTTACAGATGAGGACACTGAGGGTAGCCTGCATTACAAAACTAGCTGGCCAGGGCTTCTATGGCCTTGGCAAGTTCAATTCCTTCCCTGGCCCTGTTGGCACAGCTGCAGAAGGGGGCTCTATTCCAGTACTGGGATGCTGGGTCCAAGGCCCCTGGGCTGCTGTGGCTCAGCCTGGGGGCTTGGATATGAGGGGGCTGGGAGAAACTGAGCTAGAGACAAGCAGAAAGCAGACTTTTCTTTATTCACACACACAGACACACACAGACACACACACACACACACAAACACACCCTGAAGCTCACAGCGTCCAACCTGCTCCCCCAAGCCCCACAGTTCCACAAATTTTCCTACTTGCTCATGTCATCCCCACCTCATGCTATGGAGGGGGTGGACACTTCAGGTTCTGTTGGGCAGTTCTGGAGGTGGTGACCTGTCCCAGGGGAAGTACTGGGGGGCGGGCAGTGGCTAAGGCTCAGAACATCCTGAGTCACAATGCCCCTTTGGTCCTCTGAGCTCTTGGAGCCACTGTAGATGAAGAAATCCATCACTGCTTGAACCTCCTTTAGCCCTGAGACAGTCTCCAGAGTTGATAGCAGGACCAGTAACCCCAGAAGCAGGTAACCTAGTGGAGAATGAGAGAGTGAGGGAGAGAAGGGGATAGGGGCCCTCTGGGCTGCCAGACTTTACAATGCACCCTTTCCTGGAAAGAGTAGCTGGGCTCCTAGCCCAACTGCCTCTCCCACTGTGCCCCTCCCCCCTTCAGATCCTTGGCCCCTGTCTCCATGTCCAGTGGGCAGCATAGCCCTCAGCCCCTCAGGATGGGGAGCAGTGAGAACTTCAGCCCTTTCTTCAGCAGTCTAGCTTCTCTGTGGAAGCCACAGAAGGATCAACCTTTGAGGCATCCATAATCCCCTTGGTCACACCCAGGACAAGTGGCCAGCTCCCCCTCACTCTACCATTCCTAGCACAGGCCTCTCTGGTCAAGGGGAACAAGATGGATCCCTCTGCCTTCCCCACGATAGCTTTTGGTGTCATTTGAAGATCATGAAGTCTCCCTTAATTCTCAAAAATATTCTAATGGTGGGAAGTTGTCTTCATACTTAAGGATCCAAAGCAATCCCCTTGGGGATGCCTGGCCACCAAAAGCCAGCTATTCCCACCCCAGTCTTCTTTGTCATTCACCTCCTGCTCAAAGGTTGGCTATTGCCCACCCCCACACCCCACCTCCACTCCTGCCCTCCCTGAGCTGACCTTAGGAAAAAGTGCCAGGTTGGGAGACAAAGGACCCATGTTCAAATCTTGACTCTAGCGCTTTATGCCTTTGGTGGCATCAAGAGGAGATCATCTTTCTCCTCTGTAAATGAGGGAGCTGGAGTAGATGATCTTTAAGGTTCCTTTCAGTTCCAGATCCCAAGCTCCTCTGCCACACTGCCCTGCCACGGTGGCTGAATTTCCATTATTAGAATTACTTTCGACTTAAGGACTAAGTGTTCAGTGTCAAGGTGGCTGGATGATCCCGAGGGTTCCTGGGTCCCTCCCCACACCTTGACCATCTCCTTTACTCACAGATGAGAGCCAGCTGGGAAAGCCAGTAGAGGGCAGGGTGGTGGTCCTGGCCGGGCACGAAGTCCCCCAGCCCAATTGTACTGAGTGACATAAAGCAGAAGTAGCAGGCATCCAGCAGACTCCAGTGGTCCTCCTGGCTCCAAAGCACCAGGCTAGGAAGCAGTACAAAGATACCTGAAAGTATCAGGCCCAGCACTGAAACCTGAAGCCAGGGGACCCTGGAGGGAGGCAGGCCGCAGCGGGTGGCCAGCCAGCTCACCAGATGGCGCAGTGGGCGCAGCAGGTGCTGGTGCAGGACTGCCACTAGCACAAGACCTGCAGGCAGGCCCAGGCCCGCAAAGGCCACGCAGAAAGCCTTCCCGCCATCAGAGAGTAGGGACGTGTGGCCATAGCCTGGACAGGGAAAGGGTGGAAGAAGGGGAAGGGTAGACTGAGCCAGTCGTGCAAGGACTGACCCTGGCCATCCCATTCCTGGGAGGGCCCTTGGTGCTCTCTCACACACAGTATGAGACTGGAGCCTTCCAAGGTACCCAGGCCCCCGGACCCAAAGCCAGGAAGCCCAGTGGTCATCCTTCCCTCTCTGACTCCCAAGTCACCCCAAACTTCTGGGAACCGCCCCTCCTCCAGGTCCCTAACAGAGATGCTTCTCAGGGAATGCTGGAGATGACCGTTAAATGCTGAAGTGTGCTATCCCCCTCCTCCTCAAAACTCAGAGTCTCCAAGTTAGACATTCAGACACTGGAGGCCAATCCACGTGGGAGTCTGGCCAGTGACATCCCTGACAAACAGCCACACCACCTCTTCTCAAAGACCTCCCAAGACAGGTCGCTCACTAACTGGGTAAGCAGCTCATTCCATCTTTGATGACTCTGTTGCCTCTACCAAAGCCCAAATTCATAATCCTTCTTCTGCAGGGATGCCGCAGTACCCAGCACAAAACTCTGGATATTTAAGGAAGGTTAACTGGATTTGGGGGTGACTCACCCCCCTCGACATTACAGAGAGTCACGTGACTATCTCCTAGAGCTCTTGGGCTGAGAGACATCAGAGACCCTCATTTTTGGGTCCAACATCCTGATTTGACAAATAGGGAAACTGAGGCACAGAGAAAGCAATGGCTTGGTCAAGGTCACCCAGTCAGGTTATCTCAGTGCAAGGCTTAGAACCTAGACATCCTAGCCCCTTTGGACTCTTCTTCCAACATTTTACCAGTATATTGACAATTGGGACTTTATGCAACAATTCAATTTAGCAGACATTCTATACCAGCATTGGACTGGATGGTGGAAATTAACATTTTTTTAAAAAGCAAAAAAAACCCAAACAAACCCCAAAATACCATTGCCTGCACCCCTAGTGGCCTCATGAAATATTTGGAGTCCTGAGGGTTTGGGTTCAAATCCCACTCTACACATTTTCTATCCGTGTGAATAAGGATATGTCCCTAATTTTCTCTGAGCCTCATTTGTAAATATGGAGAAAATAAGATCCTGGACAAGAGAAGAGTCGAGGCGGGAGAGACCTAGGGGGACACTACCCTTGTTTTTAGGTATTTGAAGAGTTGTCATGGGAAGAGGATCAGACATGTTCTTTTTAACTTGAGGGTGTAGAACCAGGGCTGGGAGTAGCAAAGAGGCAAATGGGCCTCGATCCCAGGAACATCTTCCTAACAGAAAGGGGTGAGGTCTCCAGCAAGGAGAGCTTCAAGCCAAGGGATGGTTTTCCCCCTGTCATCAGAGAGGTCACAGGGCCTGAGGACCCTCCCAGATACAAGACTCTGGGCTGGGGTCCTGCCCTTCCCAGGTTCCAAAGGCAGCACCCTGGAGTGGGTGGGGCTCAGAGACAGGACACACCCCTCTTGGCTGATAAACTGGAGGTACTGGTTGGGGAGCATCAAGGGCTGGAAGGATATGTACGTGTATGGAGGGGAATCTCTGGTCTTGTCATTGGGCTGCCCTATCTAGGAACTCTGGAACAGGGAGACGAAGACCCTGAGCACATCCCTGGTCACCATTCCACCCTCAGAGGTCAGCAGGGTATGAGCTCCAGGAATCCAGCCTGGTCCCCTTGGCCTGTCCTTTCTTCCAGGGCCCCTTACCTGTGGTGGTGAGGATACTGACAGCAAAGAACAGGGCAGAGGCAAAGTCCCAGTTCTCAGGCTCGGTGGCATTGCCCAGGGCAGAGATGCCATAGACCTGGGCTTGCAGGACTGCCTCCAGCAGCACCTCCAGCTCCCCAGGGGATAGGCAATCCTGGTGGTCTGTCTGGAAAGCAGCCAGGTGCCCCAGCAGCTGTTCCCGGAGCCTGCGCTCAGGGGGACCCTCAATGGCCATGAACACAGCAGACCCCAGCAGTAAATAGGCCAGATAACAGGCCAGGAGCAGCCAGTACCAGGCCCTGGGCCCCATGCCCAACATCACTCCTGCTCTTCGGATCCAGGAGCTGGGTACACTGGGTTCCTGGGCTCTGAGGGGCAGGGACAGAGAGCAAGCAGCTGAGAAACCCGGCTCTTGGGTGATGGGAGGAGGACAAGGGCGGTGCCCTGTATGGATGAATGAGAGGGGGTGAGAGCCTGGGATGAGGGAGGAGCCTTACATTAGAGTGTGTGGGCTGGGTCCAAGGTGAGAGTGATGAGAGTCACCTTAAAACCACAGAAGCATCTTGCAATTTACAGAGGGAACGGAGGGAAAGAGACTTGTCCAAGCACACTCAGCCATTAGCAGAACCCACACACAGGTCCTGGGACTCCCTTCTTTTTTCCCTGTGCTTACATTCTCAGGCAGCCACTTCAGGGAGGCAGGGGACAGGTCAGTGTCCCATGAGCATCCTGGGATCCAGATCTGGAAAAGGCTAAAGAATTTTCTGGGCCACCACCCTCATTTTATAGGTGGGGAAACTGAGGACCAGATAGGCCCCCAATCTCCAGCTCCCACAAGTTCTAAGGCCTGTAACAGAAACCCAGGGTTTACCACGCCCACTGCAACACTTTTCCCACCCCTACTAATCATCAGAATAGCAGCCAGGTTTTAAAGGCAAGTATTACTGTCTATGTCCCTGCCTGGGATACTTTCCCATGTCACTGCAGCCCCCTAATGCCTTGAAAACTATCCCAAAGTCCCCTTCTACAGGCTTACTTTTCCTGATCCCCCCAGCTGCTAGTGCTCCCCTGCCCCACCATTCACACTCACATATGCTCACACACATGCACACATGTACACACATACTCTCACATACTATCACACACATGCACACACATACACATTCACTCACACACATGCACACATGTACACACTCACTCTCACATACTCTCACACATGCACACGCACACTCACGCACACTCACACACTTTCTACCCTCTTTCTCTCAGACTACCTCTTCTCTCTCTCCTTCCCTGCCCCTGCTCTCTCTGTTGTCACTCTCTCCCTTCATCTCTCTGTTCTTTCTCCTCTCTTTTTGTGCTCTCCCTCTCCCTTTCTCTCCCTCTTTCCCTGCTGGGAAGCTGCTGGGGGAGAGGATCAGCCTCCCTCAAGCCTCTCCTCCTCCAACCCATCCTCCATTCAGCCACCAAAGGGATTTTCCTCAAGCTCAGGTCTGATCCTATCACCCCCTACTCAATACTCCAGGGCCTCCAGGATTGGATACAAGATTCTGTTTGGCCTTCAGAGCCCTCCATACTGGGTCCCCTCCTACCTTTCCAGTCTTCTCACACTTTTCTCCCCAACACACTTGGATCCAGGCACCCACGCCTCCTGCTGTCCATCTCTCAACTCTGGCCATCCCCCAGGCCTGGAAGTCTCCCCTCCTCCACTGACTGCTGACCTCCCCAACTTCCTCTAAGGCCCAACTAAAACCGCCCCCTTCCAGCCCCCTCCAACACCAGCATCTTCTTTGGTTATTTCCCATCAATCCTATATTTAACTTGCTTTGTATGTATCTGCAAGTTATTTTCTTTATTAGAATATAAGCTTCTTATCACATCCAGAGAAAGAAATATGGAATTGGATCATAGAACGAAGCAGACCATTTTCTCTTGTGTTTTGTGCTTTCTCTCATTCTTTTTGATTCTTCTATGCAACATGACTAAGGTGAAAGTGTATTTAATAAAACATATGTGTAAAACCTATATAAGATGGCATGTCGTCTCGGGGAGAGAGGGGAAAAAAAATCTAAGATATATGGAAGTGATTGTAGAAAACTGAAAACAAAATAATTTTTAAAAATCTCTGTAAAGACATATTGACAGTATTAAAATGGTTGTAAAACATACGCACACAAGAATATAAGTTTCTTGAGGGTAGACAGTGTCTCACTTGCATGTTTTTTCCAATATTAATTTTTAAATATTTTTTGAGTTCCAAATTCTTTCCCTAGCCTCCCTGCCATACGTGTGAAATGGCCCCAAATGGATCTCGGCATCAGCTTTCGCCCACACACCTGAAGCTTGTCGTTCTGCTCTCCATTTAGGCATGTGGCCTGCCCCAACACAATGTCCTCTCCTGGAGGGTAGGAAGGCCCATTGTCATTTCTTAGGTCAGAAGTCCTTACTCTTGGTTGATCAATTTTCCAAAGCTCCTGATACCCATCTCTAGGTCCCAGGGCCAGATACTAGTTATCCCCAGAATCCTCTCCCATTGTCAAACAGGACAAAGCTGAGCCAGTGTAGACAGCTGAAGTTTATTTGGTTTCAGTGGCACTCTACGGCCTAGGGTCTAGGCTGTGACCTCCAGATCAGGGCTGGGAGATGGGGGGAGTGTTCTGGGAGTCCCCATCTCTGAGGACATGACAAGATGCAATGAGGAGTCATTCCCGTCCCAGACACTCTCTGGGCCACTGGCATGGGGAAACACAGTGGGATACACCCCATGGGCTGGGATATCACTCCTGGACATATCAGTCCCATCCCTCTCCCCGACCCCAGGGGCCACAACCACATAGCTTCCCACTCCCTGCCTCATGCCCTGGGACTAGGGGAGAGGGGGTGGACAGTGATTCCCTGAGACAGGTTCTGGTGCCCCCTAAACCAGCCAGTTACAGTGTCGAGCCCCAATGGGGGAAGAAGAGGGGCAAGGGGATGGCTTCAGAGGTCCCCTAGAGACTGGAGAGGCAGGAGTGACCCCAGTCTCCCCTCTGGACTCCCCTCAGTCCAGTGTTAAGGCTTCAGGTGCAGCGTAGTGTTCCTGGGAAGGGAGGTTTCATCCTCATCTTGCACCCCCCCCCAAAAAAAGGGCCACCTTACAGGAGAACTGAGAGCCTCTGAAAGAAACTGAGGCAGCTGGGAAAGGACCCTAGCTCCTAGAGACTGCTCAGCCCTTTTCAGAGGGACTAGGGGAATAGTGGACAGGGGCCATCAGCTCCATGGATATAGTGGCCTTTAGGGGGTCCGGCCCCTTTCTCCTTTTCCAGTGTATATAGTGGCTCCTGTAGAGGGCTCCCCTCTGGCTGAAGGTCCCCCTTGGGGGGCATCCACCTCCCCAGGGCCAGTTCCCTGAAAGGCTCCGAGATGCTCCCACCTCACTGTGGGGTATGCTTTGCTCCCCTCACTCAGGGGCTCTCCTCTGGTTCTGTGGCTCCCCAAGGAGCCTGGCCCCCCATGTCTTTGGTCTGGGCTCTCCTATTCTGTGGGGATTCTGGGCCAAAAGGGTTGAAAGTTGGGGAGTCCTGGAAGGGATCTGAGTCTGGGAACAGGGTCCAGGGTGCTCGACGGGGGACAGGCTGTGGAGATGGAAGTGGGGATGGGCGGGGTCCAGTGGACACAAAGCTCCAGGGATCAATGCGGCTCCGGAGGGGTGAAGGCCGAGGCCTGCCTATGAGGCCCAGCGTTGGGGATCGGGGGGTGCCAGGAGGGGAACGGAAGGCCCCAGGAGGAGGAGAGACGGCCCCACCTGCAAGGAAAGCAGAGGAGAAGCTTGATACAGGAGAACATCGGGCCCTAGGCCTAACCCTCCCACTACTCTCCTGAGGGCGAGGCCTCAACCTCCTCAGTACATGAGCCCACATCTGAAAAAGCAACAGCTAAAAGGAATCGGATGCAAAGGGAAGCAGTGGAGTGGGGTGTCCTGGAATGAGCCCCAGCTCGGAAGGCAGGGGAGGAAGTCCCTCATTGATCCCAAGATAAGGTACTGGGTTAGGTGAGCTCTTTGACGGGGATGTCCCTTTTCTAAGGGCCCTCTCAGCTCTAGGCTTCTGCATTCCAAGGTCTTGTCCAGCTCTGATATTCCATGATGTTCTATGAGCTCTTCTAGATCTGACACCCCTATTCTAAGGGCCCCTTCAGTTCTATTGTTCCACATTCTAAGTTCCAAGTTCCCTCCTCCTTCTGATAAACAGACAGTTTCTTTTTGGAGGCTGTGGAGGTTCACTCCCTTCCCTAGGGCCAGGCCTTCTTACCCCGTGTTGCCTCCTCTCGGCGTGGGCTTTTGGCAGATGGCTGCCCCACAGGGGTTCCCAGGTCAAGCAGTGGGGGGCTGGTAGGTATCTCAGCATCTAGGCTCAGTGGAGAGGTCGGGGCATCTGGAGTTTTGGGAGAGAAGCGAATGAGGGGGGAGGGGGGTGATGATGATGCCTCTTCTGGGGTAGTGTCTCCCTTGTCTCGGGCCCCGCCACCAGCCTGCTGCAAGTCCCGGCCCAGCCCCAGAGAGGCTAACAGAGCTGTCCCCCGCAGCAGGGCACGCTGGATGATTTTGGGAGTCCCACTCCGATCTGAGGGGCCTGCTCGCCGTGGCTCCTCAGGCTCTGGGGGACGGATGTTACCTGTGAAGGAAGTACAGAGTAAGGTAGGGGGGCATCAGGGGACAGCTAAGGTAGGCCCTGGGCCGGGGGAAGAAGGCAGCAGCACCAGCAAGGCTTCCTCCTTCTCTTCACTCTCCTCAGCTCGCTCGTGGTCACCCCCCCCTACACCTTATACCCCTGGTCAATTCAATGGCTTGTCTTCAAGCTTGGGTCTGAGAGACACTGCCCGGTCACTCATGGACTAAAGGGGCTTTGGTGGCTCCCACTGCAAGACATGAGGTCTTTTCTGATCCCTTTACACATCTTAGTCTCTTCCCACCAACATAATGACTATCCCCTTCTCTGAATCTTAGTTCCCTCCAATAGAATATCAAAGCAGAGAAGGGCTCATTTTTGGCTTTGAATTCCCAGGGACTCCCATCATGCCTGGTATATAGTAGGTACTTAATAAATGCTACCTGAGCTCAATGGATTGGATTTCTCTTTGAATCACTGGAGAGAGGGACAGAACAAGCATACCCCCCTCTTTCCCTCCAAACCCCTGATCTCTAAGCTCCCCAGATTCCCCAGGAGGGCTTTTTGGAAACCTACCAACACTGTCCACAGCACTGAACATGTGAACCCACGGGGAGCTCCACGAGGGTGGGAATAGAGGCTTTACCTTCTCTCAATTCATTTGACTTCCCTTTCCCCTTTGACTCCTACAGTATTCCCAAGCACACAGTAGGACAGACTTGAGCACTTAGCTCCCAGCCTCCTCCCCACAGTTCCATCTCCCTCTTTCCAGGGACAGAGCAGGCACCAAGCTATAGAGAATTTCTGCCTTCTAGGAGCCACAAATTACTGGGGAAACACCAGGTTATCATGAAGGCTTCCCCTAGGAGGTGACCACTGAGATAGGCAGGACTTTGTGCAAAGGCATGGAGGTAGGAGATGACCTTTACAGGGAGGGCAAGTCGGCTGGGCTGCTTGTAATGAAGGGTTTAATAAAGAGGAGGAATGTGGGTCACATTGGCAAGGAGGCTGGTGCCGGAGTGTTAGGGACCCCTTCTCCCTTCTTGGGCCTCCTCTGGCTCCCAGAGCCTGAATCTGCCATTCTGCCACTTCGGACACTTAGGGTCTTGCTCATTCCAAGCACCAGCTCCTCAACCAGACTTGAGCCTTACTCCCCTTGGCACAGTCCCAGGCACACAGCAGGACACCTGACCCATCCTTGTGGGAGCCATTATGTCCCTTCCTCTCGACCCCCTTCATCCTCAGCCATTACCCTTCATGAGGTGGGGCCTGTGTTGGTCCAACCACTCTGGTTTTACCTTGGGGACACAGGTTTCCACCATTAGATGGCAGGACAAGTGCCCAGGGCCTCCTAACAAGGATCAAAAACGTCCTCACAGGCATCCAGGACAGGCCAAAAGCTGTTTAATGGGGGCCCAGAACTACCTCCTGGAAAGAACCCTGAAGGGCTGTAGTTCACTCACCATTGAGCATGGGGGGGGTGGATGGAGACCCCAAGGGGGATGGGTCATTGGAGTCCAGGTACCAGGTTGTCTCATCCATTCGGGACTGCCTCCTGGGAAGCGGAAGAGAGTAGAGGTGAGTGGCAGAGACTGGGGAGGGGCTTCAGGAGGCTACAAATGGTCTGGGATCTAATCAGGACACTCACCTCCCATTCTGAGCCTCCCCTGGTTTAGGGGACCCAGGCCCCCAGGCCCAGCATGGCCGGCGTTCCCCATTTCCTGGGTCATCCAAGCGTCGTGGGGATTGGCGACCCCAGACCTGCCCTGTGTCTGCAGCTTCCACTGAGGAGGGAAGGGGAGCTGACTCAGGAGCCCTGTTCCCTCCCCTATGGCTGACTGAGTGGCAAGAGTCCCAAGGAGATGCTGCCCTTTGGGGCAGGGCACGAGGGCTGGCACAGCAGGGAAAGGGGAAGCCAGGGCCTCTAGCACTGGGAGGAAGGCAGGCTCTGTCCTCCACTCCCTGTGCAATCCTGCGCACGGCATGCAGCCCTCTGGGACTCAGTTTCCCCTTCCAGGGCTAACATTGGGAGCCCCAGACTGGATGGAAAGTGGGGAGTTAAGCTTGGAAGGTAGGGGTGGACACCTGGGCCTCAGGGCGGGGAACTCTTACACTGGATGGCCCTGAAGCGTGGGAAAGTGGGCGAGTCCCCGGGCCCGACCTCAAAGACGTTTTTCCTTCGGTCCAAGCCAGGAGAGGCCTGCACGGTGATCCGGTGCTTGAAGTCTAGGCCAGGGCACAGGATGTAAGAAGTGACCTCGAAGAGGCCGAGCCCTGCCCCAAGGCCCCACCCCTGCCCCACCCGGAGCCACTCACAAGGCAGCATGCAAATCAACTCCCACTAGGCCCCACCCCCCCCACCCAGAGCCACTCACAAGGCAGCATGCAGGGACCCCTTCGGCGAAACCCCGCCCCCTCACCGAGAGGCATGCTGATCCTCTCGCCGCCGTCTCGCGCCCGCAGCTTGCTGCGCTTGAAGGTGCCCCGGCGGCGGCGCACGTGAGGCCGCTCTCGGTCCACCTGCTGCAGCAGGAGGGTCAGCTCGCGCTCGAACACCTCCAGTTCCCACTGAGCCAGCAGGTGCTCGCGCCGCCGCAGCTGCTCCGCCTGGGAGCGTTGCTCCCGCGCCGCCCGGGTCAGCTCCTCCTCGCGGCTGAGCAGCTCCTGGGGACGGGGGGCGGGGCGTTGGGACCCTGACGCCCCGCCTCCGGGAGAGCCCCGCCCCCAGGGGATGCTCCCAGTCTCCTCCAAGACCCCGCAGCCCCGCCGCTGAGGCACCCCTCCGGGCTCCGGAGCCCCGCTCCCCCGGGGATGCTCCCCGCCTCCTCCAGGACCCCGCAGCCCCACTCCCCTGGGGATGGCCCCCGCTCCTCCTCCAGGACTCTGCAGCCCTCCCCCTACCCTACTCCCATCCCTGCTCGGACACGGAGGGCTAGTAGAGCCTCGGGCTGCTCCCTCCTCGTTTTCTAGCAGAGGGAGCTGAGGCTCCAAGATGTCCAGTAGCAAAGACCACGTTTGCCCCGAGGTCCTCTGGCTGCCCTTCCTCTCTCAGGACCCAGGGCTCCCAGCTGCCTTCTCTGGTGCCAGGCAGCCCGTCCTTGCCAGAAACTTCATCTTCTGTCCTCCTAGTCCCAAAGTGGCCTCCTTTCCAGGGACCCAGGTGTTCTGCCCCCCAACCTCATCTTGCATGGTAGGGACAAAACACACTGGACTTGGAGATTAGACCTGGGTTCAAATCCTGGCTTTGCTCTTGCCTCCCCTATAGTCTGTTTTTAATCCTCCCATCCTCCCCAGGGCCCAGGGAGTCAGCACCTTTTCCTTTGCCCGAATCTCGTCAAAGAGACCCTGGATCTCTCGCTTCCAGCCGTCCTGCATGGAGTGGAAGGAGTCCCGGGGCATTTCCCTCAACACCTGGGCTTCCAAGGCTGAGAGCTGTTGCAGGATGACTGAGAAGTCTGGCCTGCGGTGGGGGTCCTGTGCCCAACAGTCTTGGGGGAAGGAGAAAAAGGGGGGGCTATCTCTGGGTCTTCCTGCCCCACCCCCAAGCCCTCTCCATCACCATTATAACCTTCCCCTCCCCTGTATCCCCAAATGCTTGGCTCTTACCAGCCATGAGCTGAGCAAAAGGCTCTGGGCAGGTGGAAGGGATGGGCAGGGTGAGTTTGTTCACAGCAACCCCATAGGCCACAGCCAGACCGTCGATGCCACGGTAAGGCACCTCTCCAGTCAGTAGCTCCCACAGCAGCACCCCAAAGCTGTAGGCCAGAAGAGCCTGTATCAGTCACCCACCCTTGTGGCATCCCCCCTCTCCCTCCTGTGGTCAACATCCTCTGACCTCCACACATCGCTGCCCTTGGAGAAGGTAGAGGCCTTGATGACTTCGGGGGCCATCCAGGCATAGGTGCCAGCAGCACTCATCTGCGTGGTCTTGTGCCACTCTCGAGCCAGGCCAAAGTCGGTGATCTTCAGGGTCTTATGCTCCACATCGTCCCCCTCGACGGGCTGTAGCAGTAGAACTGGGGTGAGAGGAGAGCCCCGTGAGCAGGGAAAGGTTCCCTTTTACCACAACACCGGCCTCAGAGGGCGGAGGAGAGAATGAAACCCAGCCTTCTGGTACAGTGTTGTAGATGAGTTTCATCAGGGCATAGGGTAGAAATCAGAATCTGGGAGGTCCACTGAGGCAGAAGCCCTGACTACTCACCCAGGCAAGGCTTCTTGGGGTCTGGCCATGCCTGCTCCTGCCCTGCTCAGAAAACCCTGTGCTGCCCTAGGGACGCTAAGAGAAAGCACCAAGACAGCACTTCACAATCTGGCTCCAGTCACCCTGGCTAGTCTGACCATCTTCTTCACCCCAAAGTTGATCAGCAGCCATTCTGCTATCTCCTGCCTCCAAGCATTTGGCTCAGTCAAACATCCATGCCTACAGCACATACCTTCCTCACCTCTGTCTTCTAGATTTCCCTTCAAGGCTCCCTCATGAGGCTTTCTCTGAGCCCTGGAGACTGCTCCAGCTATTTCTATCCCTTTCTTCCTCAGACTGTCCTAGAGTACATTGTCTCTGATTTCTCCCTAGCACCTACCACTCCCCAGTTTTAATTTAATTGTGGAAAGAGCACTGGCCCAAGTCAGAGAAGTCAACCTTCACTCTCACTTCTACTATATACTAGTGTGACTCTGGACAAGTGCCCAAGGTACCACTCTGGGCTTCAGCTTCCATATTGGTAAAATGGGGGAGGAATGAACTAGGTGGTCACTTCCAGCTTTACAGTCTGGCAGCTAGCTGTGTGACAGAGAAGTCACCAACCATCTACATGCCTCAGTTTCCTGACCTATACAATGGGGATGATAACTGCATGTCCCTTCTTATGGTTGTTTCAAGACTGCAATGAGATAATATTTGTAAAGAGCTGAGCACACAGCAGGCATTTCATAATCGCCTTGAGGACAAAGGCCCGGAATGATTAAAAACTAGAACATTTCTTTAGAGCAGTCAGGTTTCCAAAGAGCTTGGGTTGTGATCTCAAGAAGGCTGATGGGGGCCCTATTTGTTGTCAGGGCGGTGGAGCCTGGTTCCCCTTTTATGGATGATGAAATTGAAGCTCCATGGGTTATCACTGCCCAGAGCTGAGCCCCAGCTAGGGCAGGTCTCCCAAGGAATTTGAACCCAGGTTTCCCTGACCCCCAACCCAGTGCACTCAGATGAAACCAGGCCCAAGGGGGAGTTGGGCCAAGGTGGGGATTCTTTTCCACCTCTGGTTCATTTCCTGTTTCCTCCTGAGCCTCAGCCCCACCCTCCAGTTGTTGCCCAGAGAGGCAGCCAGGTAATTGTGGGAAGAGCCCTGGCTCAGAGTTCAAATCCCATCTGGATGGTCCCTACTCAAGCAACCTCTTCCCTGAGGTCTCAGTTTCCTCATCTGTAAAGGACCTAGGAGCCCGGGACCTCCTCTTGCCCATCACACCATTCTTTCTGGCTGGCACCTGTTGGAAGGGGGTGCTTTTAAGTTTCCTAGCAGCCTCCCTATCCTTTCAAAAGCAGGGATGACTGGAGGAGCTAGGTAGCATAGCGGATAGGATTACTGGCCCTGGAATCAGAAAAATCTGAGTTCAGATCTGGATCCCCACCCACCCCCCCCCAAAAAAAAAAAAAGCAGAAGAGAGCTGGGGTAGCTGGAGCCAAGACAAGTCAAGGGACTTTCCTCAGGTTGCAAAGCAGAGCACAGACTCATCCTAAAGGTGGGCAGGGATCCAGAGGGAGTGTGATCCCTGACACCTGGTTCATGCTCCTATCCCTGAGCTCCTGCCCTACAGTCCTGGCCAGATCCCAAGGAACTCAGTGCTGGGAGGGCTCCCTGAATGGAACGGAAGCTCGATGAGGACAAGAATCATCTCATTTTCGGTCTCGTTAGCCCCAGGGCCTGGCACCTAGTAGACATTTAATAAGATTCTCACTGAGCTGAATTGACTGGAGCTCTTTCACTGGACAGATAAGAAAACAGGCCCAGAGAGACAGGGTCAGCCCTGGGCTGGGCAGGATTAGGAGCTGTGTCCTGAGCCCCAGTCCCGGAGGCTCAGACATCCCTATTTCCTGTCTTTTAGGCTTCCCTGAAGGGTCTCATGCTCACTCAGCCCAGTCAGTACAAAGGCCCAGCTCAATTCCTTGCTGCTTCCAGAGTCATGGACTTGGCCCCACTTGGCCCCCAGGGCCACCCACCTCTGTGGGGCCCTGGCTGGCTCTGTACCTCAGGCCCTGTCCAGACTTCTTCCCCTTCCCTTCCTGGTCTTCCCAGCTTCCCCTTTCTAAGCAACCTCAGTCAGGAAAGTCAGGGGGTGAGGGCAGCAGGGCTGGCCTAGGCTGGGGCAGCCCTGGAGAGCTAGTCCTGTGACTCGTGGGCCTGGAGAATTCCCTCCCTCCTCTTCCCCAGCCAAGGCTCACAAGGACCCCATTGTCCAGGCCACTACAGGAAAATCAGCCCATTGTTTTGTGCCATGTCCCCCCACCCCCGGGATAGGGATCCCCCTCCCACCCCCAGTGCACTCAGGACTCTTGGACTCAGGACTGGGGAGTCTGGAGGATGCCCAAGTTCTGGGAGACCAGAGGCCCAAGGTGCCTAGGTTACAGGGGCCACATCTGAGCTCAGCAGCTCATCCAGAGGGAGTTTGGCCAAGGGGGTTGCTGCTCCCAGCTCCCCCCCCCCAACCCCCCACCCAGCCACCCCCACAGCCAGCTGGGTCTGGAGAGGGAGAGGGAGAGAGGAGGCCAGGGCAGGGACAGGAAGCCCGTTCAGGAAACGCAGGAAGTAGCAGGGAGGGTGGGGAGCGGGGGCCGGGCCATTGTTCCATTTTCTCTGTAAAGAGAAAGGAGGAAAAACAGAAGCCAGGAGTCCCCTCCCCCCAGCCAGGGGTCCAGCTTGCTGGGGAATCCCCCCTCCTGGCAGGGCGCAGGGCTCTGGGGGTAGGGGCGGCAGTGGGAACCTTCCTGCTGTCCATGATTCCTTCCTCCCAACCTAAGAAGCCAGAAATGGGAGAAGGCTGGAAAGTGAGGGCCCTGCAGAGATTCAGCGTTGAAAGGGGCCTCAGGCATTGTCTGGTCTCAGCTTCTCCTTTGCGGGGAAACCGAGGCTCAGAGAGGTTTGATGGCCCAGTCACCCACAGTTAGTGGGGATTGAATGCAGGGCCCATCTGGCTCCACTTTCTCCTGACGTAGGGATGTTGAGTCCCCCATCCAGGACAGAAGGACCTAGAACTCCCTAGCCCTCAGCTTCACACCCGGGCTCAGAGGCCAAAGGCCCGCCCAGCTCCCTGGCCTGGCATCTACACCTGATGACAGTCCACACGTTTTTGCTGCTGAAATGTTTTGCCCTCTTTCTTTTGCAGGGTTCCACTTTAGCCCTTCTTCCTCTAGGAAGGCCCTGGCTTCCTGGGCCCAAGACAGCCAGAGGGTCAGTGCCGCACATAGCACATTGCCTGTACATGGTAGACTGAGGGCAGGCCCCGGTACCCCAGGGAACACAAGAAGTACATTTTTTTCAGCACTGACAGGGACAGGCCTCAGCGATCACTGACTCTAACTCCTCTAAAACTAAAGTCCAGAAGGGAAAAGTGACCTCCCTGAGGGTTCACAGTAAATCACTGGCAAACCTGGACAAAGGACTTTCTTCTTCTGCCTTCCACTCCAGTGCCCTTAAAAACAATTTGGGGGAAAAATGTGAAAATATACATTCAAGACACAATTGCTCACTTAAACTGGGCACTGGGGAGGAAGATAGTGGGGGAACAGACCAGTTTCCTGCCCTCCAGGAGCAGAGTCTAGAAAGGCAGACTAGACCCAGGCAGACAAGTGTGATGGGGATGGGTGAAAGGGCATGGTAAGTGGGAGGCAAGGAGGGAGGAGTGGGCATTGAGGTGGTCAGAGAAGGCTTCCTGGAGGGGCCAGAAAGATGGATGAGGCTGCCCCAGAGCCTACTCTCTCCTTCCCAAAGCTCCACAAGTCACCAACAGAGGCTGGACTATTGAGGGAAACAAATCCTGATTTAAGCCCGGACTCCACTCAAGGCCACATCTTTGACTGGGGTATCCCTGCTCCAGGTGTGTGTTTGCTGGTGTCAATGAGGAGGGAGGTGACTCCATAATTCTTAAGTGGTCTGAGTAGAGAAGGGATGGCCAGGCTTCTGAGAAGGACTGTCAGCTACCCACCCCCCCAACATCCCCAGGATAGCACCATTCTTGTCAGCTAAGGCCCCTGGCCATCCCTAGGATTCCTGCCTGTTCCTTTCTCTCTCTAGTCCTCAGTTTCCTCTGATGTAAGAGAAGAGGGTTGGAATCCATGGGATCTAAGGCTCCTCCAGCTGGGACATTCTCAGCCTTATGCTTAGGGTGGGGTGGGGTGGGAAGCCTGTGTTTCTGGAGCCAGGCTTCAATCCTTGAAATATCTCTGGATTTGGAATCAAATGAGTGAAGTCCAGAGTGACCCTGGGAAAGTCACTGCTCTTCTCTCTGCCTCAGTTTTCTCCTCTGCTAAATGGGAACACGGGTCCCACTTACCTTACAAGGAACAGAGAGAAAGGGGAGTTATGGTTATTACCAGCCCATGACCCCTGGGAGCTGAGTTGAGCTGTGGGAGCCCCATGCCCCTGCCACCTTCCTTCTAGCTGCTTTCTTCAGGGTCAGGATTTAGAGAAAGCTGCTGGCTCTCAGGGTTCCAGGGTTCCCGCCCTACTCCTGACTGCTGGCCAGTCTTTCCCAACAAGCTTAGATCAGCAGGGCCAGAGGGGACTGGGGGGGGGGGGGGGGGGGCGGTGCTGAGGGGTCTGGGAAGGGGCAGGGGCGAGGGAGGCAGCTTACTCACTGTTGTTAGACTTGAGGTCCCGGTGAATGACAGGGACCAGAGCCTCGCAGTGTAGGTAGTGCATCCCCCTGGCTATCTGCACCCCCCAGTTGACCAGCACGTGAGGGGGGACCCTGCGGCCGGCCAGCGCCCGGCTGAGGGGTCCTCCGGCCGCGTACTCCATCACCAGGCACAGGTTGGGCTCCTCCAGGCAGACCGCCTTGAGCGCGATGATGTTGGGGTGCGCCAGCATGGCGAAGAGGCGAGCCTCCTGGCGGACGCTTTCGGCCGTCACGCTGATGTCCTCGTCCGGGTCCTGGCGGGCAGCCTTGACTGCCACCAGCTCGCCCCGCCAGCTGCCCCGGTACACCTTGCCGAAGCCCCCCACTCCGATCACCTCCTCCAGGCGCAGCTCCTGGAAGCGGGCCACCTCGGGCTGCGGGGGGCCGCCGCGGGACACGTAGTTGGACGGGAAGATGCCCACCTGATCGCCCACCTTGCCCGCCCACCAGCCCTCGTCCCCGGAGATGGCTGCGTCCCGGGACAGCACCTCCACCCGGTCGCCCTTGCGCAGGGTCAGCTCGTCGCGGCCGCTGGCCTCGTAGTCGAAGAGCGCCGTCCACACGGGGTTGGAGTAGGCGGTCTTGGGGGCGCCCTCGGCCCGCCCCCCTCCGTTCCAGGCCCCCAGGGGGCTCTTGAGGAGCAAGTTCTTGAGGGGCTCCATTCTGCTGGTGCCCCGCGCTCATAAGCTCATCTTAACAGACGGGGAAACCGAGGCCCGGAGAGGCGAGCGCCGCGCTCCCCCCCCCATGGCGGGGTTCGGAGGAGGGCCGCCCCGAGGAGGGGGGCTCGGGCCGGCTCAGGGGCGGGGCGCCCGGGGGCCCCAGGGGCGCCGCCTGGGGACCATGGGGGGCGGGGGGCTGCGGGCGCGGCTCTGCTCCTTCCTCGGCGGCCCTGCCGCGCTCCCTCCTTCCTCCCTCCCGAGGTGTCTTTGTACTTTGGCCCCGGGCGGGAGGCGGCGGCGGCGGGGGAGGAGTTTCGCTTTTTTCCGCTCTTCTCCCTCCTGCAGGAAACAGCATCAGATGACGCTGGCCCCGCGGGGCGGCCCCGGCCGGGAGACCCCGAGCCCCGCAGCCGCTGCCCGCGGACCCCGCGCGGGCGCCCCCGCCGCGAGCTGCTTAGCCCGGGCGCGTCAGGGGGACCGGGGGGAAACTGAGGCTGGCGAGGGGCGGGGACGCTCCCGCGCGCCGGCGCCGGCCGGGCCCGAGCGCGCGCCCCTCCGCCTCTCCGGCGCCGCTCCAACCCTTTTACCGGGCTCCTGCGAGCCTTCGGAGAAGGGATGAGCGGGTATTGACCTCCGCCGCTTCTGCTCGGCGGAGGCGTGCCTGTCTCTTTAAGAAAGTCGATGCCATCTGAGCTCTTCTACTTCTGCCTGCTCGGAGAACTTTCGACCCGGGAACTAGCCGGGTCTGAACCGTGACCTAAAAAACGGAGACTACTCTATCGGGCGCATTCAAGTAACGTCACCCACCCCATGGGCTACAGAATGGGGCGTGTCGCGAGGGGGGAGGCTACCGCCTGCCTATTCTCCACCCCCCCCAAACCCCGCCCCGAGATCTTAGTCGTCCGGCGCTTCTTCCCGGAGGATGTCCCATTGGCGAAGCTGCATGTCAGTTTTTCCCTGCAACCCAATGGTCATCTGGCTCTGGTTTAAGCTCCGCCTCTCGGTCCCCGCGCGTGTCCTCGGCTTCGGCCTTGCGCATGCGTTCCAGCAACCCCACTTCGTCCTCACCCCCCCACAAGCCGTCTGAGCCGGGCGGGGGGGGGTGTTTCAGCATTTACGCATGCGCTGGATCTTCTGCTCTTGCTCCTCTTTGGAGAATTAGCGAATTGTATCTAGAAAAGACCTCAGAAGGCAGCTACTCTAGTTCTGACCCTCTGACACACAGGGAAACTGAGGCCCGGAGAATTTTATCACAGGTAGCGTTCATGGCACAATTCATATCTCATTTAATCCCCACAGCCATCCTTTGTGCCTGGAGCTATGATTCACCCCATTTTACAGAAGAGGCCCACCGAACTTGAACCGCCCGAATCCTAGTGCTCCTAAGATTTGAAAGTCGGGTCTGACTGCGTTGGCACGTATCTTGTGCGTACGCAGATGTCTGCATCTTTTCCCCAGACCTCGTTAGCATGTAAGCTCCTAGAGGGCAGGGTCCACGTTTTTGCCTTTTTAATCCCCAGCGCTTGGCACAGTGCCAGGCACGGAACAACTTCATAAATTCTTTCGAATGACTGCTTCCTCCAGGTGGAGTGACAGGCACCGGCTCCGCAGCTTCAGAGGCGAAACTGGGTCCCGAACAGCGGACCGCTTCTCTCCTCTTTGCCCGCATCGCGCAGGCGTCGCTCCGTATTCTTAACCGGGATCGCTCCTCCCCCGACCCCGCATGACCCCGCCCAGAGATCGCGGCGCTTGACACGGACGCCTGCGCAGTACCGTCCTGGGCACCCCGGCGCCTGCGCAGTTCTTCATGGAGATTTTTCCTTTTCCGGGTCCTTCCCCCGGGTCCGGCGGGCGCATGCGCGTCCGGCAGCTGGCGGCTCGCGGCTCTTGCTTCCGGCCTTCACCGCCCCCTCCCCACACCCCTCCCCCCTGCCGGGGCCGGCACCGGGAGCGGGAGCATCGTCGTGGGGCGAGCGCCGAGGCCCGGGGGGAGCGAGCTGCGACAGGCCCGGCGAGGGGCGGCGGGTCCTCCGGCGGGCGGGGCGGGGCGGGGCCGCGCAGCAGGGGGGGCGGGGGGGGCGCGGGCCCCGCATGCGGCGGGCGCGGCGGGGGGCGGGGGGGGCGGCGAGGGGCCGGGTGCGGGGCCGCCCATGAGGGCCCCGGGCCCGCGGACGGCGCCGCCGCCCCCCCCCGGGCGGCCATGGGCTCCCAGGTGCTGCAGATCCTGCGCCAGGGCGTGTGGGCCTCGCTCACGGGCGGCTGGTTCTTCGACCCGCACCAGAGCACCTTCTCCAACTGCTTCCACCTGTACACCTGGCTGCTGCTGCTGGCGCTGCCCTTCCTGCTGTACATGGTGAGGGGGAAACTGAAGCCGGGGAGGGGAGGGGCGGGGCTGCTGTACGTGGGGAGGGGGAAACTGAGGCCTGGGGAGGGGCTGCTGTACATGGGGAGGGGGAAACTGAGGCCTGAGTAGGGGCTGCTGTACGTGGGGAGGGGGAAACTGAGGCCCAGGTAGGGGAGGGGCTGCTGTATGTGGGGAGGGGGGAAACAGGCCTGGGGAGGGGCTGCTGTACATGGGGAGGGGGAAACTGAGGCCTGAGTAGGGGCTGCTGTACGTGGGGAGGGGGAAACTGAGGCCCAGGTAGGGGAGGGGCTGCTGTATGTGGGGAGGGGGGGAAACAGGCCTGGGGAGGGGCTGCTGTACATGGGGAGGGGGAAACAGGCCTGGGGAGGGGCTGCTGTACGTGGGGAGGGGGGGAAACAGGCCTGGGGAGGGGCTGCTGTACGTGGGGAGGGGCTGCTGTACGTGGGGAGGGGGAAACTGAGGCCTGGGGAGGGGTTGCTGTATGTGGGGAGGGGGGAAACTGAGGCCCAGGGAGGGGAGGGGCTGCTGTATGTGGGGAGGGGGGAAACAGGCCTGGGGAGGGGCTGCTGTACATGGGGAGGGGGAAACTGAGGCCTGGGGAGGGGCTGCTGTACGTGGGGAGGGGGGAAACAGGCCTGGGGAGGGGCTGCTGTACGTGGGGAGGGGGAAACTGAGGCCTGGGGAGGGGCTGCTGTATGTGGGGAGGGGGAAACTGAGGCCTGGGGAGGGGCTGCTGTATGTGGGGAGGGGGAAACAGGCCCAGGGAGGGAAGGGGCTGCTGTACAAAGGGAGGGGGGAGACTGCTGTACCTGAGGGGGGAAACAGGTATGGGGGGAGGGGAGGGGCTGCTGATGGCACAGCCCTTCCTTCTCTGCATGGTGAGAGGGGGAAACTGAGGCATGGGGGGGAACCCTGCTTCTTCATGTGCGCCCCCATGACCTGTGCACGTGGCAGCTGCCACTCTACATGGTGAAGGAGAGGGAATCTCAGACGGGTTTGAGAGAAGAAAGTGTTCCTACTTGCTCACCTGGCCAGGGATAGTGCTGCACTTCTTATTCTCCAAAGGGGTCAGGGGGGAGACCAAACTACAGGGGCACCAGAGAGAGTCTAGGGGGAGGAGAGGGGACAGACTGGGGGGGCTGAGGCCAGGCTCAGGGCTGGCAGGCCATGTCTTCCCCTCAGCACACAGGGCTGTTAGCCTTAGCTTCTGGGAGGCTGGAGGGGCCAGGGACAGGTCAGGGTGGCCTCAGCATCCCTCCCATGCCCTCAGGTCCTGCCCCCCAGCATGGTGGTGGCAGCTGTGTACTGCCTCGTGGTGGCGGTCATCTTCACCACCATCAAGACAGTGAACTACCGGCTCCATGCCATGTTCGACCAGGGCGAGATTGTGGAGAAGAGGAACTCAACTCTGGGGGAGGCGGAGGAAGAGCCTGCTGCTGGGGACAGCGACGTGCCCAGGTAGGATGAGCTGAGTAGTGGGGGATGGAAAGGCGAGTGTGGCGGGTCCTGACCTACTTGTCCCCAAACCTTCAGGGATCCTGGAGTGGAGATGACAGTGTTTCGAAAAGTGAGTTCCACGCCCCCCGTGCGCTGCAGCTCCCAGCATTCTGTGTTCGGTTTCAATCAGGTCACGGTGAGCTTGCCCTTGCAATATTTCTCACAGGGAGTGGGGAACTCTGTCCCATGGGTTTCCAGGGCTTTCTCTCTGCTCTGGAGATTTCACCCACATAGCTTATGAATTGTTTCCTCGAACCCATGTCTTTCTTCTCCGTCAGGAGCTGATTCCCCGGCTAGAGGACTCTGGGCCTCTGAGAGGTGAGAGCTTGTTGCTTCCTTGGGAGTGAATTTGAGACCCCCTGGGGCAAGTACAGAGACCAAGTTTTTTGGGGGAGGGGTGCAAGCTGATGGGAGGCCCCATTTACATTGTAGACATCAAGGAGCTGGTTCGAGAACAAGGCAGCAACAATGTGATTGTGACGGCAGCCGATCGAGAGATGCTGAAGCTGAGCTCTCCAGAGAAGCTGCGTGAGTGGGCCTGGGGTGGCAAAGGAGAGGGACCTGGGGGGGCAGGGGGCTTGGGCCTCACTCTGACAGTTCTTAAGCTCCTGTCCACCCTCCTGCCAGAACACATGACAACTCCTCTTCCTCTGGCTTCTTTCCCTTCTAGTTGGAGATCTCCCCCAGACTCCCCCAGGGCCTCCACCTCCAGAGCCTTCACTGCCCAGCACAGACTCCTCAGAGCGTTCTCCCCTGACTGGAAACAGGGGAACCCCCTGGAGTGGAGAAAGTGTGGCCGACACTCCCATGAGCCCTCTACTCAAAGGGAGCCTCAGCCAAGAGTTGAGCAAAAGCTTCCTAAACCTGACTCTTCCCGACCGGCCACTTGTGCGTACCAGCAGCCGCAAGGAGAAGCGTGGGGGAGCTGGCTATCAGCCCCTAGACCGTCAGGGTTCAGGGGACCCTGTGCCCCAGAAGGCTGGCTCCTCCGACTCCTGTTACAGCGGCACCGACAAGGAGACCCTGAGCAGCTTTAAGAGCGAGAAAACCAACTCCACACACCTGGACAGTCCCCCCACAGGCCATCCCAGGGATGGCAGTGACACAGATCCGCCATCAGAAGGTGAACTTCCCCCCTCCCCGGATGCCGGGGTCCCCTCTGATGACACCCTGCGCTCCTTTGACACAGTAATTGGAGCTGGGACTCCACCAGGGGGCCCTGAGCCCCTCCTGGTTGTCCGGCCCAAGGACCTGGCCCTGCTTCGGCCAAGCAAACGCAGAACCCCAATCCGCCGGCATTCCCCCCCAAACCGAACTTCCCGACGCCCTTACCCTGCCCCTGGTTGCCCCCTGCTGGAAGGGGGGGGCTTTTTTGAGGATGAGGACACAAGCGAGGGTAGTGAGCTCAGCCCTGCATCCAGTCTCCGATCCCAGAGACGCTTCAGCACTGACAGCTCATCCTCCACTTCCTGTTACTCCCCCGAGGGGTCCAGAGGGGCTGGGGGTGGGCCCCGGAAGCGGCGGGCTCCTAGGGGGGCTGAAGAAGGGGCCACGGTGCCCCCCAAGCGTCCATATGGAGCTCAGCGGACCCCTAGCACCGCCAGTGCCAAGACACATGCCCGGGTGCTCAGCATGGATGGGGCTGGGGGCGATAGTCTCCGGGCCCCCCTGGTGGGCTCCAAAGCAGAGCTAGAGGCTCAGGTGGGGGGTGAACCTGCAGTGGCCTTGGCCTCCCTGCCACCATCAGACAGCTTTGCCCTGGGGAGCCGAAGGGGACCCTCTGCCAACCAACCAGGTTGGCGGGGGGAACTCCAGGAAGAAGGAGCAGTTGGAGGTGGTGAGTGAAGGCCATGCAAGATGGGACAAGGGGGAGGGGGGAGATTTGAGGGTCGGACATGGTCTGTGCCAGAATCCAGCCACTCCAGGGCAGGGTGAGGACTGTGCTCTTGGAACCCAAGAGTAGAGGGGTAAGACCTGGCTATGTGGGGTTCTTTCGGAGGGGCTGCTGATGAGGGCACCAAGCGGGACCGGTCGAGCAGCGTGCGGCGGACTCAGGCCATCCGGAGGCGCCACAATGCTGGGAGCAATCCCACCCCACCCTCTTCTGTCATGGGTTCTCCCCCCAGGTGAGCTGAGCCCAGTTTGCTCATCTCTCAGAGAGGCCCCTGAGCCTCCCTCAGGTACTGATGGGTGCCTCTGGCCTCCAGCCTACAGGAAACCCAGCGAGGCCGAGCAGCCTCCCACTCCCGAGCCCTGACCCTGCCCTCGGCCCTCCACTTTGCCTCATCTCTGCTGCTGCCAAGGTCAGGCGCCAATGTGCACGAGGCTTGCACCTTTGATGATACCTCGGAAGGCGCCGTGCACTACTTCTATGATGAGAGTGGTGAGTTGTCCTGCCTCTGGGCCCCTTCCTCACAAAGCGCCTTCAAGGTGGCTTGCTGCTCACTTCCCCTCTTGGCAGAAGAAATGGGCTCAGGGCAGTTAGGTGGCTCCCTCCCACATGAGGAAGTTGGTGATTGGACCCTTGCATCCTCTGGTGGCATCATCTTGGAGACCTATTCCCTGGTCCAGCCCTGAGGGTGCGAGTTGCTCCAGCTCTGAAGGGCTTTGGGGTCAGGGCCCCATCTCTGACTATGCTCTCTGCTTCCTGCTCCCAGGGGTGCGACGTTCCTACACCTTTGGCCTGGCTGGAGGTGGCTACGAAAACCCTGTGGGACAGCAAGTTAGTGGGGAGCAAGGGACTAACGGGGCCTGGTGAGTGTCTCCCTTGTCCCACTCCATGCCTGGCCAGGCCTAAATCTTCCTTGTTCCATGTCCACATGAGTGCCTTGACATCTCTTGCAATTGGAGACTGGGCTCTGAAGGAGGAACCTACCCCTGGGGCTCATTCTTCATTGCCTCTGAGAAACTCTTTGGGACCCCAGTACCTTAAAAGGACTAGTCACCCTAGCACACAAGCCAGTTCCTGCATGGAGGAGGGGCCGGGATTGGATAGCCAGAGGAGGAAGATGGTGACAGAGTGGAGAGCTCCCTAGAACCGGTGTCTCCCCATCCTTTCATTTCCTTCCCAAGCCTTTCCATCTGCACTGTCTTAGTCACCTTGCCAGCCACGGCACTCGGGGTTCCCTGGGTATCAGGGCTGAAGTCATGTTGTTCGCCTAGCCTGACCCTGCAGTTGGCTTCCCCTGCATCCTGCCTGTTTCTGTCCCTGCGTTTCTGTCTCCACCCTCTTTCCCTCCCTGCTTTCCTTTTTCTTTTCCTCCCTCTCCCTCTCTTATTTCTCTATCTCTTTCTCTCCTTCTTTCTCTTTCTCTCCCTCTCGGTCCAGGGACCGTCACTCTCATTCCTCCAGTTTTCACTCTGCGGAGGTTCCTGAGGCAACAGGAGGTCTGGCCTTGCTACAGCCCCGTCCTGTAGTGTTGCAAGGGATGCAAGTCCGGCGGGTGCCCCTGGAAATCCCTGAGGTAAGAAAGGAACTAGGGTTTAGGGACCTGAGTCTGGGTCTGGAAGAAGATATAGGGCAGGACCAGACTAAAGGATTGAACTGGCCCTGCGAGCCCTTGGGCCGTGATCTTCTGAGAGGCTCCAACAAGTCAAAACCCTCTCAGCTGGTGAGGGGCACTAAGCTTGACTCCTCAGTAAGGGTGGCAAAGAGGCATGCTTAGGCTTTAGGGGAAATCTTCCATTCATTTCTTATCTGAAAAGGCTCTAGAGGAGAGTATTTTTCTAAATGTCCGTTGACCTAGGGATCTGCTGACTTTTCTAGACTTCTTTGGTACTGAGGCACATGGGGGTTTCTCTAGAGCTATGGTTGTCTGTGGAGGTCACCCTTGGGCCTAATATCTTTGGGTGGTGCTGGCAGTTTGACTTACTGGACCAAGATTCCCTGCATGAGTCCCAGGAGCAGACCCTCATGGAGGAGGCACCCCCACGGCCTCAGCACAGCTACAAGTACTGGCTCCTCCCTGGCCGCTGGACCCCTGTGCGTTATGAGCGGCTGGCCTTGTTGGCTCTGCTGGACCGGTAAGCCCCACCCCCTCTGTCCTGCCCAGCCTTGGGAAGGAGTCAGCAGTACAGGTCGGAGCCTGGCCTCTGTGGGGGGAATGAGGAGGATGGCTCTGAGTTTGGCCATTAACCTCTTTTTACCTCAGTGTCCTCAGCCCAGTGAGGGGTTTGATCTCCCATTGGTGGTTGGCCAGCACTGGCCTCCGGGTTAGGCTGGGCAGGGAGGAGGGACTGACTGTGGGGCCCAGGGCCTGGTTTCACCTCCATTCAACAAGCCTTCACAGAATCCCTGCCATGACCCTAGTGCAGTGTAAGGGATCCATTTGATAAATGCTTGTAAATGATGCAGAAGGGAAACTACCCTGGTCCCTTACATACACCCAGGCTGTGGCAATCTGCTCTGCTCCAACGGCAGAGGGCTTTCCTACCAAAGTGGGAGGGCACGGGAGGGGTCACTGGGCCATTGGCACAGGCCTGCTGACACGGTGACCCCCACAGGACCCGGGGGGTGCTGGAGAACATCTTTGTGGTCTGGCTGGGCAGTCTGGTGGCCTTTCTGGGCTACCTGCTGCTCCTCAAGGGCTTCTTCAGGGACATCTGGGTCTTCCAGTTCTGCCTGGTCATTGCCTCATGCCAGTACTCGCTGCTCAAGGTCAGGCCCCAACCCCCACCCCCGCACCCTCTGACCCTGTTCAGCCCAGCTCCTCCTTCCTGAGCTCACGGCCATCCGTTAGCTGGGGAACCCCCAGCCCCTTCCTTCGTCTCCATCCCGTTCCCATCGACTAGGTCCCTTGGAAACCACAGTTCCCATTTCTTGCAGAGTGTCCAGCCTGATGCTGCCTCTCCCATGCATGTGAGTACCTGCCACCATCAGACCCTTTTCCTAGTCACCAGCTTAGAAAGTAGGCTTGCCTAAGTTTCGGGCTGGAACCGTTTCCATTGGGGTAGGGTGTAATCTGAGAGCTGGGCCTTGTCCAATGGGGTGGGTACTTGCAGGCTGAGAGGGTCCGAATTCCAGGAGGTGCCTGTCTGGCTCCTTCTCTAGGGTCACAACTGGGTGATCGCCTACAGCCGGCCCGTCTACTTCTGCTGTTCCTGCCTCCTCATCTGGCTGCTGGATGCCCTGGGTTCGGCCCTGCCCTTCCCTCCTGTCTCCCTTTATGGCCTCACTCTCTTCTCCGCCCCCTTCTTCTTTTGTGCCCGTGACGTTGCCACTGGTGAGAGGACCGGGAAGGGGGCTGGGAAGACCGCGCTTGGGCATGGGGCTTTTCCAGATTTTGGTGCAGAAGCTGATGGCTCCCTCCCTGATGTCCCTGCAGTCTTCACCCTGTGCTTTCCTGTGGTCTTCCTCCTGGGCCTCCTGCCCCAGGTCAACACCTGCCTGATGTACCTGCTTGAGCAGATTGACATGCACGGCTTTGGGGGCACAGGTATGCTGGGGCATCCAGGGCCACTTGCCCTGGGTGGAGGGTCGGGGAACGGTGGTTGATGGTGCCAGGAGTGGGAGGTGGTAGAGGAGAGCTAGACCTGACTGTCTCCCCCCATCCCCTATCCTTAGCGACCACCAGCCCCCTCACTGCTCTGTACAGCCTCCTGCGGAGCCTCCTGGCAGCCGCACTGCTCTACGGCTTCTGTCTGGGTGCCATTAAGGTAGGGACGGTGATGTTGGAGATGGGATGTGGCAGCAGCGGGGGATTGTGGAATGGTGTCAGAGAACCTAGGGAGGGGCTCCAGTCTTGATGGCCTCTGGCCCTTTCTCATTCTGTCTCTCCTTCTCCCGTCTGCTTTACCCATTGCAGGCGCCGTGGCCGGATCAACACGTGCCCGTTCTCTTCTCTGTCTTCTGTGGCCTTCTGATGGCGATATCCTACCACCTCAGCCGCCAGAGCAGCGATCCCACCGTCCTCTGGTCTGTGCAGGCCTCCCCAGTCCTGTTCTTCCCTCTCATCTGAAAATGCCAGTGCCCCATACAGCCTTTCCGCTGTTACACTCCTCCAAGCCAAGTGGCTTGGCTGGGCTCATCCTTTTCCATCTTTACCAGGTCCCTAATACGCACCAAGCTTTTCCCTGAACTGGAGGAGCGGAACCTAGAGACCCCTCGTGCAGAAGCCCCAGACCCACTGCCTGGCAAACTGCGGCAGTCTGTGGTAAGACCATGGGGCAGTGTGGCTGTTGGCATGTTGTGGGTAGCATGGCAGGGACTTGGAAGGGTTGGAGAAAGGTCGGGAGGTTGGGCAAGTGGGAGGCTATTCTGGGGCTGGATCTGGAGTTTGATAGGATAATGGTAGAGGGGGTGGGCACATGGGTAGGATGGGCAGGCTCCATCAAATAGCATCCTTGTCCTCCCCACAGAGGGAGATCTTGCACTCAGACCTTGTGATGTGCCCAGTGATCGCCGTGCTCAGTTTTGCTATCAGCGCCAGCACCGTCTTCATTGCCCTCAAGGTGGGTGTGGGCCTGCCGGCACTGCCGTAACCCTGGGCTTCTTTGTCTTGCCCTATCGCTGTCCTTCCTGAGGCCTCCTCTTCTCTGAGTTCAAGGGACAAGAGAAGGACTGACCCGGGAACTCAAGTAGTATGGGAAACTCCCAGGTGAGGACATTACCTCCTAGCGACGCAGGTCAGCTCCTTGTCTGCAGTTTGGTCCATGAGCTGCTTTGAAGGACTTTGCCAGGTTGCCCATGGCCAGGATGGGTCAGAGGCACCAGCTCTTTCCACTCTCACTCAACAGAAGCCCATGTTTCCCGAGCATCTGCTCCCCCAGAACTGACTGGCCATCTAAGGGCAGTGGGGCCCACCAGCTGGCAGTGGCTCCTGTCTGACACCCTGTCCTCTCCTCACAGTCTGTCCTGGGTTTTGTCCTCTACTCTCTGGCCGGCCTGGTGGGTTTCCTCACCCATTACCTCCTGCCTCAGCTCCGCAAGCAGCTTCCTTGGTTCTGCCTCTCCCAGCCTGTGCTCAAGTCCCAGGAATACAGCCAGTTTGAAGTGCGCAGTGAGTGACACCCCCCGCACCTCTGGGGCCGATGCCCACCGCTTCCCAAAAGCTGCTTAGGTGTTCACTGAGGACCTCCTAGAGCTAGGCCTGAAGAAAGCCCTGGCCTTCAGGAGCTCCCATTCTCTTTATCCCCATGTGGTGCTGGGTTTCTCATCTATAAAGTCCATGGGTTGGACTGAGGGGTCCCTGAGGTCTCTGGTTGTAAATGAGTGGAAAGATCAACTCGTTGACTTCTCCCTGTCAGCCTTTTAGGTCTGATGTGCCTAGAGGGGGTGTACCTCCAGAGGAGGGTGCCCTGAGGCTGCCCTCAGGGACCAGGGACGCCTTTCTCCTTTCTGGATTGGGGCCCTGGGTCCTGGCACAGAGCTCCCTCTGCCAGGAGGGACCTGGGAGATCCCATTCAGCTTGTCCCAAGAGCCGATTCCGACCTGTCTCTGAACCCTTTGGTTTTTCAGCAAAGTCAGTGGGGGAGACTTCCCTGCTGCCCCTCCTCTCCCCTGTGAATGTGACCACAGGCAGAAAGGAAGGTGATCTGGGGCCTTGCGTGACAGTGCCCAAGCTCTTTGACTGTCTCGGTTCTCCTGTGTCGCTGGGTGCTCGGTCACCCAGGGGTTTACTTCCTTTCAACACCCCTTTGCCAGCTGTGGCAAGAGTGTCACCATGTCTGCTTCCTCTGCCCTGGCACATAAACTGACTCTTCTTTCCCTGTCTTTCTCCGTCCTCCCAGGTCAAACCCTCCAAGGGTTTGTAACCTTGCAGTCCCCCTTGGCTGCTTCTTCCCCCTCCGTGACCAGCCAGTTATCATCAGCGGCCAAGCCTTGGCCATCTTGGCTTCTTCAGCGGCTCTCACTGCGGCCCACCCCCCAACCCTGGCCCCTGCCTGCACTAGGGTCCCTTGTCCCTAAGCATAGTGACTCTCATCTTTCCCTCTCTCCTCAAGGTGGGAGAAGCTCCCTGAGGACCTAGCATGGCTCTGGTCACATAGTAGGTCCCTTATGGCTGTAGAACTTGGTTATACTCCCAGATGGTTTGAGCTTGGCAAGCCCCTTGGAGAGCTGTTAGGGACTTTGGGTCATTTTAGGGAGGAGATTAATTCAGGGTCCAGGGACACTGACTCTGGGCGCAGGGTGAGATGAAGCTTTTGTGGCAGAGGGTGGACATCATTCCCATCAGCCCCTGAGGTCACTGGAGTAGAAGGATGAAGACATCTTCTGCCAGCTAGTTACCCTGGGCATACCACTTGGAGTGTGCTGTGCGTCCCTCCATGTGATTCAGGCTTCTGCCCAACGGGCTTTGGCTCTCCCCAGGTGCAGCACAGCTCATGTGGTTTGAGAAGCTGTATGCATGGCTCCAGTGTGTGGAAAAGTACCTCATCTACCCGGCTGTGGTGCTCAACGCGCTCACGGGCGATGCCCACACCGTCAGCGGCCGCCCAGACAAATTCTGCCTCTAGTGAGGGGGGGCCCCCAAGCTGTTGGGAGTAGGGGGGCCTGAATAGATCCTAGAATCCTGGGTCTCTTTGGGGGATCCCTACTTTCCCTGTCTTTGTCAGGGATAGAGTCCTCATGAGCCTCCCCGGGGCAGGGCTGGGTGATCTGACACAACTGTGGTGGTGGGCGGACAGACGAATGTGGCCCTCTGACCCCCTTGTCCCTCCCTGTGCCAGCTGTCGGGCCCTCCTGATGACTGTGGCCGGACTGAAACTCCTGCGCTCGGCCTTCTGCTGCCCGCCCCAGCAATACCTGACCTTGGCCTTCACGGTCCTGCTTTTCCATTTCGACTATCCCCGCCTCTCCCAGGGCTTTTTGCTGGACTACTTCCTCATGTCCCTGCTCTGCAGCAAGGTGAGGCTATCAGGGAGGGCCCAGCTCCAGATCTCTGCCATGCCCCAAAGAAACAGGAATAGGGGTCACCACCTTCACCTAGAGGACCCTGGGCCCATCCTGCCCCTCCCAAGGAGAGGTCCAACAAAATCAGATGTTGTCTCCACCCCATCCTCCATGCCCACGCTGGGGAAGGAGGGCAGTAATCCCAGGCCTTCCCATCTATGTTTGAATCCCTGAATGACAGGGTTCAGGGCCTAGGTTGCCTTTAGTCAGACAGCCTGGAGGTGTTGCCTTCTGCCTCCTTAAAACTTGCCCTGGCCAGTGCCCATATCTCATGGGCTCAAGCTCATGTCCCCAGTTTGTCCAGGGAGAGCAGGCAAGGGGACTTAAGAGAAGGCAACCCCAGCCCAGCCTGACTTGTTTGGGGGTATAGGTGGAACGGTGCCCCTGCTAACCCTGGATTTCTCCATGCTCCCCCTCTCCAGCTGTGGGACCTGCTATACAAACTTCGCTTCGTGCTCACCTACATCGCCCCATGGCAGATCACCTGGGGCTCAGCCTTCCACGCCTTTGCCCAGCCGTTTGCTGTGCCCCGTACCCTGTGGGACAGCCTGTGTGTGGAGGGAGGGAGAAGGAAGCAACAGGAAGAGAGGCAGGGACAGAAAAAGGCTAGGAATGGGGGTTGGGGGACGGGAAGGCTGGGGGGTTTAGGGGAGCAGGGGAAGGCTGGAGGGCTGCAGCTTCCATGCCAACTCTCCCAGTTGCCACCTTGACCCCTGGCTGCAGACTCTGCCATGCTGTTTGTGCAGG
This sequence comes from Bettongia penicillata ogilbyi, assembly GCA_023548195.1. Taxonomy (NCBI): domain Eukaryota; kingdom Metazoa; phylum Chordata; class Mammalia; order Diprotodontia; family Potoroidae; genus Bettongia; species Bettongia penicillata. Next base: position 7,400,795 of record JAJHZJ010000590.1, read on the forward strand.
CACTGCTTTCCGCCCTCTTCTCCACTCCTCTCAACCCCCTGCTGGGTAGCGCCGTCTTTCTGATGTCCTATGCTCGGCCTCTCAAGTTTTGGGAACGAGACTACAAGTGAGTGATAGGGTGGGGGCCACCTGGGCATTTGTCTTCCTGCCTATGTGTGCATAACCGGGGGCTGGATGTTGCTAATTCTTCACCTGAAGGAGCCCCCAGTCTGACTGGGAAGTTTGGAGCCGTGGGCCAAGGCAAGATGAAATGGGGTTTGTCCAGCAAGGGACCAGGCTTGGAGGGGGCAGGGGGAGTGACGGAGCAGGCTAGGCACAAATGCAGGCCCCAAACTGAGCAGGATTGTGTTAAGGTTGTGAGGAGGTAAACACAGCTTGGGGGGGTAAACGGGAAGGTTGGGGGCAGGTAAGCCCAGCTGGGGTGGGACAGCAGAGTCAGAGTTGCAAGTTGGGCCCGGGGAAGATTATGGAACAGGGCTGCCTCCTGTCCCCATCTCAGGGAAGTGCTGATGCCTCTACCCCTCCCCCACAGCACTAAGCGCGTAGATCACTCCAACACCCGCCTGGCCACCCAGCTGGATCGGAACCCTGGTGCGTACCCAGTCCCTGACTATTGTATACAGCATCCTTAGGGAAGACTTGGGGGAAAAGCGTCCCCTCACCTGTTTTCGCCTCTCTTGCGATAGGTGCCGATGATAACAACCTTAACTCCATATTCTATGAGCACCTGACACGCTCCCTGCAGCACACGCTGTGTGGTGACCTGGCCCTTGGCCGCTGGGGCAATTATAGCCCTGGGGACTGCTTCATCTTGGCCTCCGACTACCTCAATGCTCTGGTGCACCTCATCGAGGTTGGCAACGGACTCGTCACTTTCCAGCTTCGAGGCCTGGAGTTCCGGGGTAAGCTGCCGTGGAGCCCAAGGGGCACTGACTGGGCCAGGCTTGCCTTTTGGAAGTGCTAGAGAAGGAGACCAGGTTGTGTTAAGTAAGGTCTGCCTCCTAGGGAGGGGGCCAAGGCCTGAGGGGAAGCAGGCCTGTAGGCTGTGGGGCAGCAGCAGTATTCTATCAAGGCCAGGGGCCTTCCTCCCTGAGAATTCACATCATATGAAATCTTAGGTCCTCCAGAAAAGTGGGGCAGACAAAGAACCCCATTCAGGTGTTGTAGGGCTGAGATCTCTAAGAGTCGTACAGTCCATGGCTCCCAAACAGTCTGAGGGGAGGGGTGGGACAGGTCAGCCACAATGGAGCCGTATCCGAAGGGTTGTTCAGGACAGGTGTGGAGAGGTAACAGTGTCTCTGGGCAGAGAGGAGAGCAGCTCCTTGGAGCAGTCGGTGAGCATTGATTAGGCGCCTACTGTGTGCTAGGCCCTGTGCTAACCACAAAAGACAGTCCTGCCCTCAAGGAGCTCCCACTCTAATGGGGAAATAACATGTAAACAGCTACATACAGATACAACCTGGACAAGATCAGCTGGAGAAAATGGACAGGGAAGGCTCTAGAATGAAGAGGGGTTTAGAGAAGGATCTCCCATAGGAGCAGAGATGCTCTGAGTTGGATTCTTTCATTTGTGAGAGCTTTGTTCGACCTTTGTTTTTGAGAAAGAGGCTTCACTGCCTGCCTCCCAGGCCTTAGGCTGTGATTGAGCAGGCCTGCGCTGCTCAGTGAGTGAGCGTAGGGGAGTCTGTGTGGTCACCTAGTCATAGAGCCGTGATCCTAAAATTTACAGGAGCTTCAACCAGAAGGGATAGAAATTCTCTTCTGGCAACCCTGGCAGGTGCTGGTGATGGGGACGCAGTACACATTGAGGCAGCCCATTCCACCTTTGGACAGTTTTTAATCATTAGGAAGCCAGAGTTGGTGGCTTTGCCACCAAGGAAGGCAAGCAGAATCCCCATGCAGTCCATCGGCCCCGGGTTCCCAGCAGATGGTTGAAGGCAGCCTGCTCCTCCCCTAGCCTTTGCCCTGTCTTGTTTCACAGTTGGGGAAACTGGAGCTAAGAGAGGCCACGGGGCTAATTTGCAGCAGCACCAGGGTGGATGGCGGAGAGCCAAGCCAGTCAGGGAGGTGGCTGCAATCCTCAGTCCCAACTCTTCTTGCAGGGACCTACTGCCAACAGCGGGAGGTGGAGGCCATCACAGAAGGTGTAGAAGAGGATGAGGGCTGCTGCTGCTGTGAACCAGGTCACCTGCCCCGAGTGCTGTCCTTCAACGCTGCCTTTGGACAGCGCTGGCTAGCCTGGGAAGTGACTGCCAGCAAGTATGTGCTGGAGGGTTACAGCATCAGCGACAACAATGCTGCCTCCATGCTGCAGGTGTTTGACCTGAGGAAGATCCTCATCACCTACTATGTCAAGGTACTGGTCGCAGAGGCTGGGTAGGAAGCGGGGTGGGGTTTGTGGCAACTTTCTATCAGAAGGAAGTAAATGTTGCTCTTGGCTTGTTTTCACAGAGAGGTTCAGCAGTTTGTTCAGTCACACAGCTTCAAAGAACAAGGGGGATTGTGCTGGGCAAAGTGCTTTACATACATTCCCTCCCTTGGTGCTCACAGCACCCTCAGTGACACCTAGTTAGGGTTTCCCAGGCAGCCCCAGAACTAGGATTTGATTTCAGGCCCTTCTGCCTCTGGGTTGCCCTTTCAATATTTAGGAGAAGTTATAACGACAGTAGGCCGGTCCCATCTTCCTGTTTCCCGTCTTCCTGTTGCCCATCTTTGATCAGCAACAGCCTCCATGAGTGGCTCTCCCTGCCTGGGCTGGATAGAGTGGTAGCCCCCAGTGTGAGGGGTGGACATTTTTAGTGTTGTCTCTTGAGGGGGCTCTGCCTCGGGTGCTCAGCCATTCACCAGGTCCCTCCTCTACACCCTCAGCTTGTGGCTGCTCTGTGAGGGCAGTGATTGATGGGGTGGCTGTCCTTTGGTGCTGCATTGTGAGGCCTCGCTCCCCACTGTCCCATGACCCTCAGCCACAGGGCCTTGTTAGGGCCCTGAGGCTCAGGGAACCACCTGGCAGGGGCCTCAGAGGCCCCGTGCAACTTCTGTGTGTCACTCCTATAGGAAGGCATGAAACAGGGCCCCTAGTGCCCCCAGTCTGTGGCTTTTTGTACCGCCCCCCCCACATCCTCATAGACTTCAGTGGCCACAGCCAGCCCACTTTCCTTTTCCTCAGCCCAAGTCTGGGAAATTTTCAGTGGTTTTGACGATGCTTCATTCTTGTGCTCATCTGTTAAATGGTCATCATGCCCTGCCAGGGGGAGGGGAGGGAGGGCTCGATGAAGGAGGAAGAGCCTCTAACTTTGGACCTGATGTGTCTGTGGTACCTACTGTGTGCCAGGCACTATTTGATAATAGACTAAGGGGTATCAGAAGGCGTGACCCTGGGGTGATGGTGTTGCTGCTTTGTCTTTCAGTGGGGGACCTCCCCTGTTACCCTCCCAGCCCTCTCCAAACCTGAGCTGGCATCAGGCCTTGGGATCTCTTGGTGATGCCTCTGAGGCTCAGCCAGAGGTCGTGTGAAGAGGTGAAGTCCAGAAATGGGGAGAGCCAGGCCAGAGCCACTGGCCCCTGTGGGGTGGGCTCCCATGGACCTGCAGTTGTCACAGGGGCAGGCATTGCAGACCCACTTGGACACTAGTAGCCACCCTCCAGATGATGTTGAAGGGCGACATTCATTCACATGGGGAAGGGCTGCTTGGTCTCTGATGGTGTCTGTGTGCCTTGCCATCCCCCAGGGCCTGCTCCCCAGGGCTTCACCTAACCCCCTACCCTCCCTCTTTCCCAAGAGCATTATCTACTACGTGAGCCGCTCTCCCAAGCTAGAGACCTGGCTGAGCCATGAGGGCATTGGGGCAGCCCTCCGACCTGTGTGCGCACCTGGCTATGCCGACTCAGACCCCACCTTCTCCCTAAGTGTGGATGAGGACTACGACCTGCGGCTGGCTGGCCTCTCGCTGCCGGCTTTTTGTGCAGTCCACCTTGATTGGATCCAGTACTGTGCTGCACGACGCGGCCAGGTGAGCAGGGGTGAGGAGGTGGGACAGCAGGACTCAGAGTTGGCCGGCAGCCCTAGGGACGGCTTGCTGACCATCTCCTGCTGTCGCCAAGGAGCTATATTTGACTCCCATATTAGGCACCTGGTGTATGTGGTGATCCCTACCTCACAGACCTCATAGCCTGTGGGGAGGAGGCATGTTCCCCACTGGAGCATGTTTTGGGGTTTGTCTTTTTCTCCCTGGTTTCTGAGGCCCAAGTCTTGCGGGGATTTGTTTTTTAGCCCATGGAACACGACTGGAACTCTCCCCTCGTCACCCTGTGCTTTGGACTGTGCGTGCTGGGCCGCCGGGCTCTGGGGACGGCATCCCATAGCATGGCAGCCAGGTAAGCATGGTTCTGGGAGCCCCCCTCAGCCCCTTTCCTTCCTGCTCCCCTGCATCCTCCTTGGACACCTGCCCTCCCTCCCACAGCCTGGAGCCCTTCCTCTATGGGTTGCACGCCTTGTTCAAGGGAGACTTCCGCATCACATCCCCACGGGATGAGTGGGTCTTTGCCGACATGGACCTTCTGCACCGTGTGGTTGCCCCAGGGGTCCGCATGGCCCTCAAGCTTCACCAGGTTTGTGACCAGGGGCTGGTCTGGTGGGGGTTGTGGTGGGGAGCGGCTGGCCTGGGAAGGCACTGGGAAGGCCAGACGCACTCCTGCTTGTCTTCAGGACCACTTTACATCCCCCGATGAGTATGAGGAGCCTGCTGTGCTCTATGACGCGATTGCAGCCAACGAGGAGCGCCTGGTGATCTCGCACGAAGGTGACCCAGCCTGGCGCAGCGCCATCCTCAGCAACACACCAGCCCTGCTGGCACTAAGACACGTCATGGATGATGCCTCAGACGAGTACAAGATCATCATGCTTAACCGCAGGCACCTCAGCTTCCGTGTCATCAAGGTCTGTGCCCAGACGGGCACACACATATGCAAACCTAGTCAGAGAGACACAGCTCCCTGGGAGGCAGGGACCTTTGAGGACAGGACAGGTAGCACATGGGTCCATCCACCAGCATTTAGTAAGCACTGGCTGTGTGCTGACTAATGGTATTCAGGGCTGGTGGAGTCCAACGCCATCATGTTATAGTTTAGGAAACTGAGGCCTGATGCACTTTCATGACTTGCCCAAGGTTGCACAGCTCACAAGGTTCTAGGCAGGATTTGAAAAGGATCTTCCTAATTCCATGGCTAGGGGCCCAGCCCCTTATGTTGCCTTTGTATCCCCGTTACCTTGGTGAGGGACTGGGATCCCAGGAGGGTTGGAGGTCAGGCCAGAAGCCCCATCCCCCTCCTTTGTGCTCCCTGCAGTGTCTTGGTGATGCCCTTGGGGCAGCATGGGCCTCTGTGAGACTGGTGGCTGCGGCAAGGCGGGATCTTGGTGTGGCTTGTTCTTGTTGCCTTTTTGAGGCAACCTAAGAATACATTGTGTAGCATGTTACTAGGCTTTGAGTCCTGGGTTCAAATCCTGCCTCTCATGGTAGGTGGGAAACCCATGAGCCTCAGTTTCCTCATCTGTATAATGGGGATGGCAATAGCGGTAACCTACTCCTCACAGTGCTTTGATGCTCGAATGAGGATGTGTGCTTGTGAACATTCTGGTTACCATTACAGAGTAGGCTTCCCATAAATGGGTGTTCAGAGGTAAGCTGGCAGGCCCAGGGAGCCTTGGGGGCGGGGCAGAGGGATGTCTGACCAGACGGTCGGTGTGGTTCCCAGCTTGCTGTGCTCTGTGCACAGGCCCGCTGGAGGTGGTTGCAACATGGCCAAGGACCAGCTTCTCCCACGTCCTGTTCCCTAGGTGTAGGCGGGCTGCGCTGCGTTTGGGGAGAAAGGCAGGACATGCCTTTGGTGTCAGAGGGACAAGAGCCTCCACTTCCCCCCCACCCTTCTTCCCCTCTCATGGGGCCCCAGACCCTGTGCCTGCCTTGAGGCATCCTGACCTCTGACCTTCTGATTCTCTGTCCCATAGGTGAACCGTGAGTGTGTGCGGGGCCTGTGGGCTGGCCAGCAGCAGGAGCTTGTGTTTCTCCGTAACCGCAACCCTGAGCGCGGCAGCATCCAGAATGCCAAGCAGGCGCTGCGTAACATGATCAACTCATCCTGTGACCAGCCTCTGGGCTACCCCATCTACGTGTCTCCTCTGACCACGTCCTTCGCTGGCAGCCACCCCCAGCTCCATGCCCTCTGGGGGGGCCCAGTCAGCCTCCAAGCCATTGCCAACTGGCTCCTGCGCAGTTGGGAGAGGTGAGGGAGGACCCAAGGCGGGGCAAGCAAGGGAGAGCCTGCCCAGGCCGGCCTCCGAACCTTACGTCCTCTGTCCTAGGCTTCAGAAGGGTTGCGGGGCTGGCTGCAACAGTGGCGGAAATGTGGACGATTCTGACTGTGGGGGTGGCTCATCCTCTGTCAGCAATAACCCTCCAGCTCCCCACCCCACCCCCGAGACCCCTGCCGGTAAGGATGCAGGAATTCCCAGTCCATAGATGGAGAGAGCCAGGCAGGGTCTGTGGAGCCACTTTATAGATGAGGAGGTAGACCCAGAAAGACTCAGCAGTTTGCCTGGGCATCAGGGAAAGGGGCAAGAAGAGGAGGGCTTGTATGGTGATGCTGTTTAACCTGTCCCTTCTCCCTTCTGCAGCCCGAGAGCAGCCCTTCCCCCTGGGCCTGGGGCTGGGCTGGACACTGCGGCCTTCCCTGAGTGGGGCTGGTGACGGCTTTTCCTCACGACGAAGGAGAGAGGGTGGGCCCCCTTCCCTCCAGTGGCCCCCACCCATGGGTGCACCTCGGCTCCCAGGACCAGCCCCTTCCCCTGTGCTTGCCTCACCTGCCCCCCCTGAAGGCCCCCAGCCACCCCAGGCTGGCACGCCTGCCCCCTTCACTTACGAGGGCCTCAGCGGCAAGTGGAGCCTGGCAGGCAGAAAAGGGCTGGGAGGGTCTGATGGGGAAGCGGCCTCAGGGAGCCCCAAAGCGGGGCCCCTCCAATCTCAGGCACCCAGCACCTCCCCCTTGGACCTTGACCTCAGCCCGGAGGTCAGCACCAACGCTTCCCCTCCTGGCCCTGCCCAGGATTCTTCTCTGTCAGCCAGACTTTGTGAAGCTGGGACCCCTGGGAGTGGGGGCAACTGGCTGGCCCCCCCAGAGGAGCAGGAGAGCCCAGCAGCCCAGCCCTTACTGGAACACCAATACTGACCAGTCCTGACCCTGATGGGACTGGGTGACAGAGTGCTCAGGGGGCCCAGAGCCCAACCTCAGCCTCAACTCGCCAAACCGATGGGCTGGTCCCGTTCAGAGCTCTGCAGCCAGGGGGCAGGGCCCTCTTCGCTGGGGGCCAGGACTCGGGACTCAGGAGCTCGGCTCCCCATGGGCTGGAGCTGGGGCTCAGCCAGAGAGAGAGAGCTAATGTCTCTCAGAGGTGTTAGCCACATACCTGCCTCACAGGGCCCTGGAGCTTGGGGCTGAAAGTTCAGAAAGAAGCGGGGAGGGGTGTCTTTTTTTCTTTTTTTTTTTTTTTTTTTTTTTTGGCTTCTGAGACACCAGAATTAATAACACTATTTTTGATTTTGGTTGGAGTTTTCTTTGATCATTTTGCAGGGGCTTTGGTGAGTGCCTGCAGGGTAGGGGTCCCTAAGAACTCCCCAGGGGATCCTCCTCGCCAGTGCTAGGTGGGTGGGGGATTCTTGCTACAGGGACTGGGGATCACAGCCTGTCCATAGAACATTGCCCCCCTGTTCCTTGGGATCATTTCAGAAATGCCCCTGCCCTCGGGCAGTAAACATTTATTAAATGCAGGCCATGTGCCAGGCCCAGTGCTAAGGGTTGGTCATACAAACGGGGTGCAGAGGGACAAGCATGCAGCCCAGGTATGAGCAAGAGGAATTGGACCATTCCAGAGGGATGACCCTGGCATTGGAGAAGCTACAGGAACCTGCAAGCATGAGGAGGGAGGGTATCTCAGGCAAGGGGGACTGCCAGACACCTGCGTGTTGACCCTTTGGACAGCACCCTCTGCCGACCCCTGAGAAGCTGTCAGGGCCCTGGGCACACAGACCCTGGAGCCCCAAGTCACCTGCTATGGGGGCCCTGCTCTCTGCCCTCGTGGATATGCTCCAACAAAATGAGCCACACGAGTGTAGGACACTCGGGACCCCCACCTTGGAAGGATGGCGAGCTGCTGAGTCAAGAGAGCCTTTGGACTCATTGCGTGTAAATGGGAAACTAAGGCCCGGAGAAATGAGGGGGCTGTCTCCCGGGGCCCCTAAAGGGGACCCCAAGGCCACCGGGTGCCCAAAGGTGTCAATGAGAAGTTGCCAGCCTACGGCCCCCAGGTGTTTGAGGCAGAGCTGGATGGCCCCCCCTTGACCCCTCTCTCCCCCTGCCCCGTGGCCTTGGCCTTGAGCCTGAGTCCAGCAGAGCCCTCTCTCCTGCGGCTCCTCCTTCTGGGCCCAGGGCGGGAGATGGTGGGGAGGGGTTCGAAGCTCCTCCCCGGGGCGGAGTTAAGGGACGTTCAGGGAGCGGCGCGGGCGGCCGGCATCTGGCGGGGCGCAGGGGGGACCCCGAAGAGGTACTGCCGGGGCGCCCTGGGGGGGAGCGGGGGTGGGGAAGGGGAGGCGTCCGGGGGGCCCTCTCCCCAGCCCCGAGGGCGCAGACTGGGGGCCCCCGGGACGGAGCGGGCGGGGAGGGGGTGGGGGCCTAGACAAGGGGGTAGGGCTTCATTACCGCCCCCCCAGCACGTGCCCTTGCGTGGTGCCCCCAGACCCCTACTGACCTGTGCCGCCCCCCCCTGCTGGTCCTCCGTCCATCTACTGCCCCTGCCGCAACTGCCACCCCTCTGCTGCTCCTCTGCTGTCCTCCTGCCTCTCTGGCCCCCTGCTGGTCCTGCTGCCCCTCCGCCCTTCGCTGCCACCCCTCCGGTGCCCCCCTGCTGGTCCTGCTGCCCCTCAGCCCCTCTCCCGCCCCCTCTACTGTCCTGCTGCCTCTCTGCCCCTCGATGGTCCCGCCGCCCCCTCTGCCCCTCCGCTGCCCCTCTGCTGTCCTCCTGCCTCTCTGCCCCCCTGCTGGTCCCGCCACCGGCTCTGCTGCCCTTCCATGGGCTCTGAAGGGCCTGCATGGTTTCTTTCAAGTTGCTGGTTTGTCTGCCGGGACCGGGTGGGAGCGGAGGCAGCGGCCCAGCCAGCCCAGGGCCTAGCCACCGCTTTGACCCCTTGGTCTCCCCATTTCCTTAGTCCCCTCTGTCCTCTCCAGCCCAACCCCCCACAGAACCCGCCTAGCCTAGCTTGGGGAGGAAACATCTGTCCAACCCTGCTGGCAGCTGGAACTAGGGTCATGACCTCCAGATGTGCAGTTGAGAAGGATCCAGCCCCTCCTCCTGGGGCTGAGGCTGCCAGGACTTCTGAATCTATGGGGGTGTCAGAAGGACCAGCTCTCAGGGGTCCTTGGCTTTGCCAGGGTTGGGGGATGGGGTTGGAGCCCCAGCTCCCAGGACTCCCCCAGGCTTTCTTTCCCCCACCCCACTGGGTGACACAGGCTGCATGGAATGTCTCACAGCCTCAATGGACCTAGTGTGGGACTGGGGGACTGGAAGAGACAGGAGCCCATTGAGCTCCTGGGAATCCTGAGAAGCTCAGCTACCCCTCAGCCACCCAGGGAGGCACCCTCCCCCTGGGGGACTCCAGTCCTGCTGCCAGCAGCGCCCCCCCCACCTTGCCCTCCTCCCTTCTCCCCTCCTCCTGCCTAGATGTCCCCCAGGGGCAGGGCTTGGTCACATTCAGCTTTTCCCTCCAGAACACGGGCTGATGAGTCCACAGCAGCCTCATATCCTGTGACGGGGAAGACGGATGTCTCCCCCGTCACAGGCTCTGGCCCCTCATGGTCCCATCTCCCCCCCTTTCTAGACCCATGTCCCTTAGATCCCAGGGTCCCCTCCATGGTTTTCTTCATAGTCTGTATCCTCTACTAGCCCCCTCAAACCCTCATCCCCCTACCCTGGGCCCCATGACCCCATCTCTTATCCAGGGCTTGCCCCTTTTCTGTCTCCACCCCAATCATGGTGTCTTCCTTGGCCTTGAGTGTGTGACAATAAGTGGGGATAGCGAGGTGGGGGAAAAGGACCATGGGCTGGGGGGAGAGGGATAGTTTGTATCCCATGAACCATGTGGTTCAGTGACCCCAGTACCTTCCTGAGGATGTGGTGGGGGGCAGGAGGAGTGTGGGGACCCGGAGCCAGGGGCCACTTCCTGTCTCACAGGAAGACTGTGCTCGCTGGACCAGCCACGCTGCCTGCCAGCACTCTCTGCTGCTGGGCTGGGGACCCCCAGCTGACCCACCTAGGTAGCAAGGGCTGTTCTGGGCTGGGGGGTTGGAGAGGTGGAAGAAAGCACGTGAGGGGAAAGGGAACCCAACATCCCAAGAGTGAACAGGGGCCTTTCTTGGCCCTTCTGCTCATCCCCAGGTTTTCAGGGGTCTGGTCCTGCTCAGGACTCCAGCCTTGCTTAGAGTTAGAGGAAAAGGGAGGGGCCGAAAGGAAAGGCCCCGGGGGACAGGAAGTCCTCCTTTTGTCAGGGCCCCGGGTGGGACCCAGGCATCCAGGCTGGCTCTCCTTGGCCCTGTACCCTGGGCCGCCCAGAATCTCACAGTCCACATCTCTGTCCTGAGCTGGGACCTCCCTCCCCTGAGGTGCCTACTTGGACCAGCTTGAGTGGGAACACTTTCCTACTGGGTTCCCAAGGTCTAGAGAGGAGGCTCCAAACTAGGACATGGGCTGCCACCATGGGGGCATGGAAGGGCTGAGTGTTAGGTTCCTCCTGGGGGGATTGTGCCCCCATTGCCTTGCGACTGGCTTACAGAAACCTAGATTTAGAGCCCCCCATTTTTCAGAGGAGAAACTGAGGCCCAGGAAGGCTAAGCAGACTGCTCAAGATGGCACAAGTCCTGGCAAGATCGGGGTCCCTGCAGGCCTAAGATATCTAATCCCATCCCCCATAGGATCCAGCTGAAACTTTAGGTTCTATAGCCCCCAGACAGACCAGGACCGCCCCCCCCACCTCCCCCCCAGGGAGGAAATGCGGGGGAAAGAGGAAGTGGTTTTGATGAGCCTGAGGCCCTGGAGGAGGGGGGCCGGAAGCAGACCCTGTCATGGGGGAGGGGAGTAGGGCCAGAGACTCGATTTGGGGGAAGTGAGGGATGGGTTCCTGTTTTCTCACTGGGCTGCCTTGGTTCCCCCCACTCACCAGCTGTCCCCTCTCCTCAGACAGATGAGCCTCCCTCACTGATGGGCCTGGACTCTGGATGACAGAAGACCCAGCCTCCCACTGCTCTGTCCTGCTCCCGCTGTCTGGCCTGCCCTTCCCCGGTCCTGGTGGTACCCACGGAACAACAGCAAGTCTGGGCACACCCCCCTTCCCTTCCCTCTACTCCATGCCAGGCTTCCTGAGGCCCCTTTCATGGGACCTGCAGAAGATCAGTGACTGAGGGAAGGGAGAAGGGGTCAGGGCCACTGCCAGGGCCCCAGCCCTGCTCTGAGGCCAATGAGGTCCACTTCCAGGGGGGCTAAACTCGTGGGACACAGATGTGGGCAGGTAGACCCGAGAGCCCCCGGAGGGGCTTGGCGCCCATCATGCAGTCTGATGACCTTTTTGTCCGAAGGCTCCGACAGCCAGCCCGGCCAGCCCTGACCCCTCATACCTTTGAGCCCAAGGGGCCTGGGGGGCCACTGCTCCGGAGCGGCAGTGATGCCGGTGAGGCCCGGCCCCCTCCCACTGCAAGCCCCCGTGCCAGAGCCCACAGCAATGAGGAGGGAGGGCGTGGAGTCATCCCTGCCCGCCTCTTTGCTGATCCTCTGGCCTTGCTGGGTCTGCCGCCCGAGGGAGAGCCACCCCCCGAGTTTCCCCCAGTCCCAGAGCCACGCTGGTTTGCGCACTATGATGTCCAGAGCCTTCTCTTTGACTGGGGAGCTGGGGCCAGGGACCCACCCCCTGATAACCCTCCCACCCCTGGCCCTGCTCAAGCCTCTGGCTCGGACCTGCTTCTGGGGGCTCCTGGCTTCCTGAGCGAGGTTGGGGGGGAAGGTGAACTGGGCCTCGGGGGGTTGCTACCTCCTGCACTGCCCCCCATGCTGCCCAATGCTGCCATCTCCATCCTGGAAGAGCCCCAGAATCGTTCGGAGCCCTACAGCTTAGAGCACACTGACTCAGGGGCGGGATATTACCGCAAGTACTTCTATGGCAAAGGTGAGAGGGACCAGAGGGGAAGTAGAGGCAGAGAGTCATGGACCAGGAGGACATAGGGCTTAGTCACCTACCATCATTCATTAAATATTGGAATGTCTGAGTTGGGAGGGACCTGAGAAGAGAATATTAGAGATGGAAGGGACCTTAGAAC